>JAKGSA010000610.1:103680-191770 GCA_033558755.1 Philaethria dido
TACGAAGAGCCAAAATACAAACATATTTAATTAAATTAGGTAGACATGTTATGTAAATTGTAGATACTTATAAAGAAATAAATTGGCCGTGTTTTTATTGACATGTCGTCTACAAGCTCTCAAGGACCTTAGATCACTTTGCCAAATTAACATGACGTTCATATATTTTATTTATTAAATTCATTTTGATGTTATTTTTTATATAAATAACATATTAATTTCTTGCTTTAACGTAATTTTCTTTTCTTGTTAGAATAACTAATACAAAAATTGGTAATTAAGTTTCAGTCTAATGAATTTATAGAAAAACATACATACATCATCAAACATACATACGAGTACAGCTTCACACTGTATCCCGCATATAGCAGGGTAGGTATAGGGAACCTAGTGTTAAGACACTCCGTTCCTCACTTTCCGCCGAATTGACGCATTGTGTGCTGAGTGGCGGAACTCAACGCCGCACTTTGCTTTGTCACCAAACATAGGAAATGAAAATTTCCATTTTCTGGAGTGGGAATCAAACCCAGAACCAGTCCTATAGACCTACGAAAAGAGTGATTCAAGAAAGTTAGAAGGTGTACGTGAGTTCCTAGGCACCGTAAAACAGAAATTTTGCACAATCAATTATCATATATACTATTGATACTTTTTTTTTTCAACTTCACGCTGTATCCCGCATATAGCGGGGTAGGCAGAGGGAACCAGAGAACCTAGTGTTAAAACACTCCATTCTCTTTTAACAATTCCGTTCCAGTTTTACTATAGATACTTTTGTATAGGAAAAGCGCATCCAATATTTTTCTTCTCTCTATACTGTTTAATTATTATGATATTATTACCTAAACTATTTAATAAATTTAAGCTCTAATATTATACAAAAGGGTATGAAATTATTACAAAACATTATTAACTTACTTGCTTAAAGCATTTTCAAGAAAATTCACATAACATTGAAATACCTTAGATACGTTATTAAAAATATTACACAAAGTATTTAAGACAAACCAATAAGACAATTATTGTATAGGTATATTTTTTTTAGCTTCTCGCTGTATCCCGCACATTGTAGGTAGGCAGAGGGAAGTCGAGTCACTCGGTTCTGTTTACATATCCGTTCCCCACTTTCCACCGAATTGAGGCATTGCGTACTGAGTGGCGGAACTCAACGCCGCGCTTTGCTTTCTTACCAAACCCAGGAAATGAAAAATTCCATTTCCTGGAGTAGGAAATGCTATATAGTTAGAAAATAAGTAATTTGACTAGAAATGAGAATATTAAATAATATACATACATACATACATACGCTTTTGCCTTGTTACCAAACCTAGGAAACGAAAAATTCCATTTCCTGGAGTGGGAATGGAACCCACAACCTGTCGCGCTTACAGTCGCACGCTTGTGCCTCTGTGGCACGACAGGCATTGGAAATTGTATACAATTGTATACATATAATTTTATATGGCCGTCTCAACTTTGCATCTCGCTACGAAAGCTCTATTCACTTTGATAGCGAGCTTTTCACGTTTCACGTCGGAATGAGCGCCTTAATTTCACACCCGGCGAGTTGTTTTAAGTCTTATCCTTTAGTATTTACATTATAATGTAAATATTTACTTTCATACATTTTCATATAATTAATGATATGGTTAGTTAGTTTAAATTATTATATAGAGTAATTATGCTATTTTTAAAAAAAAATAGTGTCCCCGTAAATGCGTTAATAACGCGTTGCATAGTGACGTATATGTCACTTTATATCAACGCCTGTCGTGGCGCAGAGTAAGTATTTTCATTTCTTGGGTTTGGTAACAAGGCAAAGCTCGGCGTTGAGTTCCGCCACTCAACCCGCATTGCCTCAATTCGGCGGAAAGTGGGGAACGGAATTGTTGAAAGAGAATGGAGTGTCTTAACACTAGGTTCTCTGGTTCCCTCTGCCTACCCCGCTATGTGCGGAATACAGCGTGACTTGCAACAACAACGAGTTGCGTTGTAACAACAACAAAGTATAGTAGTTGCTCTGCTATCATTATATTCCTTTTAGTGCAACAAGCATGCACAAGCGTGCGACTGTAAACGCGACCGGTTGTGGTTCGATTCCCACTCCAGGAAATGTAAAATTTAGTATTTTCATTTCTTGGGTTTGGTAACAAGGCAAAGCGCGGCATTGAGTTCCGCCACTCAACACGCAATGCCTCAATTTACTAAATGCCTTAATTTACTTACATACAGACAAACATTCATTTTTATATATAGAGATGTTATTTATTGCTTCGTTTATATTAATGAAATATAAGAAAATCTTGCAAAACTAATTTGACCTACTCTTTGCCGTCTGGTTAATGTAAAAATTGGAACACGTGGCCGGACTCGACACCCATACAATATTTTCATAGCATTAACCTAAAGCCATGTCGTTAGGGATAACGAGAAAATAATTTTAAGTATATTTAAAGTAAAATTTTCCATTACGGTTAGTCAGATAGTCGTGGCGTAAAAATTAACAACAATTCTCAACAAAAAATGGAAATAACAAGGCAAAAGCGCGGCGTTGAGTTCCGCCACTTACAACACAATGCCCTTTTTTGGCGGAAAGTGGAGAACGTAAATGTTAAAAGAAAAGTGACTTAACACTAGGTCCTCTGTTTCACTCTGCCTATCCTGCTATATGCGGGATACAGCGTGAAGTGAAATGAAAATGCAGGAGGTTTATAAGGTAAAAAAAAAATAGTCTAAAACCTTTCTTTTCTCTTTATAAATAAGCATGAAACAAAACTTACCTTGCCTTACCTTACCTAACATCACGCTTTATCCCTAGCGGGGTAGTCAGAGAGAACGGAGCGCCAAACGCTACGGTGCGCCAAACGTAACTTCTAAAATATATTTAGATTATTCTCATTTCCCTACACTGGTAAGAGAAAATATAGCGTTGAGTTCCGCCAATTAAAACGAAATACCTTTTATTCAAAAAATAAAGAAAGGAGTGTCTTAAAACTAAGTTATATTTGCATAGAATTCTTCGAGGGAAATACGAGTAGAGTGCAGCTGCTAATAAAATAATTAAAAGTTAACAAAAAATACTGACTTCAAATAAAATACACTAAAATGTATTACGAATAACTTAAAAACAACTCGACAGATCTAAACAATTGAAATGGGCTTACATCAGAAGCACTTGCTATCATATAAAAAAAAACCATCAAAATTGGTTCATCCTGTAAAAAGTTATGCGATAACACACAAAAAATCGACCAGGTCTAGAATTAATTTGTAAACGGTAGGAGTAAGAGCAAGAAGTACCTATAACAGCGAAATCTCTCTATAATCTACTAAAAGATCTCGTCCTGTCTAGAACTATTATCAGTTCATTTCTAGCATATACTTCTAAGGCGTTGAGTTTCGCCACTCAGTACGCAATGCCTCAATTCGGCTGAAAGTGGAAAACGGAGTGTCTTAACACTAGGTTCCCTCTGCCTACCCTGCTATATGCGGGATACAGCGTGAAGTTACGTATGTATGTATGTACATGTAAGGCGGCATTAGAAGGATCTTTTCAAAGGGGAGAGAGAAGCTTGGACAGTGGTGGCCACGCCTGCAGTTGCCTCGAGCTTACCTTGAAATTTAATTGACACGCGCATCCGCACGGTGATACCATGGAATACTATGGAGTAAATAACTCCTTTCATTCAAGAAATTAATATACGCGGGAAAAAGCGTGAAACTGCTAATAAAAAAACAATAAAAAAACGGCATCTACAAGAGCTATTTATAAACAACAACTAAATAAGTATTTCCAACTACCTCCATAGAAACAAAGGTTACACATAATATATTCGCATGAACAGGGAATAATTAAAACAAGCCAGCTATTGTTGTAGAAGTGTACGTAGTAGTTGCGTTCACTTAACAATAAACTTTATACAACAGTGAATGCTTAAGCTTAAAGAATACTATGCGAATGTAACTTAACTAATATGGCACAGTGCAAATGTGCTTGACTGAGTGATAGTTATGGGTTTGAAGTCAATTTATGGAAATTTTTGACTGACAAAAAAAGGAAGATGTTATCAATTCGACAGTTTTTCTTTTACGTGTTTCTTTCGTGTGTGCTATTTTTTATATGAAAGCTGATGGTTCTGCTGTGGTCCCATTCAAATTTAGTTAAGATCTGACTGAGTTGTTGAGTTATTCGTAATAATAGTACATTTTAATTGAACCCAGTTTTTTTTTTTTAAAAAACCTAATTACCTACCTAATTATATAACCTAATTATATCCTCCAATTTCCGACTAAAATCGGAGCATTGTGCATTGGATAGCGGAACTCAACGCCGCGCTTTATCTTACCAAAGTAAAAAAATGACAGTAACTTAGATATTACCCCTATCCTGTGTGAGAAAAGAACCCACAATCGATTACGTTTACAGTCTTACGCTGTCCCACTGCGCTACGATGGTATCAACTAAGTCAAATAAAAAAAATATATAAACATACATATACATAACCTCACGCTGCATCCCGTATATAGCAGGGTAGGTAGTGGGAAACTAGTGTTAAGACACTCCGTTCCCCACTTTCCGCCGAAATGAGGCATTGGGTGCTGAGTGGCGGAACTCAACGCCGCGCTTTGCCTTGTTATATATATAATAGATTGTTGTAGATATAATAATTTTGGGAGTATAAAGTATTTCGTTAGTATCGCTTAGTTAGACAATAATTAAATCGTTGATTGGTTATCCAGAATCCATTTAGGAGATCAAAGTTTAGAACTATATTGAAAGCAAATAAATTAAATTAACTGTTTACTTTGTTAAATACTTGTTATCGTCTCCCTTAGTTATTTAGTGAAGTGGATAAATAATATTAATATAATAATAATATTCCATCTCTCTGTGCAATTGCCTATGGTCACTCTGTAATCCCGCTCATAGCAAAATAGGCAGAGGGAACCTGAGAACCTAGTGCTAAGACACTCCGTTCTCTTAAAATTTCCCTTCCTCACTTTCCGTCGAATCGATACATTGCGTGCTGAGTGGCGGAACTTAACGCCGCCACGTCACTTTCCTTACCAGAATTCAAAAAAAGAACTTATTATTCATAAAGTTTACTTGGAATATATATATGGAATTTAAACACGAATACAAATGTTTACGTTATTTACACAAAAGAAAGAAAAATATTTACTTTAGCAATACAAAAGAGTTAAAGCTACTATTTTCAATGAGAAAAGGAAATAAGTAACAGTAAGGTCAAGGTTTATGCATTCACTTTGGTCAAATTACTATTTTTAACCGGCTTTAAAAGGGGGAAGTTCACGATTGGACTGTATTTTTCTATGAGTAAAACTTTTTGCTAAATGAGTCGATATTGATGATTTTTTATTATGTGACAACTAGTGTGGTCTTATTTAAATTTAGTTAAGATTTGACAAGTAATTTTTGAGTTATTAGATATTTTTACATTTTAATTCATTTCATGCCTGTCGTGGCGCAGAGGCACAAGCGTGCGATTTTAAACGCGACAGGCTGTGTGTTCGATTCCCACTCCAGGAAATGTAAAATTTAGTATTTTCATTTCTTAGGTTTGGTAACAAGGCAAAGCGAGGCGTTGAATTCCGCCACTCAATACGCAATGCCTCAATTCGGCGGAAAGTGGGGAACGGAATTGTTGAAAAAGAATGGAGTGTCTTAACACTAGGTTCTCTGGTTTCCCTCAAAAAGAAAATATTTCATTTTAAGTCTGTTTTCTTTTTTTTGTTAAAGATATTGTCTAACTCTTCACACGATGGTTGTGGGTTTGATTTCCACTTAGGGTATAATTTAAATTAGCTTCACGTTTTATCCCGCTTAGCAAGGTAGGCATAGGATAGCCATTAAGCCATTCTATTCTCCGTTCAAAGAGACATTGCGTATGAGTGGAAGAATCAAAAATAATTTAAATGTCTGTATTTCATAATATTCCCCCCAGTGGAAATCGAACCCACAACTAACTCGCTTACATCATAATCGCATTACGATGAAATTTTAGTATAAAAATTGGAAATATTTTAATTTGTTTCAACAACCTAAGCTAAAAATGGATAACAACCACCATCATATTTTTTTTATTTTCTCTCTCTCTCTCTGTCAGAGAGTACTATAATAATAAATAGATATTGATTCTATTTCCCTCTTTTCACCATTTAGACATATTGTGGGTTCGCCTGTACTTGATTATACACTTCGGCTAACCACAAGTCAAATGCATACAGTTATATTACGTATGTATCAATTATTTACAGTATTGTAATCATTTAAAAGCTTCTTGTTCTTTACCACAAATAATTCCATGAAAACCTAATGTCTAGACACTTCGTTCTTCAATGTCTGTCCAAAATTAAGACATTACCTGTTAAATAACGGAACTAAACGCCGCGGTGTTTACTTCTCTAGTAAAAACTATGGTGCGAAAATGAATATAATTTGATTAAAAAAGTCGTGGCGCACAGGTATAAGCGTGCGACTGTAAATGCGACAGGTTGTCGGTTCGATTCCCACTCCAGGAAATGGATTTTTTGATTTCCTGGGTTTGGTAACAAGGCAAAGCGCGGCGTTGAATTCCGCCACGCAGCACGCAATGCCTGAGTGTCTTAATACTAGGTTCCCTCTGCCTACCCTGCTATATGCGGGATACAGCGTGAAGCTATGTTTGTATGTATGTATGGCTAGGTAAAAAAGTAGCATGGGGTTTCGTCAACTTATTTGTCACTAGATAGTCCCTGTCTCCTAATAGCTTAGGTTAGTTAAAGAGAACCTAATATCACGACACTACCCGAAACCGTGGCATCAAGTGGTGGAACTCAACGCCGCGTTTTATCTCACTAAATAATATGTGGGTATCGAACACACAACCAATCATATTTACATTTTCAATTTCCACTACGCCATCATAACCTCTAGAAGTGTAAGACTAAATGTACATATATAACTACAAAACTAGTGTCACGTACAAAACGACCAACGTCTCAAAAGTAAACAAGTGGGAAATAAAAATTCACATCGTGCTTTACAAATATATTGTTTGTAAGTCTGATCTTGTGTTCGCTTTAGTTATTTGTTAGGTTGTAAATAGTTAATGTATGGTAATTTTGAAGCAAAATAGGTTTTTTATATTTATATTAAAACTAGTAGCTCGTAAATACGCCTGAACTTCAATATAAATCATTAAGATTTTAAAAGTAACATTATTACGGATAACTCAAAAACTATTAAATCTCAACCAATTTTAAATACTCATAGAACCACATGAAAGCACTAGCTGTCATATAAAAAAATAGTCATTAAAATTGCTTCTCCCAAATAAAAGTTATGCTGGTAACATACATAAAAAGAACATTCGAACTGAGAACCTTCTTTTTTGAAATCAGTTAAAATGATCGTATTATTCCATTTCCTTAGGAATTTCAAGAAATCCTTACCAAGGAACTTACATACTCAATCTCAGCTTTCTACGCTTAGTAATGTCGCTTGTGCGTTGTCTGTCAGTCACTCAGTAACGTAAGAGTTTTCTAAATAAAATATTTCTATAGATATTAGTTTTTTATCTTAATTATATCTAAGAACATACAATAAGTCTGAAATACAAAAAATACAAAAAATAACTATTCATAATAAACCTAATTATGCTGTATTTACAGATATGAGATATTTATTATAAATCAAACAAGTTCGTTCCACTCATACTTCTAGGAAAGCTCTTACCATTCAAATAAGTACTAAGAAATCATATATCTTTCTAATTGGCAAATATTTCGAAATTCCCTCTACAGTATTATAAAACTAAAATTCTCTAACAATACTAATGTACAACATTATAATTATAACAAAGTTTATGAGCATGAATTTTTATTATTCTTTCACTCAAAAACTACTTAAATGAAACTAAATGAATTTTAACAGCTTATACCGCCAGAATAACGTTAAGTTCCGTCACTTAACATTCAATGTTTCTAATTTGGGTGAAAAACGGAGTGTCTTAACACTAGGTTCACTCTTACTCTGCAGAAGCTAGCAGAATAATACATTACGTTATTTATAAAGATTTTGTCTAATTTGGCCATAATATATTTTTTTTAAACTTCACGCTGTATCCCGCATATAGCACTGTAGACACAGGGAACCTGAGAACCTAGTGTTAAGACACTCTGTTCTCTTTCAGCAAATCCGTTCCCCACTTTCCGCCAGATTGAGGCATTGCGTGTTGAGTGGCGGAACGCCGCGCTTTGCCTTGTTACCAAACCCATAAAATGAAAATACTTCATTTCCTGGAGTGGGAATCGAACCCACAAGCTGTCGCTTTACAGTCGCACACATGTGCCTCTGCGCCACGACAGACGTTAATAAAAAATAAATACCGAATACAATTCCTAACCCTAAGCTCCTACAAAAGATGTAAACTTAAATAAAAATGATACTAGTATTCGAACAATACCATCCAATTTGTGTGAATATGACACACGAGTACAACCAAGTAGCAATAACGACGTGTCGCAAACACCAGACCACATTAATTTTTCAGAAACATGACGGAAGATGACATTCAATTATGCCTTTGAACATATAGATATGTTTTCGTGTGATATAAGTCCGTTTGTATTGAAATATTGTTGCTGATGCTCTATTTATAGTAGATTTTGGATCTAAAGTGGAAAACAAGTTTGTTTAACACAATTTTTGTAGTTTTAAGGTGTTAATCACATACTTAGGAAGCGAATAATATTTTTAGAAAGCGTATAAAAATTATGACGCAGCGGGACTCGAACCTGCACCTCTTGGAAACCGTTCAAGCGCTTTGACTATTAAGCCATATGTTCTATATCCGGCTGTGTCGAAATTCTTATACGCTGTTACAACTGATTTTAACTGTTAGCATCTCTGTAGATTTTTTTTTACTTTCTGCTACCCAAATATTATTTCAAAGAATAACCATTGGCAAGAGAGAATGCTATTTATTAAACGCTTGGACGGTTTCCGTGAAGTGCGGGTTCGAGTCCCGCGTAAAAATTTGTATACGTTTTCTAAATATGTTTTAACTTTATTTTCTTTCCACCATATCATGGATAAAATATTAATAAAAAATTATAAAAACAAATATTCCATTATCTACACAAAATATATCGTCACATTCTGGCGTTATCGATTTTAAATTTCACTTACACATAACAAATGAGCTAATATATTATGCGAATCGAATGATAAAAATGGAAATGCCATATATTCCACATCCACGAGTGCTCCAATTTTTTGCTCCGTAGAAGCTGATTGATGGATTATAAATCTCTTGTTGACAGATTTCCGTTGATTCTTCCTGAATGAAATATTTTTAAAACGATCACGTGGTTAAGGTGTTTTGTATATTATTATTTATTCATAAAAAATAACTTTAGATCTCTTTTTATGACTATGCAGATGGAGGAATACGAAAATGGGCATAATCCATATACACTACATGAAAACAAACTTGTTTTAAAATACATATTTCTTTTTTTTTTTTTATACCACGACGGTGGCAACAAGGCCCACCTGATGGTAAGTGGTTACCGTGGCCTATGGACGCTTGCAACACCAGGGGCATCACTTACGCGTTGCCGACCCTTTATTACCGACCGACATATGTTGGATATACGATTTTGAGTAAGTTTTGAATTGATACATTGCTTAGCAACTTATTTTATATGTCAACCAAGCGTACATCAACCAGTACATTAATATGTGAAAGAAAGGTTTGGCTCCTATTTTATGAAACCTATATGGACGGAGGAAGAAAATTGAAATCCATGGAAAAAAAAGAGAAAAAACCAATATATTTTAAAAAAATATATCAAAATATACTAATAAAATAAACATTACTCACACTACCATATACTTGACATACACTTTTGTATAAAGTGACATGTTGACATGTTGCTAAGGTAACATGTAATGTAACATGTACACGTCAAAGGGGCTTCTAGTATTTTTTAATTGTTTTAAACCCTTTATAATAATATTAATATTCCATTTACAATATTGATATAAAATATTTAACTTGGAAGCATTTTTTAATCAATTTCCTTTGCATATATATACATTTTCTAATAATTGAATATAATTTCGAAATCCGATACAAATATAAATTTCAATCTACATATATACCCAAAAGCAATTAGAACATATTACATTTAGTATGAGCTAAATTACTTTGATTTCGAATTAAACTTTCATCTAAAATCGCAGCTAAATTCTAATCTCCAATATGACCACAGGCAATATAGGTAATAATCTAGTGTTACAGTAGTTATATGATATCAGTATCACCTAATCATTAGTATACGTTGATTTTATGATGTGTTTGACAATATTAAACCTGTATTAGTTAACCGACTTCAAAAAAGACGAAGGTTCTCAATTTTTTTTTCTTTTAGCTTCACGCTGTATCCCGCATATAGCAAGGTAGGCAGAGAAAACCTGAGAACATAATGTTAAGACACTCCGTTCCCCACTTTCTACCGAATTGAGGCATTCCGTGATGAGTGGCGGAACCCAGGATATGAAAAATTCCATTTCCTGGATTGGAAGTTGAACCCACAAGAAAATGCAACATAATCACTAAAAAAAATATATATGCCTAAAAGAATTCCAGTCACAAAATAAGTTTTAGCTCAGCAAAGTCATTCCAGTTCTTAAAACTTTCAACTTAAATCTCGCATGGAGAAGATTAAACGTTGATTACTATCGGACATATTACGTCTATGTATCAAGTTTCTTACGAACTAACAAGTAACGTATGTTTAATTTAAATTTTGTACCATAAAGTTCAAGAGATCTTGTTTCTTTATTTGTAACTCGGGAATATCTACGAAACTCTTGGAAGTACTAAATTCTAAACCGATTTTAAAAAAGCGAGGTTCTAAATTCTACTGTATTTTTTCTGCAGTAATAATACACATAAAAAATAAGCAAAAAGTCATGTATTAGTTTTCACTGGGTAACACAATTGAATCGGTGAGTGCAGAAACAACATAAGCCAAAACAAATGCAAAAATTCATAATCGATTTAAACTAGCTTAGAAAGGCACGATGCATGTTTTTTTTCTCCCTCCTGCAAAATTTAAAAATCCGAACTTACGTTGTTCCTGCACTCACCGGTATCGGTGTCGGAAATTGAATAATTTTGATGATTTTTCTTTCTGTATATGAATAGCTAGTGCTTCTGATGTAGTCCCATTTAAATTTAGTTAATCGGACATGTTTTTGAGTTATTCGTAATAAATTTACTTTTTAGTGCATTTTATCTGAAATTTTCTGTTTTGTTCAATTCTTAATCAATTTATAAATTACATATATTTCTGGTGCATTATTATAAAAAAATATATAGCTTTCATCATTTCTTTTGCATATTTTGGTTTATTTTATATCATTTTTTATTTTATCAATTAAGTTATTTTTATTTCCTCGGTAACAAGGTGAAGCGCGGCGTTGAGTTCCGCCACACAGCACGCAATGCCTCAATTCAGCGGAAAGTGGGGAACGGAAATGCCAAAAGAGAACGGAGTGTTTTAACACTAGCTGCTATGTGGGAAATATAGCATGAAGCAAAAAAAAGTTATTTTCTTTATGTTACACGCAAGTTATTGTTTACACATTATAGTGTTATTCTTAAGGAAAATCGATCAAAAACATATCACATAAATAAATTACATTAACATAATTTTCTTGTATATAGTAAAAGATAACTAAATATTAGTTACCATTTCTTGGCCATTAGGCCATCGTGGCGCAGTGGGACGTGTGACTGCAAATGCAATAGATTGTGGGTTCGATTCCTACTCGCGAGAACGCGAGGATTTGTCTTTTTTTTTAATTTTAAGACATAGCCCGGCTTTGTGTTTCACTACTCAATACACATGTCTCGAAATCGGATGGAAAGCTAAGAACGGAGTGACTTGACACTTGGTTCTCTCTGACTACCCCTTTTTTTAACATGATATAGTCCGTTACGGATACCTGCCCGACCATAGATTTTGACGGGTTACGTGGTTACTCCAGACAGGCCGTTCGTAAACCCTTTTTTTTCGTGAGGAAACCCTTTTACGGGTACCTACCCGATTGGGGACTTCGACGGGTTATGTAAGACTCCGTACCGGCAAATATAGGCCATTCGCAAACCCTCTATAACCTCACCACTAGCCGAGGTCACGGGAACATTCCAGACTTCCGTGAACTTCAGCCGCGGGGGCCAGCTAGACACGTCACAGAGTCAAGGGTAGTGGCTGACTCTCTGTCTACCCTGCTATGCAGGATAAAGCGTGTGTTTTTTTTATTTAATACTCTCTCTTTTAGTGATCCATCTCTCTGTATCTATAAAAGATATAAATATTCACAATGTCTATATTTAAGTCACTATTCGAATTTAGACATAAGCTTTTAAGTAACATTATGTGATATTAATGGATTCAGTCGATCCAACAAGGAATGTAAATACACTCACTGAAATTTGCCGCTTAATCCTCTAAAGGTTACTAATACCTACAGGCCAGTAGTTTTAGGTATTTTTGGTATAAATGCTACTTTGAAATGGAAAAATATAATATAAGATATTTATAACCGATTTCCAAAAAAAGAGGAGGTTCTTAATTCGACTGTATTTTTTATGTACGTCACTGCATAAATGTTACAATTTTGATGATTATTTTTTTAAATGATAGCTAGTTCTTCTGATGGTATGATGGCTTTTGAGTTATTTGTAACAATTGTTGTTGTATTGTATTTTTTAGAGCATTTTCTTTAGTAAGTAATTTTTAATAGACGGAAATATTTGAAATTCGACGTAACGAAAAAGCGACACAAAACAAAACATACGTCTGTAAGAAAGATTGAAATAGTATAAATTTTAAGTAATGTTTGCTATTACTTGAATGTATAAATTATTTTCATTTCTTCACTCTATTAGGACAAAGCGCGGCGTTGAGTTACGTCAGTTGTACTATTGGCGAATGAGGTTGAACATAGTGTCTGGACACTAGGATCTTTCTAACTACTCTGCTATGAGTGATAAAAAGCGTAAAATTGTAAAAAAATAACACTCTTCAAAGAAACAGTCACTTTCACTCAGAACTGTCAAAGGAAAAATAAAAAAGCACCCATAGTAACGACTATATTTACAAGCGGCGAATATTAAAATGTCTCGCATATTATATTCTTTTACTACGACATATATTTCATAATGTTTCTGAACTCCACAGAATTTTGTAATATATTGGTTAGAGTTACAACTTTGCCGGTAAAAATATTTTTGCTTTTTTTTTAGGTTCACTCGTTATTCTGTAACAGGTAGTGACAATTCAGTGTCATGACACTCACAAAAAGAAATTTAAAATTATATTATGAGAATAATAAAAGAAATCTTTACAATTTTAGCATGGCACGGAAGGTAGAGATAATTTAATGTTAAAACACTCCGTTCTTTAGTAATTTCGCGCGAATTTGAGACATTGCGTGGTGGAACTCAACGCTATATTTTATCTTACCAGAGCGGCGAAATGAAAATAATTTAAATATAATCTTTCCACCTGGAAATCGAACCCACAACCACATTTTCACAGCCACACTCTGTCCCACTGCGCCATGATGACCTCGATGTGTGTATATTCGTAGAAGCCTAGGTGATACCAATGAGGCGCAGCTGGGAAGGATTTTGGAGTTAATCCCCATTCAGGAAGACATGTATATTTAAAAAATATTGTTTTACAAGCCTGATTGGATAAAAAATTACGTTTGACCCAATACAAAATGTTAAAAAAACGGAACAATCTTAATTACAGAGCATTTGTAAACAACACGGAAAAAATAATAAATGTATCAAAAAAACAAGTTGCACTCCGGGAGTGGCGGCAGAAGTGAAAACTTGAATATGAATTATGTGCATTTTTGATGTTTTGGAATAGTTAGGGTATTTTGCACGAATTCCTTAAATTATTCGTACAAAAGTAGTAAAATTTATGTGGTAAAATACAGTATTTATTACGCTATCGTACACAAACATGACAATTTTGTCTTACGAATTTTCGATCAGCACTTGCCTGACGCGAGTTTAATTTCAAAAATATAGAACAAAAAATATACGCGGCGTTGAGTTCTGTTTATAAGACAATGCGTGAGCCTGAATATATTGAGATGCCATCGAATCGCAGTGGAACAGCGTCTTACTGTAAAGACAAATGGTTTCAATCCCCACTCGGAAGATTGATATTTAATATTTTCATTTCCACGTTCTAGCAAAAGAAATTGCGGCGTAGAGTTCCGCCACTTAATGCATCACCTAGAGTTCAGGCAGAAAACGGAGAACAGAATATGTTGACTCTGGATTCTCTCTGATCATCCTGCTATGTAGGAAAAAGTGTGGAACTGCAAAAAACCTTAGTAATACAATACACGGTCAAATATTAGTAAATTACTAACTAAAATAAAAAATACAAAAAAACCTACTCACCTTTCATAGGAAATTTCAATTCAATTTGAATCTGCAAACAAAGACATTGTAACTTTAGTTCGTTATTATCAAGCCTAGATAACATTAGCATAATTGCTTGTAATTGTTAATTAAATATAAGGGAACTAAGTATATAAATGGAAACACTTATTGCCTTGCGATTATCCGATTTAGTTTTAAATGTATACAATATGTAAATTTTTTTATTCTTTTTTTAGCTTCACGCTGTATCCCGCACATAGCAGGGTAGGAAGAGGGAACTACAGAACCTAGTTTTAAGACACTCCGTTCTTTTTTGACATTTCCGTTCACCACTTTCCGCCGACTTTGAGTGCTGTGTGATGGTGAACTCAACGCCGCGCTTTGCCTTGATACCAGAGAGAGAAATGAAACTACTAAATATATATATTTTTTAACTTCACGCTGTATCCCGCATATAGCAGGGTAGGCAGAGGGAACCTGAGAACCTAGTGTTAAGACACTTCGTTCTATTTTGACATTTCTGTTACCCACTTTTCGCCGAATTGAGGCATTGAGTGCTGAGTGATGGAACTCAACACTGCGCTTTGCCTTGATACCAGAGCGAGGAAATGAAAATACAAAATATTATTTAAAATTTTCATTTCCGGGAGTGGGAATTGAACCCGCAATCAGTTGCGTTCACAGTCGCTTTAGCTTCTACGCCACGACAGGCGTTTTTATTCTCTACGTGGTAAAGTAAATTTTCATTTTGTACACGTTG
Source organism: Philaethria dido (assembly GCA_033558755.1). Taxonomy (NCBI): domain Eukaryota; kingdom Metazoa; phylum Arthropoda; class Insecta; order Lepidoptera; family Nymphalidae; genus Philaethria; species Philaethria dido. Next base: position 118,930 of record JAKGSA010000610.1, read on the forward strand.
GTGAGACAAAGCGTGGCGTTGAGTTCTGTCATTTAACGCAATTAAAAAAATACTTTATAGTCCACTTTAAAGTAAAATTATTACAAATTATTTCTTTTTTATTGATAAAATATTATTATTTCTTTTTTTAACTTCACGCATTATCCCGCATATAGCAGGGTAGGCAGAGGGAACCTGAGAACCTAGTGTTAAGGCACTTTCCGCCGAATTGAGGCGGAATTGTAACGCCTGTCGTGGTGCAGAGGCACAAGCGTGCTACTGTAAACGTGTGGGTTCGATCCCACTCCAGGAAATGTTAATTTTTCATTTCCTGCGTTTGGTAACCAGGCAAAGTGCGGCGTTGAGTTTCGCCACTCAGCACGCAATATTAATTATTTAAGTTATAATATAATTTTTTTTCGTATTAACCTAAAATTTATATTCAGGATTCGAACCCATGACAATCTTAGGTTACACATATAAATATTAAGAACAAACTTGCTCAATTTACATAAACAGTGTTACAAAATGATATACATGAAACACACCTCGCTGTGGAAATCTCAATCCCAAGAGTATGAAAGTATGGAGCTTTTAAAAGTAGAATTAAAATAGATATGTACAGACATTGTTCTTTGCCAAGAGCTTTTTTGATTTTATTTATTTTAAGTCCACTATGGACATACGATTTTTTTTTATCTTCACGACGTATCCCGCATATAACGGGGTAGGCAGAGGGAACCCGAGAACCTAAAGATAATACACTCCGTTGTCTTTCAACAATTCCGTTCTCCACTTTCCGTTGAATTGAGACAGTGGCGGAACTCAACGCCGCGCTTTGCCTTGTTACCAAACCCAGGAAAATGAAAATACTAAAACTTTACATTTCCTGGAGTGGAAATCGAACCTACAACCTGTCGCGTTTACAGTCGCACGCTTGTGCCTCTGCGCCACGACAGGCGTTCAAAAAAAAATCAAAAATAACGTATATTAAAGTAACACAAAGTTATCTCATGTAGATATTTAAAGCCGTGCATCGTGCCTAGTAAAATACGTCTCAATAGTGTCAAGGTGACCCTGATAATGTACAATGTACAAATATAATTTACCATTATTATGACATAGTGGCACAGTGAAATTGCTACTGATTGTAAATGGTTCTGGGCTCGATGCCCATTCGGGGAAATGCTTAAATACTATGGAAAGACACGGTGCGGTGCTAAATTCCTCCACTCAGCACGTAAATTCGGCGGAAAGTGGGGAACGGAATTGTTGAAGGAGAATGGAGTGTCTTAACACTAGGTTCTCTGGTTCCCTCTGCCTACCCTGCTGTATGCAGGTTACAGCGTGAAGTTAAAAAAAAAATCACGTAATTAGCCAAATTCTATAGAAAATTAGAGAACGGAGTGACTATTTTCACTATTTTCTGCCTACGTATGTGAAAAGCTGACGCTCACTTTCAAAAGAAAACATTTCATTAGCGTTATTATGGTATTATGTGGATTAAGTCCCACTTTCCTACTCCGATTTCAATATGAAACACAAAGTAAAAAGTTTATCTAATGGACAGTGGGAAGTTGTTACTGAGTTCTAGTTTTTATATGCTATTTTTTCCATTCAAGAATTTTATGAAAGATATGCATTAATCTTTATGTTTTCTTTCTGTTTTCTTTAGCTTCACGCTGTATCTCGCTTATCTGGTATACGCGAGATATAGAGGGAACCTGAGAACCTAGTGTTAAGACTCCATTCTCTTTCAACAATTTCGTTCCCCACTTTCCTTCGGATTGAGGCATTGCGTGTTGAGTAGCTTCTCTGATCTTCTGATCTAAAGATCAGCTTTCAAACTTGCTTACACTTTACCCCACCTAACAAGGTAGTCAAAGAATACCTAGTGTCAAGACACTCCGTTCGGCGCTTTTTGTCCGAATTCGAGACTAGGGTGTTAAGTGGCATAACTCTACGTGGCGCTTTGTCTTCCTAGAGTGAAGAAATAAAAACAATCCGCATATAGCGGGGTAGGCAGAGGGAACCAGAAAACCTAGAGTTAAGGCACTCCGTTCTCTTTTGCCTTGTTACCAGAACGTGAAAAGGAAAATACTAAATTATTTAATATAAAATTTGGCCCCTGTGGTGAACTTAAAATAATGTATTTATTTAAAAGTTTCATTTATTTAACATTTACAAAAGAGAATAAATAAAATATTTTTCATTTAAAATGTCGCAACCAAAGTAATTAGCGTGACTTGGTATAGTTAGACGTAATTCTTGGCACTTAAACGTTTTCTACTTGGCTTCTCTTATAGTTTTATTTTTTGTATTTTATTATATTTTTAAAAGAAATTTATAGAATGAAACTAAAATTATTTAGCACCCATTGTAGCAGTAGGATGGTACCTGACTGTATATGAAATTGGTTGTGGATTCGATTCTCTCTTGAGGAAATGATTATGTTTAAATTATTTTAATTTGACACCTCAAGTAATACCGACCTAACAATGTCTCAAATGCAAGCAGAGAGGGTGCAATGGAGAGAATGGAGTTTCTTGACACTTGATTCTTTTTGACTACACTCTTACGCAAAATAAGGCGTGATGCTACTTTATAAATCATTATTTTAAAGTTTTTTTTTTTAATTTTTTTTTAACTTCACGCTGTATCCCGCATATAGCAGGGTAGGCAGAGGGAACCTAAGAAGCTAGTGTTAGAACACTCTGTTCTCTTACAACAATTCCTTTCCCCCCTTTCCTACTTTTTTCACTTTTTTTTTATTATTGTATAATAATTTAAAAATGGGGAACGGAGTGTCTTAACACTATGTTCCCTCTGCCTACCCTGCTATATGCGGGATACAGCGTGAAGCTATGTGTGTATGTATGTATTTAATTTTAAAAAAAAACTTTAAAGTGTATATACACGACATGTACAAAGAACACTATATCAACTACGAGACATATAATTACGTCCATATGTTCAGAATTACCCAACTTTTGTAACGCGCCGACCTTCCGCGCTATAAATTTAAAACCAAATTTTACTTATTTTCATTGTTTGGATACAATCTTCATAAAAATCGTGTTGTAAGCCAAAGTAAGGAAATTTATGAACAGATAAAAAGTAATGTTTACTTCGAAATTTTATTATTATTTCAATATGAAAGGATGTTTTACACGTAAAAGGGGAAGATTGGTGAAATATCCAATGAAACGAATATCAAACAAAGTAAAGTGAAATGTTTCATGTATTTGATAGGGAGCTTTTACTGGAAATGTATAATAATATAAGTCCAGGCCAGTCGTATCGCGGTGGAGTAGTGCTTGACTGTAAACGCGATTGGTTGTGGGTTCGATTCTCACTCGTGGGAATGATTATGTTTAACATACATAACTTCACGCTGTATCCCGCACATATCAGGGTAGGCAGAGGGAACCTAGTGTTATGACACTCCGTTCTCCAATTAAAATATTGTTTTATGTTTAAAATATTTTTACTTCTTTTTTCTGGTAAAAAAAAAAAAAAAAAAAAGTGCAATGCTAAGTAAGTAAATATAACACGAACAATTAAGATTGCAACAAAAAAAGAGGACTGACTTCAAGAAAATGCACTAAAAATTAAAATTATTACAAATAACTCAAAAACTACCAATCTGTTTTAAAACGTGAGACCATATCAGAAGCACTCATATAAAAAATATTCAACTAAATTGGTTCACCCAGTAATATACATAAAAAAATATTCGAATTGGTCCTTTCTTGCAGCAGGTTAAATCATTTATACATAATAAGAAAGATATTTCCAGCTTTTCCAGAAACACAGTATTTATCTATGAAACTCTATTAGCATACAATGAAATTCAATTGAAGTTCAGTTTACCACGTATGAAGTTGCCACGTATAATTAGTACTAACTACTGCATATTAGATTTCTAAAGTAAGTTTGTATTAATTTAATTATTTTGCATACAAAGTTCATTTATAACTTACTCTTGGATATTATTTGCTATTTGAATATACCTTATAACCGACTTCAAAAAAGATAGACAATTTCAATTGGAGTGTTTTTATGTATTACCGTATAATTGTTTATAGGGTGAACCTTTTTTCATATTTTTTTATCTTCACACTGTATCCCGCATATAACAGGTAAGGCAGAGGGAACCTGAGAACCTAGTGTTAAGACACTTCATTCCCAATTGAGGTATTTCGTGCTGAGTAGAGGAGCTCAACGCCGCGCTATGCCTTGTTACCAAACCCAGGAAATGAAAATACTAATCTTTTACATTTCCTGGAGTGGGAATCGAAATCACAACCAGTCGCGGTTACAGTCACACGCTTGTGCCTCCGTTAGTAATTTTCATGATGATTTTTTTATATGATAGCCAGTACTTCTGATGTGGTTCCATTTACACTTAATTAATATCTGACAAGTAGTTTTTTAAGTTTAGTTTCATAATAATTTTACTATTTAGAGCGTTTTAATTAAACTCGGTTTTCTTCTTTTTATTACAATCTAAATATTTTATAATAGAGTACACCGTGACAAAGTGGGACAGTGCCTGAATTTAAGCGCGATTGGTTGTGGATTACCATGGGGTTGCACTACCTATGGAATTTTTCATTTCTTGGGTTTGGTAACAAAGCAAAGCGCAGCGTTGAGTTCCGCCATTCAGCATGTAATGCCTCAATTCGGTGGAAAGTGGGGAACGGAGTGCCTTAACACTAGGTTTCCTCTGCCTACCCTGCTATATGCGGGATACAGTGTAGAGCTATGTGTATGTATAAAAAAAACTTTTATAATCTAACTTCCTTACTTCACATAACTATATAAACGAAAAAGCTTTCTCAACTATAAAATAAAGCAAATTTTAGCACCAAAGAGCTTTTCAACTCAGAAGGCAGTAGAAATCATTTTAGATCTACAAGTATTTCTATAGGAACCGATAAGAGAACAAAAGTCAATCAGGCATAATATAAGTTGTTCAGTGTTTTGAACCCACCTGGAGTCGACAATGGACTCGTTAACGGATAGTTTGAATCGTTTCTCGCTTAATGGCGGTTAACGGTTTGAAGTGAATTTTCAGTAAGTTATGAAATGTATAGTTGAGATTTTAATGTTTAAAGAATCGTTGAAAGAAATAATCAGTTAGCCATATTATAAAAAAACAAGGAAGATATTTAGGAAAATAATGTTTAAGGTCATATAAACACAGTCATAGAATTACAATCTATGTATCCATAGATTTGTAGAGGCCAAGTGTGCGACTGTAAATTTGACAGGTTGTAGATTCTATTCCCCCTCCATGATATGAAAACATAAAACTTTTATAATAATTAACAAATAATATTCTATTTCCTCACTCTGTTGATAAGGCAAAGCGCGGCGTTGAGTTCCGCCACTCAGCACGCATTGCTTCAAATCGGCGGAAAGTGGGAAACGGAATTCTTAAAAGAACGGAGTGTCTTAACACTAGGCTCTCGGATTCCCCTCTACCTACCCTAAAGTATGCGGGATATAGAGTTAAAAAAATGCTATAAACATTGTAATTACAATATACAATTTTCTATATAAAAAAATAATTTTCTGGGCAAAATTTAGATTATTTTCCTACAAAATTCTTAAAATTTTAATTCGAATACGTTATAACATCGTGTGTCCGGATGAATTACCATTTTGAGCATAGATTTCTTGCAAGTTGGCACCAAAACATTTTCTCTTTTTACTTGGCAGCGACCCAGTTGGGATGTTTAACAAGGGGTATAATTCTACTACGTGTAATAAATTTAATATTATATTTTGATATTAAATAAAAGACCATCGTGGTGCAGTGCGATTGGCTGTGGGTTCGGTTCTCACTAGGAGAAATAATCATGTATCAACTATTTTCATTTCTCCGGTCTGGCAAGGCAAAGTGAGGTATTGGGTCCACTTAAACGCAATATTTTGAATTCAGGTGGAAAGCGGACAGGTAGGAAGCTATGTAGAATAAACCGCAAAGTTAAAAAAAAAGCAAATGAATTGTGGCGTATGAAGCATCTGACACGCGACGTGATCTCTTTCCGGAGGAATTTAAATATCCTACTAATATTATAAACGCGTATGTTTATGAGGGTGAATATTTGTTGCGCTTTCACGCAAAACCTACTGAATGGATCTAGATGAAATCTTTCTATAATATAGCTTATACATCAGAATAACTCATAGGCTACAATTTATGTAGCTTCACGTCAAGTGTTAAGTGGCAAGACTCTCTCTTTCTGCCCAAATTCGAGACATAACGTGATAAGTGGCGGAACACAACGCCGCGCTTTGTCTTACCAAAGTGGAAATAATTATTTCAATATAATCATTTCCCTGACTGGGAATCGAATCCACAACCAACCGCGTTTACAGACGCTGTCCCACTGCACCACGATGAAAAAAGCGAAAGATATTGTGTAATTTGGCGAATATATAAATAATATTTTTTTTTTTTTTACTTCGCGCTGTATCTCTTATATAGTGGGGTAGGCAGACGGAACCAGAGAAACTAGTGTTAAGACACTCCATTCTCTTACAACAATTATGTTGCCCACTTTCCACCGAATTGAGGCATTGCGTGTTGAGTGGCGGAACTCATCGCCGCGCTTTGCCTTGTTACCAAACCCAAGAAATGAAAATACTAAATTTTACATTAAGTATCTAATTTCTACAACAATAGGTATTACAATTATGTCAGATCCATATCACAATCTCATGTACTTATTTATACAAATCGTATACATGATGTATTTGTCTTGATATTACTCGTACATGTAAACTAAATTTCAAGATTGTAGGCTGTCTGGTTTCAAAGTTAATGAATACGCTTGTCAGTCATATTGTTAGGTATCATTATACTAATACTTGATGGGAAAACAATGGACTGTGGCTAGCATAGTCAATGTCAATTTATATTTTTTTTTTTCATAGATAACGGATGGCAAACGAACAGAAGTACCACCTGATGGTAAAGGGTTACCTTCGCCCATGAACATCTACACCACCAAAGATGTTGTAGATGCGTTGCCAACCTAGAGGATACAGATGGAAGGGGAGGATAATGTAGTAGTCCGCTATCGGAACCACCACATTTTGGGGAAAGGATGGGTAGGAAAGGGGAAAAAACCTGGCTTACATGCCGTCGAACCGGAACACATCATAAGATATTTGGCGGTTCGTCTTTGACATGATAGTGGTCGCGAGCCAGACGGAGTACGAACCTCCTACCACCAAACATTTTATATTTTTATGTGTTGTATATTAGATTAATTAAATCAATATTACACATAATGCAATGTGTTAGACATTCATTTTTGTATAAGGCAGATGTTCTCAATCAGGTCCCTCAAAAAGGGGACGTACAAAGATGTCCATACATAAATTTTATATTATTTTTTTTTACTAAAAACATTTATTTACTTTGAAGTTTGGTGGTACGGGGTTCGTCCTCCATCTTGCTCGCGACCACTATCATTTCAAAGACGAACCGCCAAATATCTAATGATGTGTTCCGCTTCGATGGCATGTAAGCTAGGTTTCCCCTATCCCACCCCATCCTTTCCCCAGATGGTGGTTCCGATAGCGAACTTCTACTTTGTCCTCCCCCTTCCATTTGTATGGTCTAGGTAGGCAACGCATTTACAACACCTCTAGTGTTGTAGATGTCTATGGGCGAAGGTAGCTACTTACCATCAGGTGGTCCTTCTGCTCATTAGCCATTTGTTATCCATAAAAAAAAAGTTGTTTTAAATGAAAACGAGATCTTTTTTACTATGGTGCGTTTTTTATATGTATTGGAAAAGTATGTATAAAAATATTACGTGGAGGCTCAACATAAGAAAGATCGGGAACCACTTGTATTTGGTAACATATAATGTATGTGCTAAGAGTAAAAAGAAGAGAGAGGTGCTCGGTCGGTGGAGGTGACAATTATTAAGGCATACTTTATGGACACCCATAAATCTACACTTGGTTTACAAATTTCAGGCACTGTGCGGAGCTCCTTTCCCTGCAACGCGATATGCTCAGCACTCGCACGGGGAATCGATAGAATGGAAAGGAATTTGCTCTTAGATTTATATTTACGCATCTTCTTTATTTGCAAGGTAGCTAGTACTATTAATAAATCATTTCATTCCTCACATTTAGGCTATTACAGAAAATTTACATTTTCTAAGTAAGATATTTAGCAAACATAGTATTCAAGTAAATCAGATTTAAAATACAGCGCTTTGTACTTATTCGGCACATTCTCAAAATCCTCTAAATTACTTTAAATATATTTAAAATTTAATGATTTTAACCTACTTATAATATATATTTCTTTTAACTTCACACTGTATCCTGCATATAGCAGGGTAGACAGATGGAACTTGAGAACATAGTGTCAAGATACTCCGTTCTCTTTTAACATTTCCATTCACCACAAATTGTACCATTGTGTACTGAGTGGCGGATTTCCTCGCCGCGCTTTGCCTTGTTACCAAAATAAGGAAATGAAAATACTAAATAATCTGAAGTGGGTATTGAACTCACAATCTGTCGAGTTTACAGTCACACGCCTGTACCTCTGCGTTTCGATGAGCTTCTAACAAAAAAAAATAAAATAAAAAATATATAATCCATTTCAAATAAGCGTTTAATGAATTAAACACCTTCCATTTATAACCACATATTAAATAGAAGTTGAAAATAAATTTCTACGATCATTCAATATATTTTGTCCCAAGCATGTAATTAATATTTTTAAGGCCAGCATGGCTCAGTCACTGCCTCTAATTGTAGCTGCGATTGGTTGTGGATTCGATCCTCACTCTGTAGAATGATTATATATAATTACTTGAATTTCAAATATTAAATAATATTTAGTATTTTCATTTCCTTGCAATGCCTCAAGCAACTCCTCAATTCGGCTGAAAGTAGGGGACGAAAATGTTAAAAGAGAACAGAGTGTCTTAACACTAGGTTCTCCCTGACTACACTATAAAGCGTGAAGCTGTAAAAGTAATTTATACCACCACAAGCAGAACATATAGGATATCAATAAAATCAATTCATTCCCAGCCTCTACTTGGTGAGTACTAAATTAACAACCATTAAAAAATGTTCGTATTGACAAGGGTGTGTTAAATATTGCTTTGCACTTAACAAAGCTACTGTTTTTTAAGTTTTTTTTGTGATTCATGTTAAAAATACTTTATTTTTTTATTATATACTAAATAGTTATATATATATATATATATATATATATATATTTTTTGATTGAAATATACAAAATCTTTGTAAATTACATTACTATGTGTTTTTCTAATTATTACTAATGTCCCCGTTGTCGCGTTAATAACGCGTCCTAGCAACGTATGTATATTATGTCACTGTTTGTCAAATCATGGTAGTGTGTGTAATATTTATTTTATTAATTTTATATATTTTTATTTATTATTTTAAAAAGATACTAAAAATCTGCACTCCTTCGCTGTGAAAACTATAAGTGTGCCAAGTTTCATGCTCCTCCGTCCGCGTAATTTTCCGTAAAAAGGGATCCAGTTTTGGCTTCAGGTTCTCATATATAGATTTATCAAATCAAATTTTATTTTGTTTTCCAAATTAATTTGAATAAATTTAAATTTTAAATTATTTAACCAGTAAATGAAAAACACGCATGAATGAAAGTGATTTGTTGCACAAATCGAATTTCGATAAAATCGCATTGAATGGTTTCTACTGAAATTTTAAAAAGGATATTAACTATTGTTTTATAAATATTGTAACAATAGAAGAAGAACCAAAATGTACGTAGTAAAGAATTTGATTTTCCCAATACTTTGTACGCAGTGTGTCCGGTGTGGTAGGTAACATGGACCATAAAAATAAGAAAGAGGTAAAAGATTGATTGATACATGCGAAATGTAGTGCTGGAGGCGAATGATGAGAATACTTGGACTCTCTTTGGAAAAAAAATATCTTTTTTCCTAAGCTTAGTTAAGTAATATGAAAATTTAATGAAACATGACAAAAGTTACGGACCACGTGCCCACGTGATCAGAATACATATTATAATATATATATATATATATATATATATATATATATATATATATATATATATATTGAGAACGGAGGGAACGGAAACGAAGTGTCTTAACACTAGGTTCTCAGGTTCCCTCTGTCTACATTGCTATATGCGGGATACAGCGCGAAGCTTAAAAAAACAGAATCTCTTCTACCGCCAAACGCAGAACTGTTTCAAGACCTGGAAATAAAATAGCGCCTTTCGACAACATGCCTCTTTAGAACACAGAGGGGGAAATATTCAGAATTCGCGCGCCCATCAGGGTCTGACCAACTCAGGAATTAAATATCATATATTTTTTTCGCAATGAAAATTTAAAAATGGTTTTTAAAAAGACGATATTAATAGTAAAATGTAAATTTTAAGGTTTTTAATTTTTACATTCACTTAAAATCTTAATTTATGTATTGAACTGCGAAAACAAAACTTCGTCATATCACGTTCATACTTGTCAAATATTTACCTTAACAAAAAAGCCGAGTGAACCAATTCTTCAAATTTAGGAAGCAAATACAAATAAAATAAGCTATAAAAGCTGTGTTATATATTTGAAATGTTCTAATTAAGTCCTTTCATATGAAATCCCACACGGTACCCATTAATTACTTTTTTCTTTTTTATCCATGACGTAATTGCCTCTAGAGGGCACCATATTGAATTAAGAGTGACGTAACATATCTAAGAACACTTGGAGTATCAATACCTATCTAACGTCGTCTTAAATATATAATTCAGTTCAGGGGTTTTGAAGATATGAGGTAATATATAAACATACATGATACAGTCAGTCATGACAGTCGGGTAAAAAAGAATTTAACCTACAGTCTCACCTATAAAGTAGACACTTTATGAGCAACTTACATTATGTAAAGTACACGAATACTGACGATTTTCTTTCGAACACCTGCGAAAATACACCACACTCGAGATCTAAGAATCGAAGTAAGAAATATAAAAGTATACCTAATGTACTGAAGAGTTTTACAATTCAAATTTTAAAATAAATTCATTCAAAGATTTTAAGGTGAAAATAAAAAAAGTTTGAGTATTATTAGAGAATTTGACTGAAAAAGTAGAAATAGTGGCCATGGTTTATTTTAAATTTATTTTCCTTTGCCAATGATCATGTTAAAATTATTTTCTACCACTCAACACAAATTTGTCTTGATTTTATGCTGATGGCGGAGAACTGATTGTCTTAACAGTAAAATATTTCTTACCCTGTTATAAGGCAAAAACGTAAAATTATGAAAAAATGGGTTAGTTATGTATAATTAAATATAATTGTTATATTAACACTGCCAATTTTTTACAAAAATCCAGTGATTTTCGTAATATATTACTTCTAGTCCCGGTAATTCACAAGAAAAGAAACTTCAGTATAGGACACATATGTTTCTTAGACTTAGATTTCTTAACGCCTGTCGTGGTGCAGAGGCACATAGTAGGGAACCTAGTGTTAAGACACTCCGTTCCCCACTTTCCGCAGAATTGGGGCATTGCGTTTTGAGTGGCTGAACTCAACGCCGCGCTTTGCCTTATTACCAAGCCCAGAAAATGAAAAATAATTCCATTTCCTGGAGTGGGAATCGAACCCACAACTTATCGCGTATACAGTCGCACGCTTGTGCCTCTGCGCCACGACAGGCGTTAAATCACTTAACATAAAGACATTATACAAAATTTAAACATTACAGCTTACATTAGAATACTGAAACGTTTTAAAATTTAAAACAAAGTACAAGTAAATTTTCTTAGAAATGTTTATCAGAATAATTAAAACAGAACAGAATTCGTTAGAGCACTAATAAAATATGTTACTTTATTACTATTACTTTGGCTGAAATTCAGTAAAGATATTCATAGAATACTATTATATTTAAAAACATTATAAGATAATTGTAAAAAATTAAATATACAGGTAATGAAAATATTAAATATTTATGATAATCTATATTTAGTATTTCCATTTTCTCGCTTTGGTGAAACGCGGCGTTGAGTTCCACCACTCAGCACGCAATGCCTCAATTCAGCGGAAAGTGGGGAACGGAAATCTTATTAGAATGGAGTGTCTTAACACTAGGTTCTCAGGTTCCCTCTGCCTACCCTAGTATGTACGTGATACAGCGTGAAGCTATAAAATAAAAAAAATACTTCAGTTTTTACTTACGTTACGTACGAGTATATTACACCTTACTGGCCGAAGAAGATGTATGAATTTCTATATATTTTAAAATATTGTGCTCACTTAGGCATTTTTGCAAATATTGTGAAGTGAGACCTGTTGTAGCATAGATACACAAGCGTGCGACTGTAAATGCGACAGTTGTGGGTTCGATTCCCACACAAGGAAGTGAAAATAAGGAATATTTATAATAGTTAATATGTAGTATTTTTATTCGATCGCTCTAATAACAAGGTAAAGCGCGGTATTGAATTCCACTCAGCACACAATGCCCCAATTTGGCGGAAATTGGAGAACGAAATTTTAATAGAATGGAGTGTCTTAACATTAAGTTCTCAGGTTCCATCTGCCTACCCTGCTATATGCGTGATACAGCGTGAAGCTAAAAAATAAAGGAAATACTAGTTTTATTTACTTTACATACATTATAATATACTTTCCAGAGAAAATGAATGAACTGGCCATAGTAAAACATTTTGAACTATTGTGCTAACTTAGGCATGTTTACTCGTTCGAACCTCTACCATTCAAATAGTATCAGTGAAGTAGAGCAAATATCTGCATGCGTTTGTGCTTTGTTTATACACTAAGCAAGGCACTAGCAGTAGCACTTTACATATAGTGGAATAGACTTATGTATATATATTACAATTTAAGATATATATATTCCTGAGTTTAGTAACAAGGCAAAGCGCGGCGTTGAGTACCGCCACACAGCACACAATGCCTCAATTCGGCGGAAAGTGGGGAACGGAATTGATGTAAGAGAACGGAGTGTCTTAACACTAGGTTCTCAGGTTCCCTCTGCCTACCCTGCTATATGCGGGATACAGCGTGAAGTTATATATATACACGCTTAGCCTTGTTACAAAAACCCAAGAAATGAAAAATTTCATTTTCTGGAGTGGGAATCGAACCCACAACCTGTTGCGCTTACAGTCGCACGCTTGTGCCTCTGCGCCACGACAGGCGTATATATATATGATTTGTCAAAACACCGCGCTTTGCCTTTCCGGGACGACGAAATGATAATAACTTAAATACAAATACAATAAATTAATAACAATAAAATAGTTATAATTACAACTTCTTAATACTTTATTTAAACGTTGCTACCAATGAAAAACTAGCAGAAAGAATACAATTTATTCTAAAGAGAAGAAAGAATATTTAAGTTAAAACAAACTATTTTTTAAAAGGCAAAGGGCTTTGAGGGTTTAATCGTGCAAAAGTTTATGGATGGACTCCAGACAGCGGCAATGGTAAGTGTTTTTGAGATATTACTTCGTCTTTTTTTCTTTTTCGTATATTTTAATTTTCAAAAGCTTCACACTTTTTTCCGTATAGTAGGGTAAACGGAAAGAATCTTTACTTTCTGCCTTAATTTGGGCATTAAGTGTTATGTAACGGAACACAACGCTCCGAGGCCCAAGACGCGCCTTCCTAAACGGGAGCCTTTCTTAATAAAAGATTCTTTACTTTGTCTGGCGTCTGTCGTAGCGCAGAGGCGCAAGCGTGCGACTGTAAACGCAATAGGTTGTGGGTTCGATTCCCACTCCAGGAATTGGAATTTTTCAGTCCTGGGTTTGGTAACAAGGCAAAACCCAACATTGAGTTCCGCCACTCAGCACGCAATGCCTTAATTCGGCGCAATGTGGGGAACGGAGTGTCTTAACACTAAGTTCCCTCTGCCTACCCTGCTATAAGCGGGATACAGCGTGAAGCTATGTATGTGTGCTCTTTGCTCTGATAAGATAACGCGCGGCTTTGTGTTTCGACACTCAACAAATAATAATTAACGCCTGTCGTGCCACAGAGGCACAAGCGTGCGACTGTAAACGCGACAGGTTGTGGGTTCGATTCCCACTCCAGGAAATGTAAAATTTAGTATTTTCATTTCTTGGGTTTGGTAAAAAGGCAAAGCGCAGCGTTGATTTCCGCCACTCAACCCGCAATGCCTCAATTCGGCGGAAAGTGGGGAACGCAATTTTTGAAAGAGGATGGAGTGTCGTAACACTAGGTTCTCTGGTTCACTCTGCCTACCCCGCTGTATGCGGGATACAGCGTGAAGTTAAAAAAAAAAATGAAATAATACTTCGAATTCAGGTGGAAAGTGCAGAACGGAATATCTTAACACTAGGTTCTCCTAGAGCGAGAGCAAGAGCTGTGTGCTATGCAAGAAAAAGCGTGGAGCTTAAGCCTAAAATGTGACTTACTTTATTTTTAATTTGGACAAAGAAAAATTCAAATTTAATGTTTGTATAGGCTTTACGACAACATATAGAAGCCTTAAGTAGCTTCACACTTTACTCCTAATAGCAGGGTAGTCAGAAAGAACCCAGTGTCAAAACACTTCATTCGCCGTCGTCCTAATTCGAGACAACGCGCGTTAGGTGGTGGAAGCCAACGCCGCGCTCTGTCTAATCAGGTGGTATTTTTCTTTATAGTTATTTAATACATTGAAAATACCAAATTTATTTATTATTTTAGTACCATTTTTAGTAGAAGGTATGGCAGTTAATTAGCATAATTAATTCCGGAATGCAAAAAACTCAGAAACGGTGGAATTTTTATGTCTCTTTTGATATAGTTGGGATCAAAGGAAATGGTAACCTAGATTCAAATCTGAGGGGAATTAGTGTTTATATAAGGTGGATAAAGTGCGATGTTGAGTCCTACCAGTATCCTTAATTTTCGCTTTTTTGCCTTTTCCCGTATAACAGGATAGGCCAAGAAAACCTATTGTATGAGTAGCGCAACTAAGCGCCGCGCTGTGTCAGAGCAATTCTTGGGACTTGACTCCCGAATGTAGGCTTAAAGAGGGTTTAAGAAGAAATATAAGGTAATATAAATATTGTGAAGCATATAATATATAAGCGTACGGCGTTGAGTTCCGCCACTCAGCACGCAATGCCTCAATTCGGCGGAAAGTGGGGAACGGAGTGTCTTAACACTAGGTTCTCGGGTTCCCTCTGCCTACCGTGCTACATGCGGGATACAGCTATTTTGTTAGGTTATAGGAGGTTTGTCCTCCGACTGGTTCGCGACCACTATCATGTCAAAGAAGAACCGCCAAATATCTAATGATGTGTTCCGGTTTGATGGCATGTAAGCCAGGTTTTCTCCTATCCCACCCCATCCTTTCCCTAGAATGTCCCCTTCCTTCCCCTTCCATCTGTATCCTCTAAGTAGGCAACGCATTTACAAAACCTCGGTGTTCCCGAGGTCTATGGGTGAAGATAACCACTTACCATGGTCCTTGGTGGTCCTTCTGCTCGTTTGCCATCCGTTATCCATAATAAAAATAAAAGCTAAAAAACAAAATGAAGCTATAAATGATTTTTGTTTTTTAACGCTAATCTGAAAATATGTAAAGATAATTTATTCATTGAATTCTATTATGAATTATGAGCTTATTTTATATACAACAAATTAAACTTCCTTTCTCCTGACATATTACTACGTTACGTACTTACCAAATTTAGCGCAAAGCTACAAAGTTAATTTTAGACAGCTTTCCTCTTAACTTCTTCAATGCAACTTTACTTAATTGTTGTTAAAATATTATATTACATTTTCTTAAGACTATCTCAATGCATTATATCTTTTTCTTCACAATATCAAATATAGCGGATTCAAAATATATTGTAAATGACGAAGAAATTCCTTAATATCCCATGATACTGGTGGTTTCACCCGGGGGCCGGACCCATCGCGAAAGGTGAAATTACTACACATAACATGATATGTCTCGATATATTAGCTCAGGCGAAAAGCAGTGACTGGAGTGTCTTAACACCAAGTTCTCTTTGTTCTCTCTCTCTACGCTGAATAAAGCGTGAAGTTGCTTTAACCGGAACTACAGCAGCTGAAAATCGAAATATTATGCAAGCGTCATAAAGTCAATGCAAATGAATTTACGGTTAAATAAAAAAAAAATTAGGTTCACGCTGTATCCCGCACATAGCAGGGTAGGCAGAGGGAACTATAGAATCTAATGTTATGACACTCAGCAACCAGAGCGAGGAAGTCATTATTTTCATTTCTTGAAGCAGGAATCGAATCCACAACCTGTCATACAGTCGCACGCTTGTGCATCTGCGCCACGACAGGCCTCATAAACAATATTTAATAAATAATAATAAATAAGATCTCCACCGTAAAATCCCTCGTTATTCCACAATTTGTCATAAAGGAGTTAAAATGAAAAATGCTAGACGTTATAGTTATTCCAGTACATTCTCCAGCGTCACCTCGCAGACCCGATAGTAGGTAAATTAACAATTATTGGAAAACAATTTGTATGCGGGCGTCAAACATGCTTATTATAAAGGGGTAATTTAGTTCGGCGATGTTCACACGTTACCTAAGTTATTAGACCTTTTTCAATTTTTTGGTTGAAATATTAGACTTATGACTATACTCGTGTGTGTTAATAGTTGTGCGTTGGGTTCCTACTTATACAGATTAGGAGCTATAGAATTATTTTTTTTTTTGCTTCAAAGAATACTCAGTTTTGAAACACTCCGTTTTCCACCATAATCAACGCGTAATGTCCTAATTTGAGGCATTACGCGTTGAACACAGTGTCAAGACCAATCCTTTCCCCAAAATTTGGTGGTTCCGATAGCGAACTACTACATTGTCCTCCCCTTCCATCTGTATCTTCTACGTTGGCAACACATCTAGGAAATCTCTGGTGTTGTAGATGGCCATGGGCAAAGGTAACCACTTACCATTAGGTGGTTCTTCTGCTCGTTTGCCATCCGTTATACATTAAAAAAAAAAGACACTACGTTCGTCACTTTACACCCAAAAATATTGCATGATGAGTAACTGAACTCAATACAGTGCTTTGTTTTATCAGAGTTGATGAAAAAATAATAATATAATTCCCTCGAGCTAGGTAAATAAATTTTGATATAAAAGAATTTAAGTAAAGTGGGAAGAAATTCCTTAGCAATCTATGGATTTACCGTGCGGGTGCCTATCACGTTGCAAAGAGAGGAGTTTGGGGAGGTCTGCAACCTGGTTTAAGGGGCCCCTTTAAAATGTGCATTAATGTTTAACTCTACTTTCCGCGCTCCGACCTCTACCTAACCAAATACAAAATTATATTTTTTTTTACTTCACGCTGTATCCCGCATATAACAGGGTAGGCAGAGGGAACCTGAGAACCTAGTGTTAAGACACTCCGTCCCCCACTTTCCGCCGAATGGAGGCATTGGATACTGAGTGGCGGAACTCAAAGCCACGCTTTGCTTTGTTTCCAAACCCAGGAAATGAAAATACAAAATTTTAAGATTTCCTGGCGTGGGAATCGAACCCACCACCTGTTTACGTTTACAGTCGTACACTTGTGCCTCTGCGCCACGAAAAGCGTTAATTATATATGAAGTGATTTAATAACATATAAACGTTTTTCCAGTTAATCTGTCTCTACACACACGAGTAGTCTCTTTGAACATAGAAGTGCTGGGTTACTTCATTATGTAAAAGATTAATTATGGGTGGTTTTGCCGAATATTAATTAAATTTATCCTTGTCCTTGGCTGATATTAAATATAAAATATGTTTAAATATTATAATTTAAAGAAAATTATTTTCATTTCTACACTCTAGTAAGACAAAACACAGCATTGAGTTCCGTCAAATGACACGCAATGTCTGGAATTCAAATGGAAACTAAAAACGGAGTGTCTTAATACTGCGTTCTCTCCCTCTTCCTATTATGTGGGAATAAGCATGAAAATGACAAAAATATATGACAAATTTGCATATTATCAAAACTGACATTGTAAATTTAAAAATAATTTACATACATATATACATAGCTTAACACTGTATCCCACATATAGCAGAGTAGGCAGAGGGAACCTAGTGTTACGACACTCCGTCCCTCACTTTCCACCGAATTGAGACATTGCGTGCTGAGTGGTGGAACTCAACGCCGCGCTTTGCCTCGTTTTGTTGTTTGCCCAGGAAATTAACAATTCCATTTCTGGAGGGGGAATCGAACCCATAACCTTTCGCGTGTACAGTCGCACGCTTGTGCATCTGCGCCATGACAGGCGTTAAAAATAATTTAACTTTAACATTCGAAGCTTATTATTCTATTCTGATAAAAGCACCACTTAGTGCTCAAATTTGGTCATAGTGAACTTTTTTTCTTTTAACATTACAACATACACATGGCCATATATCATGTATATTAAGAAATGAATGAAAGTAGTGATTAATAATTATTTTTAAAAAAAAACGTAAAAATGAATCCGTTTTTTCTAGAGACGTAGCATTTTAGACAGCACAACGCACAGTTCTGTCCAATTCACCTAAGAATAAACTGGAATACAAAAAATGTTTAAAAAATACTAACTTTCTTCCTTTCCATATATATCGAAAATCAACATTTACTCAAATAATTTAAACAGATAAGGAAGTTCAACCTTTTTCCCGGTTCGGGCCGAAGTTATCTCCAAAGGTAACTCCATAGGAACCCGCCTTTATAGTACAATAAAAGTATACGACTGTATTCAGATGCTTTTCAAAGTATCGACCATGTTAGCAAATTTTAATAAAACTTGGAAAAATCTAGAGAATAAAGAAATAATAAGTAGAAGACCTATATAAGAAGGAAGTGAGCTTATGCAATAATACAATTAAAAGATAATCGTAACTGATTTTCACCGGAAATGAATCTGCGACTTCCGGTGTGCCAGTCATAGTAATTTAGTACACCTACACGCATTTTCCCGTAAAGCTAGGTAGTCAGGGAGAGCCTAATGTTAAAACACTTTATTCTTCACTTTCTGTAATTGAGAAATTGCGAATGAAATGGCGAAACTAATACTGAAAACATTTTTAGAAAACGTATAAAAATTTAAATGCAGCTAGACTCGAACCCGTGCCTCTTGGAATCCCTCCAAGAGCTGCTGCTAAGCCATGCGTTCTATAGATATAGAATATACGCTTGTTACAACCTATTTATGTTTTTTGCATCTCTATTGAGATATTTTTACAATTACGTATAAGAAATTCGATGCACCTGGATACAAAACGCATGGCTTATCGGTCAGAGTGCTTGGACGGTTTCCAAGAGGCGCGGGTTCGAGTCCCGCTGCGTTCAAATTTTTATACGTTTTCTAATAATGTCTTTCGTTTCCTAAGTGTGTGATGAACACTTTAAAACTATCAAAAACTAACTAAAACTGCCAGAGAGGAGACCTGAAAATAAATATTCCACGAGTAGGAATCGAACCCAACCAATCATATCACTCCGAATGTACCACGATAGCCTCTTTTCAGGTGATAATTATTTTCGTACTTATAAACAGTAGGACTGTCAGCGCAACATGTGACAGACTCAATTTGCATTGTAATTACCAAGTTGTATTTACTGGGCGGCCGAAAATAATTAACTTGTCACGTGTACCAAATTAATAACATTATCTTGTTTAACTCAGTATGTATGAACGGTGGAAATGATCCTTGAGTTTGGTTCGGGCTCTTTATTATGAGCTTAAAATATTCATGGCATTCTTTTAGCTTCTCGCTGTATCCCGTACATAGCTGGGTAGACAGAGGGAACTTGAGAACCTAGTTTTAAGACACTCCGTTCTTTGAAAATCCGTTCACCCCTTTCCGCTGAATTCAGGCATTGCGTGCTGAGTGACGGAACTCAATGCCGCCCTTTGACTTGTTACCAGAATGAAATGAAAATACTATTTTTTTTTATGGATAACGGATGGCAAACGAACAGAAGGAACACCAGATGGTAAGTGGTTACCTTCGCCCATGGACATCTACAACACCAGAGTCGCGCGCGAGACGAAGGAAGAACCTCCTACCACCTAACTACTAGGATACCCACCTCTTACGAGACGCTACCCACCTGCGGAGGGGAATTGTATTCTAACCCCGTCCCCTCACAGTGAAAAATTATATATTACTTAATACTAAATTGAGATTATTATAAATATATAATATTGTAATTCCCTGGAGTGGATTATACATGACATCGTGGCGCAGCAGAGCTTCTTACTGTAAGCATGTGGATAACCACATGCCAAATCGTACTCATAATAGTTCTATTTTAAGTCGAAGGAATGTTTAAATTCAAATTAAATTCATTTCTCCGCTCTGGGCAAAGCGTGACGTTGAATTCCTCACTTTAAACATATTCTATCGAATTCTGAAGACGAATTTAGTGCCCTGACGTTAGGTTCTCTCTGAAAAAACTATAAAGCTTGAAGCCATGAAAGAAGAAAGAATAACAACAAAAAGATCGTCCACCAAACATTAAAGGTTAATAAAACAATAACCAGCTTGGTCTGTCCATGTCCAACCAAAGAAACTGTAACTAATTGTAATAACGAGATAAACTTTAAGATGAATAACTTTGATTCCGAAAATTAAATTTCATAGCCTACTGACCTATTTTAACCGACTGCACCAGAAAGCGAGTGCTCAAGCGGTTAGCTATGCAACACTCGGTTCACGAAACTTGCACTTGGCTTAGATAACTTATTGTGCTATGGCTCGGTTTATTTTCATTTCTCCCTTCTGGTAAAATAAAGTCCGGCGTTTAGTTCCGCCACTTAATGCGTATTGTTTTGAATTTAGGTAGTAGGCGGCGATCGGAGTGTCTTGACACTGGGTTCTCTCTGATTATGCAGCTATGCTGGATAAAGCGTGAAGCTGCTTAAATAACACATATAGCATTCAATTCAAACAGGATAGGCAGAGGGAACCGGAGAACCTAGTGTTACGACACTCCATTCTCTTTCAACAAATCTATTCTCCACTATCCGCTGAATTGAGCCATTGCGTGTTGAGTGGCGGAACTCAACGCCGCGCTTTGCCTTGTTACCAAACCCAAGAAATGAAAATACTAAATTTTATATTTCCTGGAGTGGGAATCGAACCCACAACCAATCAGTCTGTTACTGTCACACGCTTGTGCCTCTGCGCCACGACAGGCGTACAAACCCTACAAACCCTACCCTACAAACTTTATGAATCTTAATACAAAAAGATTAGTTAGTTTTCATAAATATTTATTTCCAAATGAATTCAAGTTTATACACTCCAAGGAAATATAACACAAAAATATTATGACGAAGCACTAAAATTTACATTTACATTATGCAGGCTAAGATTTAGGGATGATGAGAAAATTTACATTACAAGCCGGCGGCGGAAACCAGTTAAAAAGCTTACTATGTTTTAGTGACAAGAAAAGTTTTTTTTTTTTTTATACCACGACGGTGGCAACAAGGCACACGGCCCACCTGATGGTAAGTGGCTACCGTGGCCTATGGACGCTTGCAACACCAGGGGCATCACTTACGCGTTGCCGACCCTTCAAAAACCTATTTATTTCCCTTTTCACCTTAAAGTGGTTACCATACTACTTTATAAAAAATTAAAATAGAGCTCTCTTCAGTCGTTGGAGTTTATAGTTAGTAATAATACCTATTCAGCGGTAAGTGGGGAACGAACATGTTAATAGAGAACGAAGTGTCTTAATACTAGGTTCTCTGGTTCTTTCTGCCTACCCTACTGTGCGTATTTGCAGGATATAGCGTGAAAAAAAATAGTTATTTTTTTTGGCGGAATTTTTTTGTGGTGGAACTCAACGCCGCTTTCTGCCTTGTTACCAAGCCCAGGAAATGAAAAATTCCATTTCCTGGAGTGGGAATCTAACCCACAACCTGTCGCATTTACAGCCGCATGCTTGTGCGTCTGCGCCACGATAGGCATTACTAATACATTATTACAAAAAATATTGGTCCTTGCCAGTATATGCCAAAGTTGATACTCCTCCATCTGTATAGTTTTCATAAACGAGATCTAAGATTTTTCTTATGAAGTCATCGTGGCTCATTGTGCGTCTGAGTGTAATCTTAATTTGTTGAGGGTTCGATCCCTATTCGGGAAAATAATTATATATAAATTGTCACGAATTCAAGCGATAAGTAGAAAACGGAATCTCTTGACGTCAGTAGCTTCTCTATTATTATAATATGTGGGAAAAAACGTATAATTCTTGTTTTTCAAGTTTTTTTTTTCCGTATGGATGAAATGTGCTGTCGAAACATTAAAACCTTCAATTGATAAATAATAAAGCCTAGTGTAAAGATCCTCAGTTCTTCACATTTCACCCAAATTTGAGACATAATGTGTGTCATAATCATAAGTTCCGTCACCTCGATACGTCTTTGTCTTATAAGAGCGGAGAATTTTTTTTTATGATCGTTTCTCCAAATGAGAATCGAACCCACAACTTTTCGGGCTAACAATGCACTATCCTACTAAGCTATGATTGCCTTTACTTAACACTGTGTTTTAGCTATATATCTAAACATAATCAAGATTTTAACAAAAAAAAAAACCTTAAAGTAACATAATCCAATAAAACCTTCTGGATAAAAACTTAACTAATTTAAATGAGACCACATTAACTCTAGTTATCAAATATCAAAAATTATCAAAATTGGTTTATCCATTTAAAAGTTATGCGGTATACAACCAATCGCAGTCATATGCATAAAAAATACCTCCTCCTTTGAATTTGTTTGAAAAGAAACAAACCCAATCGGGAATCGAACCCACAACCATTATGTACATTTAGTTAAAGTTAACAAAAGCTTAATTACTGTACGTAACGTAATTTCATTTCATTAGCACTGTATAACACAGTGTCCTCGTCACTATGAGATTTAAATTTTAAAATCCTTTACCTAGTAATTACACTGAGTATGTTAGCTTTTAAACGCCTATCGTGACGCAGAGGCACAAGAGAGTAAGCGTAGACGGTAAACGTGACAGGTCCTGGGTTCCATTCCCACTCCAGGAAATGTAATAGTTTGATAATTTATTTCCTGGTATTTGGTAACAAGGCAAAAGCGCAGCGTTGAGTTCCGCCACTCAGTACGCAATGCCTCAATTCGGCGGAAAGTGGGGAACGGAGTGTCTTAATACTAGGTTCTCAGGTTCCCTCTGCCTACCCTGCTTTATACGGAATGCAGCGTGAATCTAAATAAAAAAAAATACAAAAAAAAATAGCTTTCAAAATAAATCAGTATTTATTAATTGTTTAATTTCATTGTATGAATGGGATGGGATGGATATGCATTTTTGGGGAAGTTTATAATTACATTAATATACGAAGAATATTTTCTCGAACCTTTGTAACAAAAATTGAAAGAAGCAATATGAAATTTGGCTTACTTAGATAAGAAGTCCAGAAACTCAATAGATTATATATTAACCCTTTAGGATCTATATTATAATACATATTATAATTAAAATTCTTAAGAAAGAAAGTACTGACTCCAAATAAAGTGCACTAAAAAGTACAAACATTACGAATAACTCCAAAACTACTTGTCCGATCTTAACCAAATTTTAAATAAGACTACATCATTTATGAACGATAGTGTAGCTATCGTTCATAAAAATAATTATCAAATTAGTTCATCCAGCAAAAACTTATACAACACATAAAAACAATTTCTTCTTCTTTTAAAAGTCGGTTAACGAATGCAAGCATAATATAAATGTATGGTAAGTTCCAATACCGTAGATATCACTTAAGTATGAGAGTCGAAGTTCCATATAAGTTTACATGTCGCTTAGAAGTTTAATGAGAACAAATCCTTCCTATATGCGGTTCTCCTTTATATCGAAAGGCATTATTGAATTGGTATATATATATGAATAGATACTATTATTTTAAATTATATTTGTATTGTAGCGGCTTGTCGTGACGCAGAGGCACGAGCCTGCGACTGTAAACGCGACAGGTTGTAGGTTCGATTCCTACTCCAGGAAATGAAAATATTAAATAAAATTTAGTATTTTCATTTACTCTCTGGTAACAAGGCATAGCGCCATGTTGAGTCCCGCCACTCAAAATGCTTCAATTCGGCTAAAAGTAGGGAACGGAAATGTTAAAAAAGAACGGAGTATCTTAACACTAGGTTATCTGGTTCCCTCTGTCTACACTGCTGTGGCGGAATACAGTGTGAAATTGAAAAAATAAAATAAAATTGTATAGTAATCTTATATAGAAAACGCTTGCGTTACTGAGTGACTGACAGAACGTACAGTTGAAACTACTGACCATAGATAACTCAAGGCATGTAGGTTCCTTAGGGAATGTAGGGGAGTACTAAGAGAGGCTTTCTAGAATTTCCTGCGAAAACAAGAAAACACATGACTTCCATTTTAAAATTCTAATTTAAAAAAATAGTCTACCCAAAGTTAGATTTAGTGAGGTTAAAATATATTAGGTATACATATATGAACTAGAATCTATACTATATACTTATATATACTTCGACTTCACTCGGTTGAATTTTATTATTTAAAAATATTTTTGTTTCCACTTCTAAAACTCTTATAAAATGAACAAACAAAATCATTTTTAGATAATTTTCTCTAGAAACTAAGTTTAATGCACTCTAAACATCTCTTCAGTTAGATGTTATCTTTGCTGAATGAAACAGTACTTGATTACAATAATAGATTCGATTTCTACTTGATGAAATGTTATTATGGTATACTGATAAGACAAAATACAGTGTTTAGTTCCGCTAGTCAACACGTAATATCACAATATTCAGTGTAAAGTGAAGAAAGCAGTGTTAAACAATAGCTTTTTACTGCATTCATGAAGCTTAAATCTAGTGAATACATTTTGATTTATGCCACTGGTACACTAGGTGGCAGACCTGTTTCTTATTATAAACTAACTATGTCCTGCGACTTCCTTTGCGACGACTATAAAACCTAAAATTCCGTTAATTCGCGTTTTCGAAGGAATTTCAAAAAATCCTCTCTTAATGGTCACCTACACTCCTCAAGAAGGCTACATTTCAAATTTAATCATTCTATGGGCAGTGTTGTTCGCCTCTACATTGTCTGTCAGTCAGTAACACAAGAATTTTATATATAGATAACAAAATATAATGAAACCACGCAATTAATTATATGGTGATAGTAAAAAATAATGGGAACTTGCAAATTGTCCTCAGAATATTCTCATGCAGATCATATCATAGTAATTCTACTCGTTGCCAAGTTGGTTTTGTCTTAATACAAATATTTACATTCCAAGACGCATATTAAGATGTACGGCTTCCTTAAAAAAATAAGATAGCTTTTGACTGTAAGCGCGATTGGTTGTGGGTTCGATTCCCATTCAGGGGAATGATTATATTAAAATTATTTTGATTTATATTTCCTTCAACCGCCGCGCGCAACGGCTATGCTACGAGTGTCTTAGATACATAAATACATAATTTCACGTTGTATCCCGCAAATAGCAGGGTAGGTAGAGGGAAACTAGTGTTAAGACACTCCAATCCCCACTTTCCCCCGAATTGAGTCATTGCGTGCTGAGTGGCGAAACTCAACGCCGCGCTTTTGCCTTTGTTACCAACCTCTAGGAAATGAAAAATTCCATTTCCTTGAGTGGAAATCGAACCCACAACCTGTCGCGTTTACAGTCACACGTTAGTGCTTATGTGCTGCGTTGCGTCTTAGATACTATGCAGGATTCAGTGTAAAGCTGTTTTTTTAACCATTGCGTGTATCACTATAGTGAGATACTTCCTAACTGCGACAATAGCTTAAAATAAAAATCTTATACAATTTACTATGTGTTGTTTAAAACTTCTTTTGCGTGGATTATGATACTTTATGACCCATAAAATTTTTATTTTTATGTTTCGTGAAACGTGAAATCTCTTTATTTCCGTTCCCATAGGAATTTTTGAAAATCCTCTCTTAGTGCTTCCGTAAAGTCTCTAAGGAGTCTACATGCCAAATTTTAGCTTTCTGCTTCCGTAGTTTTAACAGTTCGTTGTCTGTCAGTTATTAGTAAGTAACGAAAAAATTATTTTTATGTACATTATAATTAAGATTAAAAAATAAAAAGAATACCGACTTCAAATAAAAGTCACATTATTACGAATAAGTCAAAAACTACTTGTATCTTAACTTGATGATGGTTTCATTCATGGTGATGGTTTTTTCATCAGAAGCACTAGGTATGAAATAAAAAAAAACATCAAAATTACACATTTCATCTAGTTGAAAGTTAACCGGCAATGCACAAAAAAATTCAGTCGAATTGAATAGCTCCTTTGATGTTAAGGCCATCGTGGCAAATTGGCACCACATCTGACTGCAAACGTTAGTAATTTTCCCCTTCCTGGTAAGACAAAGTGCGGCGTAGAGTTCCGCTCAACAAACAATATTTCAAATTCAACCGAAAAATGAATAAGGAGCATCTTGACATTCGGTTCTCTGTGACTACCCTACTATGTAGGAAAAAGCTATATTTTAATATATTTTTTTCCCAAAATTTCATATATTTGCCATTACAACTAGAAGCTTGCGGCAACCAAACTGTAGTTATGATATTAGATTTTATATGAGCACGTACGATCTTTATCGCATCGTTGGTACACTCATAAGTCTGCTAAATGTGTAAAGGAGCCTGTTATTAAATAACTCGTATTGGCTATTACTTATGTTATTTATTTTTACGCTAAATAGTAGAGAAAATGTAGTGATTTAGTTATGAAATATTAAGTATTATAAGTAATAATAATATATTAAGTAGGCAACTAAAGTACTTGGACTCTCTTTGGAAAAAAAAATATCTTATTTCCTAAGCTTTGTTAAGTGATATGAAAATATAGTGAAAGTTGACAAAAGTTACGGACCACGTGTCCGTAGTGATCAGAATAAATATAAAAAAAAAATTAAAGTGATTTAGTTCTCCGTTCTTCATTTTTTTATTGAGGAAATTCAATGTCACATTAAGCATTCCTTCTTTGAACAAATTTTTATTAAATTTACGTACATACATAGCTTCACGCTGCATATCGAATATAACAGGGTAGGCAGAGGGAACCTAGTATTAAGACACTCCGTTCCCCACTTTCATAGATACAGCAAAACTCAAAAAGCTTAAATTATGACAGAGAGTGTAAAACGGAGTGACTTAGCACTACATTCTCTTTCATTTGCCTGATTTAAAGGAAAAAGGGTGAAAATGAAAAAAAACTAGTCATTCTAATATCAATCACGTAATAAATGAATGCTAGAGGTGCGTAAAGATAAAAAGCGATGAAAACATCGCTTTTTATCTTTACTAAGCTCACCTTATAGAAAACTATAAGGTGAGCTTAGTAAGCTACTTTGTTGACTGTCCCAGACGGTCGGTCAGATAAGAAATATAAGCCCTTTTCACTGCTGAATCTAACCGTCTCTGAATTTCACTGATAAGGGACAACAAAAAAAATATTTTTCGTTGCAGTCGTTTATTTTAAAATAAAGAAAAGCCGTCTTTAATGCCTGAAGATATTGTTTCGAAATTCCTTGAGATAATCTAAAAAATATATATATTTTATTAAAATAAAGTTAATTTAGTATAAAATTCTATTTTATGTAAAAACATTATTATTCTGAAACTTTTTTTTGTATAATTGCACAGAAAATAAATAAATAATTGCAATAATTAATAATACCGTACCCTTGCATTGTTATTCTGATCCTTATTTTGTTGTTTTATTTCTTTAAATAGGTTAATACATGTCTGGATATGACAATACAATATTTTCAAGTTTGAACTTGATATCCTTGCCAGAACAACTAGGACTAAAATGTATAAATGTCTAAAAATATATTTAAATATATATAGTCATAGTCAAAGTTTGACTTTGACTTTGATATATATGTATATATATATATATATATATATATATATATATATATATATATAAATATATATATATATATGTCGCGGCGTTAATTTGCACCACTTAATACGCAATGTTTTGAGTTCAGATGCGAAAGCGTTGAACAGAGGGTCTTGACACCAGGTTTACCTGACTACTCTACTATGAGGGATACTGCGTGAAATTACTTTTTTATGTAAATATAGCAGGGTAGGCAGAGGGAACCTAGTGTTAAGACACTCCGTTCCCCACTTTCCACCGAATTGAGGCATTGCGTGCTGAATGGCGGAACTCAACGCCGTAAGCTTATATATTATATGCTTCACAATTCACAATTACCTTATATTTCTTACTAAACCCTCTTTAAGCCTACATTCGCCGCGTTTTGCCATGTTACCAAACCCAGAAAATGGAAAATTCCATTTCCTGGAGTGGGAATCGAACCCACAACCTGTCGCGCTTACAGTCACATGCTTGTACATCTGCGCCACGACAGGCGTTTTTTTATATATGAAGATAAAATAATAATTTCTGAACATTTATACAGTGTTAACATTGTGGACTTCACTTTCGTAGCATAGTAAAAAGGTCGCTACGAGTAGCGAATAACTTACGGCTAACTACTTCTAGTTTATAAAATAGAATAGATAAGTTGTACCAAGATACTCGTTTCTTACACCTTTAAAATTTAAAATACTTTTTATGGTTTACAATTTCTATGACAATCTATCTATATCTATATATTAATACGTGAAGCAAAAACTTTCTACCCCTTTTTACGAAATTACGCAGACGGAGGAGCATGAAACTTGGCACACTTATTTTGACATTCATATTTATAATATACGTTGCTAGGCAACGCGTTGTTAACGCGTCAACGGGGATGTAATAGATACTAATATCATGAAATCTAAATTTCATGAAATTACCGAGTACCTATGATGGATCACTTCGTATTGTAAACAATTTCAATATTTTATAACTACTATATATTTCTGACCAATTACAAATATACAAAAATCTTTATATTTTGTTCCTATGATTCATTCATCCTTGAAAGAGTAACAAACATCGTCATAAACTTTTGCATTAGTATTAGTAGAACTTATTAACCTGTTTCTTATATAGAGGCCATTGCTACGGAGTGGAATAGCGTCTGACTGTAAATGCAACTAATTGTGGGTTCGATTCCCACCTGGGGGAATGATTATATTTAAATTATTTTCATTTCTACGCTCTAGTAAGACAAAGCGCAGCGTTGAGTTCCGCCACTAGTCACGTTTTGTGTTGAATTCAGGCAAAAAGCAGAAAACGGAGTGTCTCGACACTAGGTTCACTCTGACGACTCTGATATAATATGTGCGATAAAAGGTAAAGTTCATTTTTTTCTTATATTTACAATGAAATAACTGTCAATATTTGATAGAAGACCAATAAGACCTCAAGACCTGTCGTGGCGTAGAGTCACAAGTGTGCTACTGCAAACGCGATAGGTTATGGGTTCGATTCCCACTCCAGGAAATGAAAATATTAAATATTTATAATAACTCATATGTAGTATCTTCATTTCCTTGCTCTGGTAAAAACGCTATGCGCTGCGTTGATTTCCGCCACTCAGCATACAATGCTTTAATACGGCAGCAATTGGGGAACAGAAATCTTAAAAGAACGGAGTGTCTTAACACTAGCTTCTAAGTTTCCCTCTGCTCCCTCTGCCCCTGCTATGTGCGGGATATTACGTGAAGCTAAAACAACACGACAGGTTGTGGGTTCGATTCCCACTCTAGGTAATGTAAAATTTAGTATTTTCATTTCTTGGGTTTGGTAACAAGGCAAAGCGCGGCGTTGAGTTCCGCCACTCAACACGCAATGCCTCAATTTGGCGGAAAGTGGGGAACGGAAATGTTGAAAGAGTATGGAGTATCCAAACATGAATCTCGGGATACAGCGTGAAGTTCAAAAAATAAAAATATCTAAAATAAATATTTCAATATTTAATAGAAGACCAAGCACCTCAATTAAACGTCAATGGATGGAAATAAATATTAAACATTTGAATATAATATCAATTACATTATTCCAACAACAAGCCGAGGGGAAGCTGTTAATTAATTTAAGAGAATCAAGTCAGTCACGCTCAAGGGCATTAAATAATATTTAAGCGGATGATTTAGTTAGTTGACGATATTGTGGCGAAGTGGTGAAATTAAACATGATGGTTAACGGTTCAAATCTTAAATGAGGGAGTTTTCATATACTTAATTTTCAGTTTCACGCTTTTTCCAATATCGCAGGGATCAGAGAGATCCTAGTATCACTACATTTCGTCCTATATTATATAGCCGAAATCGAGACATAGTGTGTCGAGTGCTCTTTTTGATTGATGATTGATAGGCTAACGTTTGACCGCATCAAAGTCTGATGATGGTAAGCATTAATGCGGTCTACGATGATGCACGTTTGCCTAGAAAGAACCTATTGACTCTTGATTTGATGACCCCTAAAACTGGAAACTCAAGGCCGCGCTTTGTCTTAACAGAAGGAAATTATAGTAATTTGAACCTACCACCACTCGTGTTGACAATTAGACACAGCCACTGCGTCACGAACGGCTTCAAAAATAGCCTAAAACGATAAAGACCATCAATAAGAGCAGAAACTAAATAAAACAGTTCCTGACAATCTGAATCACAGTTAAAATAGCGTTCTCACAGTAAATTCTCGTACTAAGAACTTGTAAATTATGTAAATATCCCTCAATGCTTCTAGAAAGACAGATTTCATTTAATTATTGGCTAATCCAAAAGTATACAAATTACCTGAAAACGTTCTTCTTAGGTTCTTTATTAAATAGAAAAAAAAATGTTTGAATAATATATAGTAACTGACCTTATTGGTTTACTGGGAGATTAACCTTTTAAAAATACTGGTATATATGCGAAAGAGAAAACTAGGTAGAGGTATTTTTACTATAAATTCTTACTGTATTTTCGTTTCCTCGCTCTGGTAATAAGGCAAAGTGCGGAGTTGAGTTCCACCACTCAGCACGCAATGCTTCAGTTCAGCGGAAAGTGGGTAACAGAAATGTTAAAAGAAAACGGAATGTCTTAACACTAGGTTCTCAAATTCATTCTGCCTGCACTGCTATATGTAGGATACAGAATGATACAAAAAAAGTAACTAACTAAAAAATGCACTCCGTACTTAAAACGATATTTCAAAAGTAAGGGATTTATTCAGCTTCACGCTTTGTGAAACTGAATAAAGAGAAGCTCAGGCAAAAAGGTCAAGTCAAGATATTTCGGTCAAAAATTTGAATTGAATATTTCGCCTGATGATTTTCGCATGAACTTTCCGCCGAATTGAGGCATTGCGTGCTGAGTGGCAGAACTCAACGCCGCACTTTGCCTTGTTACCAAACCCAGGAAATGAAAAGACTAACATTTCCTAAAGTGGGAATCGAAACCCATAACCTGTCGCGTTTACAGTCGCACGCTTGTGCCTCTGCACCACGACAAGCGTAGTAAAAATAACATTATATTTTTGATCTGCAATCTAAGCCTTTTTAAGTTTACAATAGAAGTTTCTTTATTAGCCTTCAACTGAGTGGAGGTATATAAAAAAGTGCGGCGAATTTCGTAAGCCCAAAGTACTTAAACAAACTCTTCCAACCCAACTTGTAGATAGCATTTTGAACTGAAATAAAGTAAATAAAGTCTTTATTTCGAATCTTTGTTTACTTAAATATTTTTGGGCGTTTCTCTTTTAGCCTTTCACTAAAGTTTCCCTCTGATACCTTTGTTGGTAAGGTAAGAGCTCAAAATGGCCAGACCTTCGTTATTCTATAAAAGCTGAAAATTTTTATGCCTTGTGCTATCTACAGCAGACTTTCAATATATCTGGCAAGATGTACTTACTTACTTAACTTCACGCTTTATCCTAGCGTGGTAGTCAGAGAGAACGGAACGCCAAACGCTACGGTCCCTGCATACCTCTTTCGCCTCGTCCACAGTTATTAATCTCTTCATGCATGCCCTCCGGGGGGTCCTCATGCTTTTTACGTGACTTTCCTCCAGTATCATTGAAACATTAATAATTAATTATTAATTAATTATGAATAATTATTTTTTCATGAAGAAACTAGAAAAACTGTCTGGCTATGGACGGTATCTTTTTATAGGCCCCCAAGTAACATTTAGAGTATTTGAGGCCAGTCGTTGGCCATAGGCACGAGCGTTCGACTGTAAACACAACAGGTTGTGGGTTCGATTCCCACTCCAGAGAATAAAAATATTAAATATTTATAACACAACAATCAATATTTAATATTTTCACTTCCTCGCTTTGGTAACAAAGCAAAGTGCGGCGTTGAGTTCCGCCACCTAGGATGAAATATTTACGGCGGAAGGTGAGAAAGGGAATTATTAATAGAACAGAGTGTCTTAACATTAGGTTCTCAGGTTTTCTCTGCCTACCCTGCTATATGCGGCATGGTCAGTAGTAACAAGGTACGAAAATTTACAGTAAATTGTGTTTGCATTTTACTATGAAGGAAGTTACTTACATAAATATACTTAATTTGCCCTAGTTACGCTAATATTAGGTAGATATTCAAAATTAGGTAGAGCTTCAAAAGGGGAATAAATAGGTTTTTGAAGGGTCGGCAACGCGTAAGTGATGCCCCTGGTGTTGCAAGCGTCCATAGGCCACGGTAACCACTTACCATCAGGTGGGCCGTGTGCCTTGTTGCCACCGTCGTGGTATAAAAAAAAAAAAAAGATTATACTTGACTATACCGTTGTGCGTCTGACATTGGCGTACTTGTACTTGGAGTTCGGACAATATTAATAAGGGATTACAATAAAATTTTATAATTATAAAAATTCAATTTTAATATGAATTCAAAACATCCATTGTATGTATGGAAAGAATGCGCAAATTGAAAAAAATAATGATTTTATATTTGGAAACCAACTAACTAAAACTAAAAGAGACATTTCTGTATCAAACTTTCATTTTTCTTATATTTGCGAAGTAAAAATAGAATTCAACGTTGCAGATCTCGAACCCGTACCTCATAGAAATTATTCATCAATCCGTACTAACAACAAAAATAAGCTATAAGAAGCGTATAAGAATTTTGAAGTAGCTAAATACAACATCTAGTATTATCCTAGCTCCCTGTTTCCAAGAAGGTTTTCTAGAAAGGTCCTAATCCTGCTACGTCTAAAATTTTTACACGTTTTCTAAAAACTTTCAAATTGTCTACTTTTATCAAAATTATACACAGCATAGTAAAACAACACACATAATTATAGAGAACAAAAAACCGACTGAACCAGTTCTTCAAATTTAGGAAGCAAACACAAATAAAGTAAGCTATAAAAGCTAGTTATATAGTACATATTTGAAATGTGCTAATTAAGTACTTTCATTTGGTTCCCCACACGGTGCCCAGCAACGATTTTTTTCACATATCTAAGAACAATTGGAGAATCAATACTAATCTAACGTCATCATAATTATGTAATTCGGTCGAGGGGTTTGGAAGATATGAGGTAAAAAAGAATATTACAAACATACATGATACACGCGAAAGACATAACCCTCCTCTGACAGTCGGGTAAAAAGAATACAAAATCCATTTTTACTTCCCATAAACTTAGACAGACCCTAATTAATTATAATAATCACAATCATTAAAGATCTAACGTCATATCATAACGCCTAGGTCGGCCAGGTACAGCAATTACCGCCGGCTTACTGTTAAATATGAGAGCGACTGTAGTGGAATATCGTTAAATATTTTAGGACCTTTT
This sequence comes from Philaethria dido, assembly GCA_033558755.1. Taxonomy (NCBI): domain Eukaryota; kingdom Metazoa; phylum Arthropoda; class Insecta; order Lepidoptera; family Nymphalidae; genus Philaethria; species Philaethria dido. The sequence continues at coordinate 152,758 of JAKGSA010000610.1, forward strand.
TACGTGCTACGTGCCCTTACAATGATAATTATATTTAAAAAAAAAACGTAAAAAAGTGTTGTTCCTTATTTTATTTTGTTTTCACTTTCACGCGTAGTGTTACGCAAAGCCAACATAGTGCCAAGACACTCCATTTTCCGCCTGAATTCGAAGTATTGCGTGTTCAGTAGTAGTCGTCTTATAAAAGTAGTCAAATGCAAATAATTTGAATATAATTATTACATCACGAAGAAATCGAACCCACAATCTATCGCTTTATCAGTCATATACCGTCTCACTGCGCCACGATGGATCACTTATATACTTAATTAAAACTATTAAAAAGTAATTTTAATAAATTATAGAAAAAAACCAGGTAAGTTAGACCATGGTGTCCATCGTGGTAATGTAAGTCAAAGCTTACCTAAGGGAGAACCTGAGAACGTAGTGTATAGGTACTTTGATCGTTTATGCTCCGTTCCCCACTTTAACTATAATATAGTTGATATTATATATCTGCAGGGGGCGCAGAGGCACAAGCGAGCGACAGGTTGTGGGTTCGATTCCCACTCCAGGAAATGTAAAATTTAGTATTTTCATTTCTTGGTTTTGGTAACAAGGCATAGGTTACAAGGCAAGGCAAGGCAAGGCGGAAATGTTAAAGAGAATAGAGTGTCTTAACACTAGGTTCTCTGGTTCCCTCTGCCTACCCCTCTATATGCGGGATACAGCGTGAAGTTAAAAAAAAAAATTATGTATCCAAACTAACACGTTTCGTAAGCAATATTTAATAGACACGTTCCTGTTGTGAATAGTATCGTGATTTCCAATCATATTCAATTTGCAGATAAACCCTTTGTATTCTGTTAACAATGTACATAAAATTTTGAATATATTTTGATAGTGTGTTATTATCATATGATTTATATACTTTTCTATGATGATACGTACACTATAAAGAATTTTGGACATTTTTTTTACAATTCTTTCTCGATTTTTGGTTTTAAGAGAATTATTAAGTACTCAGTACTTACACCAGTGGCACAAAGAATACGGCAGAAAGTGGGGAACGGAAATCTCAGAAGCACAGAGTGTCTTAACACTACTTTATACAGCGCAAAGGTAAAAAAAAATAAGAATTGATAAGCCTAATCTCACTTTGAATTTAATTCCACCAAACGAATAAAAAAAAAAAATATTTACCAAACGAATAAAAAAAATATTTTAATACATAGACATAACCAACAAAGTCAATACCATGCCTGTTCCAGATATATAGTTAGTAATCTTTGCCTTTTATATATACGAAAACTGTTCCACAATGGTGTCAGTAATTTAAAAAAGACCACGGTTTCCTAATTAATGACATTTGGTTGGTTTAACTTAAGCTTACAAGGGTCCAATGTAACGAGCGCCATTCTTTACGGTCTCGGTTGTCGATCTTAGATTAATAATCGTTTTAGGACAATCCGAAATCTGTATGAGGCCTATCGTGGCGCAGAGACACAAGGCGAAACACGACAGGTTGTTGGTTCGATTCCGACGTGAGGAAATAAAAATCTCAATTCAGCGGAAAGTATGGTTCCCTCTGCCTACCCAGCTATTTGTAGGATACAGCGTGAAGCGAAATTTATTTATTTTTATTACAAGTAAAGCTTAACCTATAACAATAGTAGTTTATATCACAAAAAAAAAACAATTTGATCAAGAATTATAGGTTTCCTAAACTTCTTCTCTACGTACACTATATGTATGTCTATTTATACTTATCTATCTGCATAGTTTCCATAAGCAGGTATCCTAACTTTTTTCTTTACATATTAACATCATTATATTTTAAGTTTGTGCCTCTACGGAGTACGGAGAAGCACGGAGTGTCTTAACATTATGGTTCTCAAGTTCCCTCTGCCTACCTTTCTATATACGGGATATAGAGAGAAGCTAAAAAAAATATTTAAGCTTTTTATATACCTTTTTTGCTATTAAAAGCTCACTAGCGTAATCAAAACTACGTAGCGTTAATTCGCTTGGTGCCTTATTAAGAACACTGAATAGTTTTAAACAATATATGCATTGTGTTGACTTCGCAATACCGGGAACAATGGCCAAGGCCGTTTGAGTTTACAGTAGGATAAGCGCGATCCTATTTTACTTGTTAAATGGCAAACTTTATTATACCAGGTGTTATGGTAATTATTTAAATTAGTTAAATTGTAAAGATAATTAAGATTTTATTAAAAAAGAAATCGACTTCAAAAGAAATGCACTTGAAAGTAAAATTATTACGAATAACCTAAAAACTATCAATATAACGCATTGCCTCAGTTCGACGAAAAGTGAGGGATGGAAATTTTAAAAGAGAATGGAGTGTCTTAACTCTAGATTCTCTGGTTCCCTCTGCCTACCTTGCTATGTGCGGGATACAGCGTAAAAGCTAAAGAAAAAATAAAAAAAAATATTTGTCATATCTTAACTAAATTTAAATGGGACGACATCAAAAGCACTAGCTATCATATAAAAAGGGGGAACACCAATTTTGGTTCACCCAGTAAAGTTATGCTGTATCCCGCATATAACAGGGTTGGCAGAGGGAACCTAGTGTTAAGACATCCCGTTCCGCACTTTCCACCGAATTGAGGCATTGCATGCTGAGTGGCAGAACTCAACGCCGCGCTTTGCCTTGTTACTAAACCCAGGAAATGAAAAAACAGGCGCTAAGTTATGTGCAAATAAATAAAATACAGGCGAACCTCCTCCTTTTTTGAATTCGGTTAAAAGCCATTCACGTGTTTTTTTATCATTGTACATTTATATTAAAAGTTGGTTATATATTACATAGACTAAGGTTATTCAGCCATGTTTTCTTACGTTTTATTATCTAGTTCGCTGGCCACGTGCCACTGATCTGATGGTAGCTGGAGATTGAAAGATTTTATATTAACTCATTATAACTGGCTGCTAGATGGCCTATTGGTTGATTTAGTTCTAGATTTTGTAAATATATAATAGAAATATCAATATTTTTCTTATGAAAATGTACTAATAATTCAAACAACCTTTTTGGGGTAGGAGAGATCATAGTGTTAAGACACTCCGTTTTCGATTCTTTGTCCTTTTGAGATATTGTGTGTTGAGTGGTGGAACTCAACGTCGCGTTTAGTCTTAGATCAAAATTAAATCATTCAAATAGAATAACATAATCGTTAGGAATCGAATCTACAACCACTGCGTAACATAGACGCTGTCTTATTGCACCGCGGTAGCTTTTTTTTTTGAGTTTCACACATTTTCTCTCATAACGTAGTAGTCAAGAAAGACCTGATTCAAAACACTTTCTTGAATTTAAACAATATTCTGGCGAAAAGTGGAGAATGCTCTTTCTGCCCAAACTCGAGACGTTGCGTGTTAAGTAACAGAAATCAACATAATTTTTATATTTTACCAGTATTTCGAATTGAAAATAACATAAATATTATCATTCCCACCGAATGGGAATCGAACCCAGAACCTTCGCGTGGCAAACTATGTCTCAATGCGCCACGATGACCTTTTAAACATTTTTAATATTATATAATCAGAAATAGGGTGTTCTCCCAGCAAATGATCATTCTTTGCAATAATCCTTAGGAGGCGAAGGTTTGTAAAAATGTTCCAACAGAGGTGCTTATAACAAAAGTTGTACCATTCGTGTAAGAATTTCAAATTGGCTTAAAGCATTCACTGTACATTATATGCTACTACTAAAGTTGCATTGACTTCATATCTGGCTACGTATGATTTTTTTTATGAAATTAGAAGTGTTTTTAAATATTAAGTATTTTCATTTCCTCGCTCTGGTAACAAGGCAAAGCGCGGCGTTGAGTTCCGCCACTCAGCACGCAGTTCATGCCTATCCTGTTATGTGCGCTGTATCAGCGCGAAGATGATAAAATATATATCTTCAAGGTGAGATTCGAACCCATATATCCAAATGCTACAATATATGTTTTTTTAATGTTTTAAGCGTTAAATACCGCCATTCAACCGACCATGTCTGAGACGGTGAGAATTGGACGACGGAGCTATTAACTATGAGAAACATAAAAGGGAAATATGGCTATTTCAACATAATATTATGTCAGCGTGGCACAGCTAGCGCCTAACTGTACACGCGATTGGTCCTAAGTTCGATTCCCACTCAAGGGAAATTATATTTAAATTATTTTTATATCTCCACTCTGATAAAACTACACGCTACGAGTATATTGCATTTCACCACCAAAAACGTAATGATTGAATTAGAGCGGCAAATGGCAACTGAGAGTTTAGACATTACTACTCTAACTACCCTATTATGTTGAATAAAGCATACATACATACATACATAGCTTCACGCTGTATCCCGCATATAGCAGGGTAGGCAGAGGGAACCTAGTGTTAAGACACTCCGTTCTCCACTTTCCGCTGAATTGAGGCATTGCGTGGTGAGTGGCGGAACTCAACGCTGCGCTTTGCCTTGTTACCAAACCCAGGAAATGAAAAATTCCATTTCCTGGAGTTAGAATCGAACCCACAACCTGTCGCGTTTACAATCGCACGCTTGTGCCTCTGCGCCGCGACAGGCGTTAAAGCGTCGAATAAGCAGCAATTTTTTTATATTTCAAATTCTTTGAAAACAATAAAAATTTTAATTCTTAGCTTCATCCATAAACACGCAATAATCGCTTAATTCATACTAAAATGGCATATTTAATAAGGAAATTTTCATTAGACCCCTCGTAAAGTTAACTTTATGAGTTATATTAATCTATAGCTTAATTTTCAGAGTGCTTCACGTTTTAGGGCTCAGTATCAGTGGGTTATGGTGTTTAAACACCGTCGCTTCGACTAATAAAAGGTTATATGTTGGATGGAGTTATATAAGAATGTAGTTTAGTGTAGCGATACCATACATACATACATACATAGCTTCACGCTGTATCCCGAATATATTAGGGTAGGCAGAGGAAACCTTAAGCGTACTGAGTGGCGGAACTCAACGCTGCGCTTTGCCTTGTTACCAAACCCAGGAAATGAAAAATTCATTTCCTAGAGTGGGAATCGAACCCACGACCTGTCGCGTTTACTACAGTCGCACGCTTGTGCCTCTGCGCCACGACAGGCGTTACACATATCAAATCAAATTGAAATTGATTTTTACACATATCAAATAAAAGTATTTTAACCGGCTTATTCGCGTATATTTTAGTATTCGGAAACACATTTTTGGAAACCCGACTTTTCGTCGGATTTTCAAATTATTCTGAATAAAATAGTTTCATTTAACACCGAAGGAGGTTACCAAATCGACAATTTTTTGAGTGTTACTACTTGCATAACTTTTGACTAGGTGAAAAAATTCTGAAAATATTTTTTTATATGATAGCTAGTTATTTAATGCTTACCCATTTAGATTTAGTTGAGATTTGATTTTTGGTTTTTGAGATATTCGTAATAATTATACCTTTCAGTGCATTTTATTTTAAGACGGTTTTCTTATTTTGTTATAGGAGAGAACCTAATGTATTGTCGAGATACTCCGTTCTTTGTTGCAAGCATTGCGTTTTGAGTGGCTAAAAACTCTACGCTGCGATTTGCTCAACATGGTAAACATGGAGAATAATTTAAATATCCTTTCTCGAGTAGAAATCGAACCCACAATACTCTCGTTTACAGCTATCCCACTGCGCCAGAATGAATTATATTATCATAACAAGATAGATCCAGTTAAAAAGCTCAATTTCTTAATAAAATAAAGTTAATTAATTATTTAAACGTTATCGTTCGGCCTCTTATAATTGTTTAATTGTACCCTTTCTCTAGGGGTGGATTTACCTTGGCTTATTATAATTCGTAATAAACTTTTATGATAAAATGATTATAGGATTCATTATATTATGAAATAGTTGGCTATTATGGCTCAGTAAAGATGTATCTAGCTAAAGGGGGTGGGTCTAAGTTCTAATTTTAGAAGAATAAACAGTTATACGTGTTTATATATTAAAATGGTATCTTTATTTGAGTGAGTGAATTACAGACAACGTAACAAGCAAAACTACAGGTTTTAGAAATTTGAAATTTGGCATATTTCATGGGGACTATAGGGATAATAAATATAAGCCAGGTTTTTCCCCTTTCCCACCCATCCTTTCCCCAAAATGTGGTGGTTCCGATAGCGGACTACTACATTATCCTCCCTTTCCATCTGTATCCTCTTGGTTGGCAACGCATCTAGTACATCTCTTGTGTTGTAGATGTTGATGGGCGAAGGTAACCACTTACCATCAGGCGGTCCTTCTGCTCGTTTGCCATCCGGTATCCATAAAAAAAAAAATAAAAAAAAATAAAAAAAGAAAAAAAGGGAGGATTAAGAGAAGATTTCTTGTGCAGTGTAAGGGAGCATTACGATAATGGGTTATTAATCTATGATATTTATTTTATTTGTGTTACCGAATAACTTTATACTGGGTGAACTAATTTTGACGATTTTTTTTTATATGATAGCTAGTGCGTCCGATGTAGTCCCATTTAAATTTAGTTAAGATGTGACGAGTAGTTTCTGAGTTATTCGTAAAATATTTAGCTTTCAGTATATTTTATTAGCAGTTATTTTTCTTTTTTGTTACAATTTTAACCTTTAATATATTAAACACTTAAAACGCATTACTATTAAAATTAATATTAATATGAAAATCGAACCTGCTATCACCAATAAGATGGCTTATTGTAATGAAACTTTCCAACTACTAAGTCAAAAGGAGTTTCGGTTTCACAATAAGCCGAGTGGGATAAATAGCACTTAACCTACATAGTGAGGAGTTCAGACGTGAGGATTTTTAATATGAAGGCTATATTTTAATATATTTAAATAATATTAGTAGAAGGCCATCGTGGCGCAGTGGGACAGTGTCTCACTGTAAATGCTTGGTTGTGGGTTTGATTACCATGGAGGAATGATTATTACTAGCGTCCCCTTTGACCATGATAGTGTGTGTAATATTTATTTTGTTAATTGTATATACTTTTACATACATAGCTTCACGCTGTATCCCGCATATAGCTGGTTAGGCAGACGGAACCTAGTGTTAAGACACTCCATTCCCCACTTTCCGCCAAATTAGGGTAGGTAGAAGGAACCTAGTGTTAAGACACTCCGTTCCCCACTTTCCGCCGTATTGAGGCATTGTGTTTTGAGTGGCGGGATTTAATGCCGCACTTTGCCTTATTACCAAACCCAGGAAATGAAAATACAAAACTTTTAGTCTGGAGTGGGGATCGAACCCACAACCTGTCGCATACCTCTGCGCTATGAGATGCTTTTATTATAATATAGTTATAATCATGCAAATATAAGAAAATTAACAAAAACATATACATCTACTTAAAAATATAAACAACTTGCATAAAACAAGACTAAACCAGAATAATAGCGTGCTTCACTTAATTAATTCGAACAGCTAAAGTAAATTAGCCGGTCTGCTTTCAGCTTACGAAATAGGATGTAAGGAGCGAGATATGGGCTAATGTTAGATAAGAACGAAATAATGATACTAGTTGACATTTTCTTAGGAGCCTTTTAGAGATTGTCAAGGTTTAAGCTTTAATATGTATACGCTTGACAGTCTTTTAGCCGATTTTGAGAAAAAGAGATACTAAATTCTTTGGTTTTTGTGTATTATGTATGTAACTTTTTACTGGGTGTATCATTTTTTCATTCTTTACCCGACTGTCAAAGAAGGGTTATGTGTTTATTAGGTCATATCTTCCAAACCCCTGGACCGATTTATATAAATAAGGTGACGTTAGATAGGTGTTGTTATTCCAAGTGTTCTTAGATATGTAACGTCGCTCTTAAATCAATATGGCGCCCTCTAGTGGCAATTACGTCGTAAATAAAAACAAGAAAATCGTTAATGGGTATCATGTGGGGTATCAAAAGAAATGACACAAATAACACTTTTTAAATATCTAAAACATAACTAGCTTTTATAGCTTACTTCAATTGTTATTTGCTTCCTAAATTTGAAGAATTAGTTCTGTCGGGTTTTTTGTTGTTTATAATTATGTGTGTTATTTATATGATAGCTTGTGCTTTTAATGTGGTCCTATTTATATTTATTTAAGATCGAAGGAGTAGTTTTCGAGATATTCGTAATAATTTTATTAAAAAACTGAAATGAGTTTTCTTCTGTTGTTAAAGAAAGATGATTTCATAATATGACGAGTTAACCTGCAACTTCGTTGGTATGGACTTTATGACCCCATATAAGCAAAAACTACGCCAGCAGTGGAACAACGACTGACTGTATGTACGATTGGTTGTGAGGTCAATTCCCACACGGCGTTGAGTTCCGCCACTCAGCACGCAATGCCTAAATTCGGCGGAAAGTGGGGAACAGTGTCTTAACACTTGGTTCTCAGGTCCCTCTGTCTACCCTGCTATATGCGGGATACAGCGTGAAGCTAAAAAAATATTATTATTTCTTCTCTCCGGTAGGATTAGCGATAAGGGCGTGTTGAGTTTCCCTACTTAACTTGCTATAACTCGATTTCGTTTAGTAAAGGACTCTCTGACTATCCCACTATGCTGGCATGAAAAAATCTGATCTATGACACGATCTGTGAAACTGCATTAATATAACAAAAAAATAACCATATAATATTATTTACAGATATTTTAATATTTTCTTTTAAAAAAATAAGTAAATTTTATATGAAAACACTTTACAAACGAACTTTGTAATTAGTTGTTTATTATTTAGTTCAGATGAAAAAGTTTTCTTCTAAGCTTAAATCAGCATATTGATGTCTTTTGGTTAAGTTCATAAAGTATTCAAATTCCAAGAATTGTTTTTCCAAAGTTATGAAACTTATAATTTGCTCAGTCATTTTCTTTTTAAATTATTTCTAATAAATAATAGGTATTTATATTAAAATTATTGACAGCGTCTGACTATAAACACAAAGGTTACGGGTTCAATTCCCAGCCAAGGAATTTATTTTATTTAAATGTGTTTTATTTTGTCTACTCTGGAAAGTGCGGCGTTGAATTCCGCCTCTCAACATCCAATGTCACCAATTCGAGTGAAAGGCGGAAAATGACACTTCATTTTCCGCTTGCCATCTAGGTTCTTCTTGGCCTTCGTTTTATACACATTTCTCACTATTTCTCACTATATTGGAAGCCCAATATTTGATTATTTCACGCACTGCCAAGCAATTAGCACAGAAGTCTAATTAAAGTCAATTCTTAAAAATCATCAAATTTTTATTACACTCTATAAGAAGCATTAAATTTCGCGCCAAGTAGGATCATCTACGTTAAACTCCTTCTACTTCTCTTTTCCTCTATCTTTCTATCTCTTTTTCGCTTTATTTATAAAATACGCATTACTGAAGTCGAATTGATGTCAAGTTTTAAAACTTATTAAATTTTTATTACACAATAGGTATAAAATTTCGCATGAAATAGGAAATCTAACTTAAACTCCCTTTACTTCTCTTTTCCTCTGTCTTTCCCTCTATATTTGGCACTCAATATGTGACCATTTCACGCACTACCAAGCGCTTATCGCTTCACTGAAGTCTAATTTTCAGTGATCAAATTTATATAGCCCTAAAGAAGCACCAATATTCGCGTAAAATAGGAAATCTAACTTAAACTCCCTCTACTTCTATCTTCCTCTTCTATCTCTTTCTCGCTTTATTTCGAAATACCCAATATTTGACCATTTCACGCACTATCAAGCGCTAATCGCTTTACTGAAGTCTAATTGATGTCAATACTCATATAAGACACGGTTCGACTAAAAGCTATGTTAAAGCGTAAAATATCCCCTGGAATCACGCCAGCCCCGCACGAATATTGTAAATTCAGAGTTTTGGCGCAGTGTCGAAAATTTATGTACCAAATCATGATAACTTAATGGTCTATCATTCTTGCTCGGTGTGTTTAACGCAGTCTGTGGGCTTTTTGTAAAGAAGTTCTTGCTTCCTTTTCGGTTATTTTAATTTCTTTTTTTTTTTTAATTTCACGATGCATATAGCAGGGTAGGTAGAGAGAACCAGTACCTAGTGTTATGACACTCCGTTCCTTACTTTCCGCTGAATTGAGGCGTTGCGTGCTGACTGACGAAACTCAACGCCGCGCTTTGCCTTGTTATCAGAGCGAGAAAATGATAAATAATAAATATTCATTACTATTAATATTTATAATAATGAAAATTTATTATTTTCATTTCCTGGAGTGGGAATCGAATCCACAGCCGTCGCATTTACAGTCACCACGAGCGGCCTCAAATCATAATAACTTAATGTCTATGATTTTGCTCGGTGTGTTTAACGCAGCCTGTGGGGTTTTTGTGAAGAACTTCTTGCTTCCTTTTTGGTTATTTAAATTTTCTTTTTTTTTTAATATCACGCTGTATCGCGCACAAAGCAGAGTACACAGAGAAAAACTGAGAACCTAATGTTATTTATTTCTTGGCTTTGATAGCAAGGCAAAGCGCGGCGTTGAGTTCCACCACTCAGCACGCAATACCTCAATTCGGCGGAAAGTGGGGAACGGAGTGTCTTAGCACTAGGTTCCCCTGCCTACCCTGCTATAGCCGGGATACAGTGTGAAGCTATGTACGTATGTACAAACTCAACATAACTGTGAAATAAAATATTTCAATACAAAAGACTCATAACATTTATGTATAACAATATTAAATTTACTACGCAAATATCTTAACCATACATCGACTATGTAACATAATAGTCTTGTACTGCATTCAATTCTACACTTCCTTTGACTAGATTTATTGAAATGTTACTGTTCTTTGTTTCTAACTATAGGAAATCGTTGTAAGCTTTTCATAGACTATAACTGTTATTTAACTGATTTAAAATAAAGAGGAGGTACTCAATTATTTTTGCTGTACCAATTTTGATGATTCTTTTTCATGTGATAGTTAGGACTTTTGATGTGGTTTCATTTAAACTTACTTAAGATCTGATGAGTAGTTTTTGAGTTATTCGTAATAATTTTAGATTTTAGTGCATTTTGTTTGAAGTCGGTTTTCTTGATTGATTTTTTTTCGTTAAGTTTTAAATTTAGGTGTATTTTTGAATAACCAGGCTATCGTGGAGCAGTAAGAACTGCGGCTGACTGTAGAGATCGCCGTAGTTGTAGGTTCGATTACCCACTCGGGAAAATGATTGTATTTTAATTGTGTTCATATCCGTGGTTTTTTATTTTTTTTTAACTTCACGCTGTATCCCGCATATAGCAGGGTAGGCAGAGGGAACCTGAGAACCTAGTGTTAAGACACTCCGTTCTCTTTCAACAAATTCGTTCCCCACTTTCCGCCAGATTGAGACATTGCGTGTTGAGTGGCGGAACTCAACGCCGCGCTTTGCCTTGTTACCAAACCCAGAAAATAAAAATACTTAATTTCCGTGGTAAGACAAATATTACTTACTGACAGTCCCTAATATTGATAGGATGTGACATACGAACTCTACACTTGTTTGTCTTTGCTAAATCTTAGGAATGAATGAAGATATTAACAAAAAAAAATTAAAGATCAAATGAAAGGTATATTAGAAAAGGTTACTGGTACCTTATACTATAAGCTTCAAGCATAATGTCCAATGCGTACAGTTTGCTATATATTGTAATATATTTAATTATTACTGTATTTTTTTTTTATTTTAGGTTAATTTATATATTACATATACTTCTAAAGCGTTCTAGTAAATTAATTAATTGAAAATGTCTTGCATTTATGAATTCGTTCTCTTTAAAAATTATAATCTTGACAGTACAATAAGGGTATTGATATAAAAATTTCACACAAGTCTCATATTTAGACTTATAAAATAATATAAATAATCATATACAAAAATAATAACGCCTGTCGTGGCGCAGAGGCACATGCGTCCGACTGTAAACGCGACAGGTTGTGGGTTCAATTCCCACTCCAGAAAATGGAATTTTTCATTTCCTGGGTTTGGTAATAAGGCGTTGAGTACCGCCACTCACGAGCACGCAATGCCTCAATTCAGCGGAAAGTGGGGAACGGAATTGTTGTAAGAGAACGGAGTGTCTTAACACTAGGTTCTCAGGTTCCCTCTGCTTACCTTGCTATATGCGGGATACAGCGTGAAGTTAAAAAAATAATTATTACGCTAACAAAGATATTTATTTATTTTTATATAATTGCTTAAATACCTAAAATCTATATTTTACATGTGAAATACTCATTATTGAAATTAAAAATATAATAAATCTTAGCTTAAACAGTAAAACCGCTGCTTAAATTAAAGGCCCAATCAAATTTACTTTTAAATGCAAACACACGCGGTTTTCTAATTTAGAGTTCATTGCGATTTACTCTAACAAATATAAAATATTTTTTTTATTATAAAATTTATACATATTCATTATAATATAGATACAAATGTTGAAATGATTTTTTTTTCTCTTTTCGCAATATCTCGCACATAGCAAGATAGGCAAAGGGTACCTAGCAGTAGTGAGGCGTCCATATAACTCGATTCCCACCGGCTTACCTAACATTTCATAGTACAAATATGAGACCTAAAAAAAAAGTTCGTCAGTAAAATGTGGAGTTCCCAAAAGCAAAGTCAAACAAGGTGTGAGAGCTAAAAAAATATGTTGCCAAGAAAATATTGGCCATAAAAATGCAAAAAAATAAGCTCAGACATGTTTTAGATTTAAAAAAAAAAGTTCATCGTCAAAATTCCATAGTAAAATTACTAAATACCTTGACATACACCACTTTCCCTTTATTATTTACCAGCATTACCGGCTTCCCTCAACATATATACCGGCTTCCCTAAATACATATCGGCTTACCTTAATTTACCGACTTGCCTAATTAAAATTTTCACTCCTCGCCACTTGTACCTAGTATTAAGACACTCTGTTCTCTTTTAACACTAGGTTCTCAGGTACCCTCTACCTACCCTGCTATGTGTGAAATGACTTCATTACACTTGAAAAGCTTAAAAAAATCAACAAATTTCACTCTGGTAGTGCTTGCAGAAGTGAAAACTTGATTATAATAACGCTGTGCATTTTTAATATTTTGGAATGATTAGGAAATATCTTTGCACGAATTGTTTAATTAATCAGTACTAGTGTCCCCGTTGACGCGTTGATAACGCGTCCTAGCAACGTATATACATATATCACTTTATATAAACATGGATGTCAAACTATAGTAGGGTGTGTTACATTTATTTTATTAATTTTATATATTTTTTTATTTATTATTTTAAAAAGATACTATCATTCTGCACTCCTTCGCTATATAAACTATAAGTGTGCCAAGTTTCATACTTGTCCGTTCACGTAAATTTCGTAAAAAAGGGTCCAAAGTTTTTGCTTGACGTATTAATATATAGATAAAAATACTATCATTTAAATGATATAATACAATATGTATTTATTGCTCTATTTTAGACAAACCTGACAATTTTGTCTTACGAATTTTCGATCAGGCCACGCGTCCTGACGCGAGATTAACAGTTTTTATCCATCACAAAAAGTAAACAACGTTGCAAAGTGGTTTTCACTTCAAACATTATATTAAAAATTGGGGAACGGATTTGTTGAAAGAGAATGGAGTGTCTTAACACTAGGTTCTCAGGTTCCCTTGGCCTACCCTGCTATATGCGGGAAACAGCGTGAAGTTAAAAAAAAAGTATAAATATATATATATATACTATACTAACATTTCAATAAATGTTTATTTAATACCGCACCGTACGTGTAGAAATTAATTAGAATCTTGCTAAGTTAAATGTATTTAGTCACGCCATAGTAACGTTTAACTATTTATTTTCTTAGTATATATTAAGATTTTTTAATAAAATTATGAATGTAGGTTATTTGCTTTTATTTCTAGATTTTTTCCTAATTATTATTAGGTTAGAGCCTATCGTGGCGCAGTGGAACAAGATCTTACTGTAAGCACGACTGGCTGTGGGTTCGGATACTTACTGGAATATTATTTTTTTTAACTTCACGCTGTACCCTCATATAGCAGGTTAGGCAGAGGGAACCAGAGAATCTAGTGTTAAGACACTCCACTCTCTATCAAACAGTCCCGTTCCCCACTTTCCGCCGAATTGAGGCATTGCATATTGAGTGGCGGAACTCAACGCCGCGCCTTGCCTTGTTACCAAGCCCAGAAAATGAAAATACTTCATTTCCTGGAGTGGGAATCGAACCCACAACAGGCGTGCCACGACAGGCGTTAACATATATTTACATTTATGCATTTTAGAATAACTACCTCTAATTATAAAATAAAAGGTATTTAAATAAAAAATCTAATTAAAATAGGTATTTCATCACATCTTGACTTCAAATTTTATGAAGTTAATCGGAACTTTTTTTAGGAGATAATAATGACGTTTCAAAAAATGGAGAACAGAATTTAATATCACTTATTCTTTACCCTATAAATATTGGCATATTCGAAAAATAATAAAAAAATATTTGCGTAATATAAATAATAAAGAAATTAAAAATTATATATATAAAAAAAAACATCGCTAATCGGCATTTAATCCCACGCGTTCTCTATAACGCGCTCAATTTTTCCAACCAATTAAGCTATATATTCACATCATAGATTATTAAAAAGCATTGCCACTCGATGATTAATTATAAAAAAAAAAAAATCATTTATTGAGAAATATATTTACTCATAACGCCTGTTGTGGTGCAAAGGCACAAACGTGCGACTGTAAAGCCGACAGGTTGTGGATTCGATTCCCACTCCAGGAAATGGAATTCTTCATTTCCTGGGTTTAGTAACAAGGCAAAGCGCGGCGTTGAGTTCCGCGACTCAGCACGCACTCAGTCTTAACACTAGGTCACGTCTGCCTACCCCGCTATGTGCGGGATACAGCGTGAAGCTGTGTATGTATATATTGCATAGATATATATATTGTATAGGTATGTTGATTCTAAAGTATATAACAAATGTCATCAGTAAAATATAATTATTAACTTAAAATTAAATTAGTTAAAGTTATAATTTATTATTATTGTACGTTTTTATAAAATACTTTGTATAATAAATATATATAATATAAATCTATATTGTATCTGTTACTTTTGAGATAGCAACATTGTTTTTTAAAAATAAGCCTAAAATAACTTGTGACGACCAATTTTATTCATTACTTGTACCAACTTATTAAATAAATTGCTGTTCGGAATACCATCAGCTTTTCCTAAAACCCTCGCTATTCTCGTCCACACGCCATCTTCATACGCAACGCAAATGTCCAGGGTTTTTATTTCCTTTTTTTTTAAAAACGATTATGTAAACACAGTTATTTTTGCGCCTGTCTTGGCACAGAGGCACAAGCGTGCGACTATAAACGTAAAATTTAGTATTTTCATTTCTTGGGTTTGGTAACAAGGCAAAGCGCGGCGTTGAGTTTCGCCACTCAACACGCAATGCATCAATTCGGCGGAAAGTGGGGAACGGAATTGTTGAAAAAGAATGGAGTGTCTTAACACTAGGATCTCTGGTTCCCTCTGCCTACCCTGCTATATGCGGGTTACAGCGTGAAGTTAAGAAAAAAAGATGAAAATAAGTTATTTTTATATACTTCTCAAAACAACCTACTTAAAAAAACAATACATAAAAAATACACAAGTAGTTAGATGAGTTTCTTTTAACTTTTTTTACAAATTCACGGTCTGCCGTATAAAACTTGTTACAAGCTATGGTCTCATAAAGCAAGCCACGGTCGTAAAGTTCAGCTTATTATAAAAGTTCGTCATTTAAAAAAGTGGTTAATCTGCAAAACTCTATCACTAATTCTAGATTAAATCTAGACAAATATGTCTGGGAGACCATGGCGCAGTGGGACAGGCTTTAACTACAGACATGGGTGATTGTAGATTCGATTTCTATTCTAATGAATTAAATTAAATTAAAACTCTTTGTCTTATTCGAGCGAAGTAATAAAATACAACCATATTTTATTACTTCGCTCGGATAAGACAAAGAGTGGCTTTGAGCTCTGTCAATGAACAGATCCGCACCTTGACACACAATGTCCTGAGCTCGGAAGAAAAGCGGTAATCAGAACGGAATATCTGGATGTTAGGTTCTATCTGTTTACCATGCCATAAGGAAAAAAAACATGAAACTACAAAAAGACCCAAATTTTGAGTGGATATCGAAACAATAACCATCATGTATACACACATCATGTATGACATGTGTCGGACACGACACTCCTTACTGCGTCAGATAGCGTCACATTTATATTTTTTTCTATTTTGGCACAAGAATTGATTAAAATCTTAGAAAGCCCGTATGCAATAATCATACCTAAATAAAAGAATATTCATATTTATGCACAAGATATTCTAGATTATTTTCTAAAAAATAAAATTTTGTAAATAGCTAAGAATATCTATATAGATAGCAGGACAAGTAAATACTTTTCAATGCAAAAAAAACCAAGTCAAAATCAGTCCATCTGTTTGAGATTACTGTACCATAAACATAACTATATCACCTCTCATTTAGGGATTGAAAAATATTTTCATGAACATTTTTAACACACATACATACAACTGAGTGGCAGAACTCAACGCCGGGCTATGCCTTATCACCAAATCCAGGAAATGAAAAATTCCATTTCATGGAGTGGGAATCGAACCCACAACCAGTTGCGTTTACTCTCTTTAAATTTATAACAATAACTAGATTATAAACACAGCCTAAGAAAAACAAAATGTTAAATAAACAAAATACTAGACTTACATTATCCCAAAAACACGCATACGCAGAAAATAGGATTTCTGAAATAATCTTTTGTTATATGGAAACTAGTGCGGGTATCTATACTAATATTATTATATTTGTTCCTTCTTTTACATGAAGTGGGGAACGGAGTGTCTTAATACTAGGTTCCCTCTGCCTACCCTGCCATATGCGGGATACAGCGTGAAGCTGCGTGAAGCTGTATGTATGTTATTTTACATCGCATTATTTTTTAGCTTCACGCTGCATCCTGCAGGCAAGATAGGTAGAAGGAGTTAGAGAACCTAGTGTTAAGACACTCCGTTCTGTTTTAACATTTCCGCTACCCACTTTCCACTGAAATTGAGGCATTGCGTGCTTAGTGGCGGAACTCAGCGCCACACTTTGCCTTGTTACCAGAGCGAGGAAATGAAATTACTAAATATTATTTAATTTTTTTATTTCCTTGAGTGGGAATCGAACCCACAACCTATCGCGTTTACAGTAGCAAGCTTGTGCCTCTGCGCCAAGACAGGCTACAAATAAACGTTATTATTCTATGATTTTTTGAGTAGAGATAGTTAGGAGGCTGGAAAGCGTAGATTACCTTACTTTTATCGCAGTAAATCATGTCATGGTCAAATCCCATGGGCAGTTTCATAATGATTCGTATATGAAGGCTAGGTATTATGGTATATAACAAAAATTTACACTAAGTTAGATAATATTAGTTGGTATATTCCGCCACTCAGCACGCAATGCCTCAATTCGGCGGAAAGAGGGGAACGGAGTGTCTTAACACTAGGGTTCCTCTGCCTATACTGCTATGTACTGGGTGCAGTGTGAAGCTAAAAAAAATAACTTCAATAGAATAGACTATATCATAGCACAGTGACACTGCGTCTGATTGACTGATTGAAACACGATGGCCTTAGACTCATTTACAAATAGGACCTTATGGTCCTTTACAACTAACAGGTGTATTATGAGGACCTTAGTACTATGCAATTAAGACCATATTTTCTTCAACTTCAAACAATATTCCCCATAGCAGGGTAGTCAGAGAATTCCTAGATCAAATCACTGTTCGCCACGTTCCGTAACAATTCGGACATTGCATGTTAAGTGACGGAACTCAACGCCGTACTTTGTCTTACCTGAGCACGAAAATAAGAATAATTTTAATATAATCATATCCCACAGTGGGATTTCAACACATAGTCTTTCGTGTTTATAGTCAAATGCTATACTACTGCGCCACGATGGTCTCTAGCAATACCCATTGAATGAAACTGAATTCAAACGCAGTCTCATTGAAATTAAAAGGTAAAAAACATGCTTAAATTATGCTTTTGGCGCTTTCGTTTCGAGTAGATAAAGTAGAATCGTCCTCCGTCTGGCTCGCGACCACTATCATGTCAAAGACGAACCGCCAAATATCTTATGATGTGTTCCGGTTCGATGGCATGTAAGCCAGGCTTTCCTCTTTCCCACCTATCCTTTCCCCAAAATCTGGTAGTTCCGATAGCGGACTACTACATTGTCCTCCCCTTCTATCTGTATCCTCTAGGTTGGCAACGCATCTAGAACATCTCTGGTGTTGTAGATGGTCATGGGCAAAGGTAGCCACTTACCATCAGGTGGTCCTTTTGCTCGTTTGCCATCCGTTATCCATTAAAAAAAAAAAAAAAAAAGATAAAGTTGTAAATTGAGGAGTAGTTTTAAGAAAAAATATGAAAAAATAATTTTCAGTTAGCATTTTAATTTTAGCTATTGGTATACGTCATTAAACATGATTATTTAGAACATGATTAATGGCTAAGTTCTATCTCTAGTTACTTATTCCTTAGTTAGACAGTTTTTAAGTAAATTAAGTACTTTTTACCCGACTGTTAGGAAGGCTATGTTTTTCACGCGTATCATGTATGTTTGTAATATTCTTTATTACCTCATATCTTCCAAATTCGGCCGAATTATATTATTACGGTGATGTTTGGTAACTGATTTTGGTAACAAGGCAAAGCGTGGCGTTGAGTTCCGTCATTCAGCACGCAATGTCTCAATTCAGCAGAAAGTGGGGAACGGAGTGTCTTAACACTAGGTTCCCTCTGCCTACCCTTCTATATGCGGGATACAGCGTGAAGATATATGTATGTAAGGTGACGTATGTAACATACTTATGTATGTAAGGTGACGTTAGATAGGTATACTCCAAGTGTTCTTAAATATCTGACGTCACTCTTATTCAATATGGCGCCCTCTAGAGGCAATTACGTCATGAATGAAAACAAAAAAAATCATTGATGGGTACCGTGTAGTCTCAAATGAAAGTACTTAAATAGTACATTTCAAATATATAACACATAACTAGCTTTTATAGCTTATTTTATTTGTATTTGCTTCCTAATTTGGAAGAATTGCTTCAATCGCGTTTTTTGTTCTTTATAATTATGAGTGCAATTTAGTTAGTTAATTAGCGCCAGTTGGAAAAAACGATGAACAAATGAGATTGCTTTATATTTGTATCTTTACGTGTCTGCCACATTTTTGCAGGGCCGAAAAATCCAAGTGATAGGTAACTATTGTGTTAGAGGTATATTGGGAGCCCCATATAACTGTTAGATAAAAATTATACATATGGTTACTTTTAGCGTTCTCTTTGGCTACCCCTAAAATTAACGCATGAAGGTAAAAAATTAAAACTACACTAACATATTTTTAGAAAACGTATAAAAATTTGAACGCAGCGGGATTCGAACCCGTGCCTTTTGGAAACCGTCTAAGAGGCGCGAGTTCGAATCCCGCTGCGTTCAATTTTTTATACGTTTTCTAAAAATATGTTTTTCGTTACCTAAGTGTAAGTACCTGTAAGTAACTGTAAGTACATACTTTAAGACTTCAAAAAACTATAATACCCATAGTGGTCCAAAGACCAAAACTCAGACCACAAATTGTATTACTATTCCATTATACTACAATGAACATTTCAACCTTACGGCGAACTAAATAAAGAAAAAACTTGTAAGGAAAGTCGTAATTCTAAGTAAACAGGAAAATGGTGAAATTCTTACAACAATTGAAATATTCATTTCCTTAAAACATCTCGTTTTCGTACAAAAATATGAAATAAATAATATTGGTATAGTTCCTGTTATAGACGGCCATTTTGATATTTTTTCGATTATTTTGCTGTGATTTAAGTAATAGAGGTTACCATGGTACAGAGGGACAGTAAAAATGTAAACGCGATAGGTTGTGGGTACGATTCCCATTTGTGGTAAGATTATATTTAAATTATTTTATTTTTTTCGTTCTAGGAAAACAAAGCATGTCGTTGAGTTGCGTCACATCAGACACAGTGTCATGAATTGAAAATATTTTAGTAATGATGATGATGATGATGATGATGATGTCCTCCTAGACGTATCCGTCGACGGCGACACACCGATTTGCCAGGTGTCATCTGCGCAGGAATATGTTATAGTACGTAAGTGTGTGCGCATACACAGACGCACTCTCTCGTCCGTTTAGTAATAACTAGTTAATATATACGCAAAATTTAGGCTCGAATCTTTTGTCCACTACCAACTAATTTCTTTTTTTTTTTTTTTTTTTTTTTATACCACGACGGTGGCAACAAGGCACACGGCCCACCTGATGGTAAGTGGTTACCGTGGCCTATGGACGCTTGCAACACCAGGGGCATCACTTACGCGTTGCCGACCCTTCAAAAACCTATTTATTCCCCTTTTGAAGAACCCCATATTGTAGCCCTCTGGGAAAACCTCGGCAGGGAGATCATTCCACAATTGGAGAGTCCGCGGAAGAAAGTTCCTTTGAAATCGAACTGTTCGGGACCATTTAGGCTCCAAAGTGTGAGCATGAACTCCCTGTCGATGGCGAGCGGTGCGATGGTGAAAAGTAGCCGTGGGCATCATGTCAAACAATTCTTCAGAACACAACCCATTATACAAGCGGTAGAACACGCACAAGGAAGCAAAGTCTCTCCTTAGACTTAAGTGCTCGATACCGCTTGTGAGTGTGGGATCATCGACAAGTCTCACAGCTCGTCTTTGAACCGAGTCAAAAGGTCCAAGCTGGTATGCTGGTGCTCCCGCCCAGAGATGAGAGCAGTACTCCATATGGGGCCGGACTTGTGACTTATAAAGTAGCAGTCTTTGCCCCGGTGTGAAGTACCGCTTCGCTCTGTTTAGCACACCCAGCTTTTTGGATGCCAACTTGGCCTTGTCTTCTAAGTGACTTCGGAACTGGACGTCACTGGATATGTCGATACCAAGGATCCCTACACTCTTAGAGATGGTAAGAGATGTGTCCTGGAATTGAGGGGCCGCAATAAATGGGGTTTTCTTAGCGGTGAACGCGCAAACTTGTGTCTTGTCATTTCTATACACATCCTACTAATATTAAATATGAAGGTTTGTAATCTACAGATGTAATTGCGAAATTTTATTTATTTTGTTTTATTTGGCCATAATGTGAATTATCCAGAACATACATGTAATTCCATGTTTTTTTTTTATGGGTAACGGAGGGCATACGAGCAAAAGGACCACCTGTTGGTAAGTGGTTACCTTCGCCCATAACATCTACAACAACGAGGTGTTATAAATGTCAAAGTCAAAGTCAAAGTCAAGTCAAAGCCAAATAATTTTATTCAAAATAAGAAGTTACAAGCTTCATTTTTTGAACGTCAAATAATTTACCACCGGTTCACTAAATTTAATGCCTCAGACCTGAGAAGAACTGGCGCAAGAAACTCAGCGTTGCCGACCTAAGGGATACAGATGGAAGGGGAAGACAATGTAGTAGTTCGCTGTCGGAACCACCACATTCTGGGGAAAGGGTGGGTTCTAATAGGGAAAACCTGGCTTACATATCATCGAACCGGAATACATCATTTGATGTTTGGCGATTCGCCTTTTACACATCATATTTTTTTACCCTTTGAAAAAACTAGTATTGAATAAGATGATTTTGAAAGTCAAAGAAATAAGATAAAGAAACGCTGAAAAAAAACATAAGTTACTTATATATTATATAATCAACACATGTATTAATTTTTAGTTATCATAATTTATGTTGCCAGGACTTCAAAAAGAAGATATTTCTATAACTTATTCACAAAACAAATTCTTCGATTATAATAATTACAGACTGGCAACACAAATTTAAAATTCAAAATTCGTAACAATATAAAAAACAAATTCGGCCTTCCCATAATGACTGCTGCAAAGGGCTACCACAAAATTTACCAAGTAATAAAAAGAATAATTAAAATTTTAGCAAAAAAAAGTAAAATCCACTAAAAAGTAAAATCATTACGAATAACTCAAAAACTGCTCATCAGATAAATATATTTAAATAAGAACACATCAAAAACACTAGCTACCATGTGAAAAAGTCATCAAAATTGGCTCACTCAATATAATGTTATACGGTAAAACATATTAAATAACACACATAATTATAAAGAACAAAAAACCGACTGAACCAATTCTTCCAATTTAGGAAGCAAATACAAATAAAGTAAGCTATAAAAGCTAGTTATGTATTATATATATATGAATTTGCTTTCATTTGATACCCCACACGGTCATCAACGATTTTTTGTTTTTATTCATGACGTATTTGCCTCTAGAGGGCGTCATATTGAATTCAAAGTGACGTGATATATCTGAGAACACTTTTAGTATCAATACCTATCTATCGGCAACTTAATTATATAATTCGGTCCAGGGGTTGGAAGATATAAGGTAATAATAAATATTACAAACATACATGATACGCGCGAAAAACATAACCCTCCTCTGACTGGGGTAAAAAATACAATCGAATTAAGAACCTTCTTTTGTGAAGTCGGTAAAAAATTAATGAAGGAACTTTATAATCAAGAGTCAATAAGTCCTCGTTTAAGTTAACCTAATAAATAATTAATTCGTTACTTTACCAGCGTATTAACACTTTAAATTGAAATTCACTTCTTTCAAGGCTCTTCGTCGAAAAATTAACTAGAAATTTCTCAAAGGAGTTCTAAAGACCAATTTATCGAAGGGGGATCTTGGTAGCTGAATGAGAGTTAAGTGAAAATATATTTATATAAATGGCTCAGGAGTAGTTCAGTAGGCTAGCGTCAGATGTGACACGTAATAGTTATGGATTCATATTCTGAGAAATCTATACTAATATATAAAGCTGAAGAGTTTGTTTGTTGGTTTGTTTGAACGCGCTAATCTCAGGAACTACTGGTTTGAATTGGAAAATTCTTTTTGTGTTAAATAGACCATTTATCGAGGAAGGTTTTAGGCTATATAACATCACGCTGCAACTATCAGGAGCGAAGAAATAAGGAAAATGTGGAAAAAACGGGAAAAATTATTCATCCTTGAGGGCTTCCGTTGCGAAAACAGTTCAAGATACCAAAAATATATGTATGTAAGAATTATTCCCCTTGAAATGACCTAAAAAAATGTTCGCGACAGTATATGTCTATCTTTTAAGATTAAATCATTAGAACCGTTTATATGTTAATCAAATTTGGTCGAAATTAGCGCATTATTTGTTAAGAGTTGTATCAACGTAATAATATTAATCTTTATCCAAATAAATGTGTTGTTGATTAAGAGTATTTAATTGTGAACAAAATTGTCTTCGACATCACTTGATTTCAATGAACATCTTAGAAGATATTCCAATTTTAATATAATATAAATCGCTTACGTTACTGAGTGACTGACAGACTACGTACAGGCGAAACTACTGGACGAGAGTTTCTTGAAATTTCTACAAAACGAGGGGTTTTAACTTTTATACTCTACGCGGGCGCGTTGAGGCCATCGTGGCATTCTGCTCCTTGCAAACGAAGTTGCGGGATACAGCTAGTGATACATACATACATACATACATAGCTTCACGCTGTATCCCGCATATAGCAGGGTAGGCAGAGGGTACCTGAGAACCTAGTTTTAAGACACTCCATTTTCCACTTTCCGCCGAATTGAGGCATTGCGTGTTGAGTGGTGGAACTGAAAAATTATTATATTTAATTTTCTTCATTATCTCGATTGTTGCGGTGTTGAGTTCCCTTCATGAATACACAATGTCTTGATTTCAGGCGGAAAGAGGTGAACGGAGCTTGTTGGTACTAGGGTAGTCATACCCTGCTATGCGAAAAAGGTGTTCAGCTACGTACGCCTCGCTCCTCTCTCTACCTAACCAAATTTGAATAGATCCTACTAATGCCGCTTTTGAAATACGTGCTAGAAATAAATTGATAATAGTTCTAGATAGATCGTTTTGTAGATGATTTTGTACTGTCTCAAATGTCCATCAAAAGAGCGCAATCAGAGGCTGATTCTAAAATGTAAGTAAGACTTCTTCGTAAGTTTTTTAGTCAAGCCTTATTCCTCAAATATTACTTATTTAGTTTTTTAGTTACACGCTGTATCCCGCACAAAGCAGGGTAGGCAAGGGAATCTGAGAACCTGGTGTTAAGACACTCCCTTCTCTTTTATTTCCGATCCCTACTTTTCGCTAAATCGAGACATTTACATTATAATAAGTGAAATCCACGTCGCATCAGAATATTTAAACACCACTTGGACGTAATATAAGCGTGGGCTAGGACAGATTTTGCGCTGAGTAACTTAGTTAACACATAACATGGCATCAAGTTTTACTACCTCTTTACGAGGGAAATTGTCCTCAATGGCCTAATTAACGCTGTCAGCCTGAAAGCTGCGATGACGGAAAGTACGAATGAAATTAGTTTAGGTGTTATTTTATACTATGTGTACATTAATATATGTACCGTCTGTATATTGTTATACATAAGTGTATGAAACACAAGGTTGTGTGTAATATTTAATCTATAAAGGGTGTCCCAAAATTAACGCAAGATTTGACTTTGCCGCCATTTGCTAATATATTCATTATTCATTCGCTATTAAAAGACTAAAATGGCATTTTCTATTTAATTCAAATCTTGCGTTAATTTTGGGACACCCTATATATTAATTCATAAAGCTAAAACTATGTTCGTACACCTTTCTACGAAATTACGCAGACGTAGGAACACGAAACTTGGCGCACTTAGTTTATTTTTTTTTTTTTTTTACGGATACCGGATGGCAAACGAGCAGAAGGACCGCCTGATGGTAAGTGGTTACCTTCGCCCATGAACATCTACAACACAAGAGATGTACTAGATGCGTTGCCAACCTAGAGGATACAGATGGAAAGGGAGGATAATGTAGTAGTCCGCTATCGGAACCACCACATTTTGGGGAAAGGATGGGTGGGAAAGGGGAAAACCTGGCTTACATGCCATCGAACCGGAACACATCATTAGATATTTGGCGGTTCGTCTTTGACATGATAGTGGTCGCGAGCCAGACGGAGGACGAACCTCCTACCACCAAACAAAAGTTAGTTAGTTAGTTTATATATATTTACTTTACTTTTTTTGAAGTCGGTTAAATTTTATTACACTTTAAAATTACAAACAAGTTAATAGTACAGAGTAGTAATTAGCAACGGTGGACTTATCTCTATAAGACATATCTTCCAGCTTTTTTTGAAGGCTTTTTTTGAAGTCGGTTAAATATGTATTTCTTATGTGTTTAAGGCATATATTTATAATATGTATGGAGAATACATTTTGTAATTAATTTCTGAGAAATCAATTTTCGGACGTTACTACGGCTTAAGGTGGCATGTCCCTAGGATATACTTCGAAATAATATAGTGGGAAATATTTGTATATATATATATATATATAAATTTAACTTCACGCTGTATCCCACATATAGCAGGGAAGGCAGAGGGAATCTGAGAACCTAGTGTTAAGACACTCCGTTCTCTTACAACAATTCCGTTTCCCACTTTCCGCCAAATTGACGCATTGCGTGTTGAGTGGCGGAACTCAACGCCGCGCTTTCCCTATTACCAAACCCACGAAATGAAATGAAAAAATACTAACATTTCCTGGAGTGGGAATCGAACCCACAACCTGTCGTGTTTACAGTCACACGCTTGTGCCGCTGCGCCACGACAGGCGTTATTATAATAATAATAATAAAGTGCGGCATTGAGTTCCGCCACTTACCTTAACATGCAATGTATCAAAAAGGAACAGAAACAGGAGAACGGAGTGTGTAGACACTAGGTTCACTCTGTCTACCTTGCTATACGATAAAAAGCGTGAAATTGCTTTAAATAATAACACCTAAGCAATAAAATTATAACTTAGATTATAACCAATTAAAATTATTACGCATATAATTATCGGTATGATCACGCAATTTATATTCAAATATTATTAGTTGGTGTATTGTAATAATTTCACGAAAATGCTTTCATATTAAAGCAAATAGACAGTAATGCGGGACTAATTGTGAGAACAGATTATCTAGAATTATAATTTTCTATTGTCTATGATAAAAGTCTAATAATTATATTTGCAATGGAATGTTATTTTATTTTTATTATCTCGTTTTTTAAAAGTACAGTCAAAAAGACAGTCGCCCGTTTTTCCCTGTGAGGGGACGGGGTTAGAATACAATTCCCCTCCGCCGCTGAGTAGCGTCCCGTAAGAGGCGGGTATCCCAGTAGTTTAGTTTGATGGTAGGAGGTTCGTCCTCCAACTGGCTCGCGACCACTATAATGTCAAAGACGAACCGCCAAATATCTTATGATGTGTTACGGTTCGATGTCATGTAAGCCAGGTTTTCCCCTTTTCCTCCCATCCTTTCCCCAAAATGTAGTGGTTCCGATAGCGGACTATCAATCACATTATCCTCTCCTTCCATATGTATCCTCTAAGTTGGCGACGCATCCACAAAATCTCTGGTGTTGTAGATGTTCATGGGCGAAGGTAACCACTTACCATCAGGTGGTCCTTTTGCTCGTTTGCCATCCGTTATCCATAAAAAAGTCGCATGCTTGTGCCTCTGCGCTACGACAGACGTCATTGATAAGATATACATAAGATATATCATACGCTACCCTTATAGATAAATTCCATATACTCCTAAAGGACATTTCGCATCAAGAATCTCTAATTTTCAACTCTGCTACTTTTTAGACTGCTTAATCAAATAAAATAAAACAGTTTTTAATATAATTATGAGTTCGAATAGAAAGTCGCAATCCGCACTCGGCGTACACTTCCTAACGTTAACGACATACAAAATGTTTTTTTTTTTTCTTTTTTTTTTTAACTTTACACCGTAACCCGCATATAGCAAGGTAGACAAAGGAAACCTGAGAACCTAGTATTAAGACACTCCGTTCTCTTACAACAATTTTGTTCCCCACTTTCCGCTGAAATGAGGCATTGCGTGCTGAGTGCCAAAACTCAACGCCGCGCTTTGCGTTATTACCAAACCCAGGAAATGAAAATACTAACATTTCCTGGAGTGGGAATCGAACCCACAACCTGTCGCGTTTACAATCGCACGCTTGTGCTACGCCACGACAGGTGTTGACATACAAAATAATATGTATGTATATAAAATATTAAAATCTATATATATAAGCCTATCATTCATATAAAAAAATATTATAAGAAAATATAATTTTGTATATATAAAATAAATGAATAAAGTAAGTATTAAAATGCTCACCTGAGGATAACACCGCAGCAATAATTTGAAATCCAATCTGAAACAAATTAGTATAATAATTTTAAACAACTTTTGTTTCATATATATTCCTTTTCAAAATATTTCTAAATGAGTAAAACATATAAACTCATTTTTTTTTTAATTTCACGCTTTATCCCGCATATAGCAGGGTAGGCAGAGGGAACCAGAGAACCTAGTGTTAAGACACTCCATTCTCTTTCAACATTTCCGTTCCCTAGTTTCCGCCAAATTGAGGCATTGTGTATTGAGTGGCGGAACTCAACGTCGCGCTTTGCCTTGTTACCAAACCCAGGAAATGAAAATACTAAATTTTACATTTCCTGGAGTGGGAATCGAACCCACAACCTGTCACGTTTACAGTCGCACGCTTGTGCCTCTGCGCTACGACAGGCGTCAACTTAATTAATGTAGTTTTAGATTTTTTCTACTCATTGAGCAAAATACAGGATCAATAATATGTGCCTTTTCTTATAACCCGTGAACGAAATTATCTTTCGATCTCTTGTTCGTTCTGATCCGACAATGTCAAATTCATAATACTATTGTCGCCGTTAACGTGTTAACAACGCGCTGTCTTTAACAATGTATGTATATGTATGTCATTTTATATAAACATGGATGTCAAACCATGGAACTGTGTGTAATATTTGTTTTATTAATTTAATATACTTTTTATACATTATTTAAAAAATATATTATCATTCTGCAGTCCTCTATATGAACATATATGAAAAAATCCTCTATATGAAAAAGGATAACTTATGGCATTTTTTGTATATCACACGCCAGTCGTGGCGCAAAGACACAAGCGTGCGACTGTAAACGCGACAGGTTGTGGATTCGATTCCCACTCCAAGAAATGAAGTATTTTCATTTTCTGGGTTTGGTAGGAAAGCAAAGCGCGGCGTTGAGTTCCGCCACTCAGCACGCAACGCCTCAACCTGGCGAAGAAAGGTGAGGAAGGGACTTGTTGAAAAAGAAGGGAGTGTCATAACACTAGGGTCTCAAGTTGACTCTGCCTACCCTGCTATATGCGGGATACAGCGTGTAATTAAAAAAAAAGAAAAAAATATGTACGAGTATATAACCAAATTTACATTAATGACGTATTCAAAACTATTTTTTTTTTTAGCTTCACGCAGCAGAATAGGCAAAGGAATCCTGAGAAGCTAATGTTAAGACACTCCGTTCTATGAAGATTTCCGTTTCCTTCCCGCCAAATTGAGACAATGTGTGCTGAGTGGCGGAACTCAACGCCGCGCTTTACCTTGTCACTAGGCGAGGAAATGAAAATACTGAATATTAATTATTATAAATAATAATATTTTCACTTTTATCCCTCCATATAATAGTTCTTTCAAAATTTATTTAAAACATCAAACATATCCGCCCCAATTGTAGTCTAATTTATAAATTTTTCCAATTAACTTTCTGGCAAGGATAACTCTTTATACGCAACCCCATTTCCTCTTGCCAGTAAATGTTCATAAATCTATGTGCGAATAGAAATATATTCTACAATAAATATAAAAGATATATGTATGTACCTGATGTAAAGATATAAATGATTTAGTACAAGACAAGATATATTTCAAATTTTATGAACATATTTATATATAAAAATAAATGTTTGTCTGTATGTCCTTTATAGAATCGTGAACCATGCATTTGATCATGTGATGATCTTTAGTAAAGTTGTTATGCATGAATCTACGAAGGTTTCTTAGTGGGTACGGCCAATTTTCGACAGATGGCGCCACAAATTTTGAATCAATGAAATTACTCAAAATTATTTAAATATTTGTATATAATGTCTTTCCTTTAAATTTATTTTTGGTGGCGTAGCGTACAGATAGTAATTTATATAAATTACTGTTTTTTTAAAAGAAAAACAGCTGTAGTCAGAGAATTGCGTGTTAAATGGCGTAACTCGCTTTGTCTTATCAGAGTGCATGGAAATAATTTGAAAGCTTCCTCCCTAGTAGAAATCGAACCCAGAACCAATCGCGCTTACAATCAAAACCTCGATGAGATTTAACTGAAAACAAATCTTTTAAATGTATTTTTTCTATAAGGATTTACAACCACCTTGTAACAGTTACTGCTATCAAATATATATAACAAAAGAAATACTTAGGAATAATCTTTTAAAGGATTCAAATATGTCTACGTCACACAACAAACGACAGCGTGACCGACTTCCTATTATATAAGGAACGGATATGCTCTACTTACATTTAGTATATATGTATACCTATATATATATATATTTGAGGAAAATTAAGAAAAAATGAAAAATATCAGGATTTAGTTCTTCTTCAGGCTTTATCCAGCATAGAGTAGTGAGAGTGAACCGAGTGTCAAGACACTCCGTTCGCTGAAATCTGCCCGAATTCGAGACCTTGCATGTTAAATGGCGGAACTTAACGCCGCACTTTGTCTTACCAGAGCAAGGAAATTAATATAATTTAAATATATCCCAATTTATTTCCATTTCCTGGGTTTGGTAACAAGGCGACCCGCGGCATTAAGCACCGCCACTCAGCACGCAATGTCACAATTTAGCGGAAAGTGGGGAACGGAGAGTCTTAACACTAGGTTCCCTGTCCCTATCCTGCTATATGCGGGATACATTATGTATGTACGTATAAATATATCCCCCAAGCGAGAATCGAACTCACAACCAATCGCGTTTACAGTCAAACGCTATTTTTTTCATTCTTTTTATCCGATTGTAAGAAGGGTTATGTTTTTCGCACGTATCATGTATGTTTGTAATATTCTTTATTACTTCCTAATCTTCTAAGCCCCCTGGATAGATTAATATATTTAAGGTGACGTTAGATAGGCATTGATACTCCAAGTGTTCTTAGATATGTGACGTCACTCTTAATTCATAATGGCGCACTTTAGAGGCAATTACGTCAAAATTTTATTACTCTTCCACTTTTTAAGCTAGCTTCACGTTGTATCGCGCATATAGTAGGGTAGGCAGAGGGAACCTAGTGTTAAAACACTCCGTTCCCCACTTACTGCCGAATTGAGGCATTGCTTGCTGAGTGGGGGAAGTCAACGCCGCGACTTGCCTTGTATCATTTTTTAAGTTTCTGTCTATATTAACGATACAGCTAAGAAATACACACAGTGATAAGTCTCTCTTTTTAACATGTTTCTCAAACATAAATACTCTCTAGAGTAAAATTTAAATTTAATATTACGTAATAACTATGCCAAGACTGCGTCTTAGGTTACCGTGGGAAGCTAAATCTTGTTAATACACGAAAGAGCTACTGGAACTAGAGGCATCATAATTTTAAGGATTTATTAGGATT
This sequence comes from Philaethria dido, assembly GCA_033558755.1. Lineage (NCBI taxonomy): Eukaryota > Metazoa > Arthropoda > Insecta > Lepidoptera > Nymphalidae > Philaethria > Philaethria dido. The sequence goes on from JAKGSA010000610.1 coordinate 183,541, forward strand.
ATTTAATTTGTTCCCCACTTTCCGCCAAATTGAGGCATTGCGTGTTCTGGAACTCAACGCTGCGCTTTGCCTTGTTACCAATCCCAAGAAATGAAAATACTAAATTTTACATTTCCTGGAGTGGGAATCAAACGCACAACCTGACGCGTTTACATTAGCACGCTTGTGCCTCTGTGCCACGACAGGCGTAGTGGGGAACGAAAAAGTTGAAAGGGAACGGAGTGTCTTAACACTAGGCTCTCTGGTTTCCTCAGCCTACCCCGCTATATGCGGGATACAGCGTAAATTTAAAAAAAAATAATAATAATTTGTATTGATTAGAGGACATCGTGGCGCAGTGAGATGTTTGACTTTAAACGCGACTGGTTGTGGGTTCGATTCCCGCTGCGGTGAATGATTTTATTTAAATTATTTACATTTCTTCGCTCTAGTGAAACAAAAATAGTAATAGAAAGGAACTAATTTTGGTGATTCATTTTTTATATGATAGCTAATGATTCTGGTACAGTCTCATTAAATAGTTAAGATCTGAAGATGACAAATTCAAAAACTACTCGCTTTTGATTTATTCGTAATAGTTGTACTTCTTAGTTTGTTTTCTTTGAATTCTTTTTTTTTATGGATAACGGATGGCAAATGAGCAGAAGGACCACCTGATGGTAAGTGGTTACCTTCGCCCATGAACATCTACAACACCAGAGATCTTGTAAACGAGTTGCCGACCTAAGGGATACAGGTGGAAGGGGAGGACAATGTAGTATTTCACTATCGGAACCATCATATTCTGGGGTAAGGATGGGTGGAAATAGCGAAAACCTGGCTTACATGTCATCGAACCGGAACACATCATTAGATATTTGGCGGTTCGTCTTTGACATGATAGTGGTCGCGAGCCAGACGGAGGACGAACCTCCTACCACCAAACTACTGGGATACCCGCCTCTTACGAATGTGTTTGTGAATTTTGCATTAGCATTGCACGAATTACTTTAATTCAATTCAATAATCATTATAAAAGTTCTATAATTTCTATAGTAAAATACAATATGATGAACATGGCACTATCGTATACAAACATAACAATATTGACAAATTCATGTTACGAATTTTCGACCAGGCCGCGTGTCTTGAAGTGAGTTTAACACTTTTTAACCATTACAAAAAGCGCGCAACGGGGCTAAAGAAGTTTTCACTTCAATAATTAAAAAAAAAGCATTTTTCCGGCGGAAATTTGGCGGAAAGTGGGGAACGAAATTGTTGTAAGAGAACGGAGTGTCTTAACACTAGGTTCTCCCTCTGCCTACCCTGCTATATGTGGGATATAGCGTGAAGTTAAAAAAACAAAAGATAAAAAAAATTAATATAACCATGAATAAGAATTGAACCTACTACCCATTGCGTTTTCATTCAGATATTGTTCCACTGCGTTTTTACCGTGTAATGTAATGTCGTCTCTACTTCACTCTCCATTATTTTCCCATACAAATGTCTAAAAATATATAAAATTACATAAAATATAAAGAAGCGTATTATATTATATCCATACTCATATACTTCAAGTTAGCAGTTTACTGTACTGCCTTTCAACATTCGCTCATTATTCAGTGTCATGACAGTCGCGAATACATTTTGTTGAGAATTTTCGATTGTGTCTATTTCACGGCGTGACGGCATAAAAATGGAGGACAATATATTTTTTATTGTTTTTTTTTCGTATTCTTGAGTTATTTTTAGTACAAAAGGCCATCGTGGTGCAGTAGATAATAACATGACTTACTGTAATCATGATTGGTTGTAGGTTCGATTTTCTCTCGAGGTCATGCTTATATTTGAATGATTATTATTTATTTTATAAATAATACACACATGTAAATATAATATTCGTAATATCATTAGGATTATAACAAAAACAGAACGCCTGTCGTGGCGCAGAGGCACAAGCGTCGACTGTAAACGCGACAGGTTGTGGGTTCGATTCCCACTCCAGAAAATGAAGTATTTTCATTTTCTGGGTTTGGTAACAAGGCAAAGCGCGGCGGTTGAGTACCGTCACTCAGAACGCATTGCCTCAATCCGGCGGAAAGTGGGGAACGGGATTGATGAAAGAGAACGGAGTGTCTTAACACTAGGTTCTCAGGTTCCCTCTGCCTACCTTGATATATGCGGGATACAGCGTGAAGTTTAAAAAAGACCCAAAAACAGAACCTCGACTTCTCTTTAAAGTAAAAAGTACTAAAAAGTACAATTATTAGTAGTTTTTGAGGTTTTCGTAGTCGAATCTTAACTAATACCCCAAAAAGGTTCACCCTGCAAAAAGTTATGCGGTAACACACATAAAAAATATAGTCAAATTGAGAACCTCCTCGTTTTCTTAAAGTCGATTAAAAAATACTTTAAACTGCTACCAAAGACTTTAATCGAAAAAATAATGTAATAAATGAAAAAATATATATTTTACTATTATAACAGTCGATTTCCAAAACTTTTTCGGAATATTTCCAACAAAATTTATTACTTTGAAAAAAAGCTGAATTACAAAAATAAATGCATGAAAAATTTTCCAGTCCACTATTGTATGAAAAAATGTTAAAAGTATATAGAAGCTAAAGAAAAATAGTTGTGGTTACGAAATAAATTGGACACGTTGTATATCGAGAATAGATATCGATAGTATTTGATTTTATAGTATTTGTGGAATAAGTTTCACACGACAACCTATTTCGTCTAGCTTTTGCATTTTTCTTTAAAATATACGAAATGTGATAAACGAAGATATTTACAAAATTATAAAAATATATTGGATAATAACAAACAGAAAATTTCATAAAAATATTGAAAATACTCCTTACGTAATAAAATATATTAAATTTTATGCCAAAAATGCCTTACATCATTTTGGAAAAGGGAATAATGAGTTAGCTTTGAAAGGGCATAGACTAAACTGCAAATTAAAAGTATACTTTTCACATCGCTAGATCGATTTTACCAAAATGAGATAAGAACCACCGCAATGAAACTGGCTTTAAGACGCTTGAGGTATAAGATGCCACAGACAGACACGCACACAGACATTGACGTCGGTGTACAAGTGAGTGTCTTAACACTACGTTCTCTGGTTCCCTCTGCCTACTCAATCGATAGTATGCTATACGGGATAAACCGTGAATCTGTTTTTTTTTCTATCTTTACTTAAATGCGTTATAATTATAAGCTTCACGTATTTTTATTTTAACTTCTGTCGTGCCGCAGAGGCATAAGCGTGCGACTGTAAACGCGACAGGTTGTGGGTTCGATACCCCCTCCAGGAAATTCAAATTTTAAATAATATTTAGTATTTTAATTTCCTCTCTATCTGGTAACAAGGCAAAGCGTGGCGTTGAGTTCCGCGTTGAATGCCCCAATCCGGTAGTAAGTGGGGAATGGAATTGTTGCAAGAGAACGGAGTGTCTTAACACGGAGAGACACTAGGTCCTCAGGTTCCCTCTGCCTACCCTGCTATATGCGGGATACAGCGTGAAGCTACAAAATTGAACGAAAAGATTGAACCCACAACCTATCGCGTTTACAGTCAAATTGTATCACTCCACGATATCAAATAGGCCTATAATTTACATGCAATCAGGCTACCTTTTATTTTTGTTAGCGCGAATACCACCCGTCGAAACAAAGGAAAAGCTTCATCTCACAAACGACAACAACAATATGATTTATTCTTCCAACCTTGTTTTCTCGATGGTACATGTATGTACTGAACGACATAAATTCTATGTAATAAATTGTTATTACTTTTACGTTTTATTGATATTGTTAAGTAATTGTGTTTTAATTTCTGTTGGGAACGGGTTTGGGGTTCGATTCCAATGTGTTGGGCATTTTTTTTTTAGTGTTTTAAATTTTTATACAAATTTTGACATGTTCATATTAAAACTAGGGCCCAGTGGAAAGGTGATCAGTTCAGGGTTCGATACCCACTTGAGTGAAATTAAAGTATTTAAATTATGTAGATTTTTCTGCTTGCAGAGCGCGATGTTGAGTTCCGCAAGTTAAGACATAACGTCTCGATTACGTACGGAAAATAGTCAACGTAGTGTCATGACCCCAGATTATTGTTGACTACAGTGCTATGCAGGAAAAAACGTGAAGCTGAGACAAAAAAGAAATTAAATTTATTCTGACGCCTATCGTGGCGCAGAGGCACAAGCGTGCGACTATATACGCGAAAGGTTGTGGGTTCGATTCTCACTCCAGGAAATGTAAAATTTAGTATTTTTATTTCTTGGGTTTGGTAACAAGGCAAATCGCGGCGTTGGGGTCCGCTACTCAACACGCAATGCCTCAATTTGGCGGAAAGTGGGGAACGGAATTGTTGTAAGAGAGTGGAATGTTCAAACACTACGTTCTCAGGTTCCCTCTGTCTACTCTGCTATATGCGGGTTACAGCGTGAAGTTAAAAAAAAAAAGATTTTTTAATAAAAAAACCAACTTCAAATAAAATGCACTAATAAAAGTAACATTATTATGAAAAATCAAAAACTTATCGGGTCTTGACTAATTTAATAGGACTGTATTAGAATGGAGTGTCTTAACACTAGATTCTCTGGTTCCCTCTGCCTACCCTGCTATATGGGGGATACAGCGTGAAGTTAAAGTTATTAGATGCATATAGATAGCTAGCTATCATATAAAAAAGATTAATCAACTCACTTAGTAAAGAGTTATGCGGTAACACTACACAATATAAAAAACAGTCGATATAGATTTTTTTTAACTTTTTTTCAAGTCCGGTAAACACTATATATATTTTCACACCACATTGGATAGAAACCACTCTTCTAAGCCAAAATCCTTCCAAATTTTTATATTTTTTAAGTAAAATATTAAAATAGTTTGCGCAAATATTTTTGTATAGCTTAAATTAAAATGTTCCTTAGTAGTACAGAGCCTCAGTGGAGCAGTTTTTGGAACTGAATAAGTTAACGCCTTTGTACCGCGGCGAATGTGTCTTGTTGAGCTAAAATATTTGTAAGTTTGTATGTCACTCTGGGGAATATATATAGATTTATATATATTCATTTTTATTTTTATGTGGTAGTTTGTTTGGTGGTAGGAGGTTCGTCCTCCGTCTGGCTCGCGACCACTATCATGTCAAAGACGAACCGCCAAATATCTTATGATGTGTTCCGGTTCGATGGCATGTAAGCCAGGTTTTCCCATTCCCACCCATCCTTTCCCCAAAATGTGGTGGTTCCGAGAACAGAATACTACATTGTCCTCCTCTTCCATCTGTATCCTCTAGGTTGGCAACGCATCTACAACATATCTGGTGTTGTAGATGTTCATGGGCGAAGGTATCCACTTACCATCAGGTGGTCCTTCTGCTCGCTTGCCATCCGTTATCCATAAAAAAAAAAAAAAAAAAAAAAAATTTAAAAAAAAAATGGTAGAATTTCACTAAACTGATAAATGCGCTTAGTTTATGGTGGAAAGAAGAGAACGGAGTGTCTTAACGCTAAATTCCCTTTGTCGTCTTTGATCGTCCAAATCCGTCTTGGCCAGTTTCCAAGAAGTGCGAGTTTGAGTCCCGCTACGTTCAAATTTAATTTGTTTTACATATCAATTTTTCTCTTCTTCCTTTTAACTAATTATAATATAATCGATTCAAATAAAACAAAGCCCTAAAACATTACAAAAATATATATATTTTAAGCATAACCAAATAGGCCACCCACAAATACCCTACGGCATTTCAAATATAATACAATACAATATAGCGACAATTGTAACATTCTTTATGAAAAATACTGTACATGTCATTTTCATTCAGATTCTTTTAACCTTTATGCTCCCTTGGGCCAAAATCCATTTCCTCCAGGTCTCACAGTTCTCGTAACGTTACAAAGAGAATACGTTTCTTGTCCCACTTTTTAATCTACTATCACATTATTCAAGTCGGTTTGACAGTGAAAAATACTTCTTTATTCGATTCTTATTCGATTAAAATAAACTTAAGGGTATTTAGAAATCGATTTAAGATTGGTGAAGTTAGTAGATAATTAAGATTCTAATAAAAAGAGAAAATCGATTTTATATAAAATGTATTAAATAGTTATACACGAATTATTATTATCGCCTATCATGGCGCAAAGGCCCGAGCGCTCGACTGTAAACGCAACAGGCTGTGGGTTCGATTTCCACTCCAGGAAAAGAAGAATTTTCATTTTCTGGGTTGTAACAAAGTCGGTAACAAGGCAAAACGCGGCGTTGAGTTTCGCCACTCAGCACGCAATGCCTCAATCCGGTGAACGAAAGTGGGGAACGAAATTGTTGAAAGAGAACGGAGTATCTCAATACTAGGTTCTCAAGTTCCCTCTGCCTACCGTGCTATATGCGTGAAGCTAAAAAAAATATTACGAATAACTCAAAAACTCATTAAATCTTAACAATATTTAAATGGGACATCGTCATCATAAGCATTAGCTATAATACAAAACAGAATCATTAAAATTGATTCATCCAGCGAAAAATTGTGCGAATATAAAAAAATACAGTCGAATTGACAATGCTCCTTTTTTGAAGTAGGTTAATTATTAAAAAAAAATATTACATTATATTTTAGAAATATCATTTCTATATTTCATAATAGGTGATGTAACCTAACCCAGTTTTAAACTAGACCAGCGAAATATATGTATAGTCACTTTTGTAATGTTTGTAAAATATTATTTTATATGCCATTGAATGCGATCCATTAAATGGGAACACAGTTTTTAGTATAAATGCTATATAGTTAGTTATAAAATAAGTAATTTAACTAGAAATGAAAATATTAAATAATATACATACATAGTTTCACGCTGTATCCCGCATATAGCAGGGTAGACAGAGGGAAGTGTTAAGACACTCCGTTCCCCACTTTCCGCCGATTTGAGGCTATGCGTGCTGAGTGGCAGAACTCAACGCCGCGCTTTTGCTTTGTTACCAACCCAAGAAATGAAAAATTCATTTTTTTTTCCAATAGTCTATAATAGTCTTAAATAATATTTTAGTGTTAGGACCTTTAATGTTTTTATCGCTTCTTAATGTCTAATTCAGACATTGCTTGTTGAGTAGCGGAACCTAACGCTGCGATTCCCCTCTTTGGTCCCATCTTTATGAATTTATTTTTTTCCCACAAATAAGAATCAAATCTACAACCAATTAAGAATTATTCCACTGGACTACAATAACCTCGTAACTTATCTATAATTTCTATTATTAAAATGACAATATTCCTTAGAAACTGAAGGACTCTTAAACCTCGGATCCATTCGTCTATTGATATAGCAAACAATGGGTAACAAAAGATAGCTTACGTCAATTCTACTTTTATTAGCTGAAAATATAATATAAAATGAATTGAACTTGGACCTAAGGGGAGGTATACGGGAGTACTAGAATTCAAAGTAGTTTTAAATTGAAATCACAATAAGATAAACCGATAACCACGACATCGACAGCCATGTTTACCCGTTATCATGGACTACTGTAAAGTAAAAAAGTGCCCATTTGAACTTCACTAAATTTTATTGGGGCATCATCAAAAGCACTATACTAAAACTAAGCTAGCTGTCACATAAAAAATGTTCCATCAAAATTGGTTCAGTCAGTAAAAAGTAATGCGATAATAAATATAAAAAATCACAATAACATGAATCGATAACCAAGGGAGCCATCTTTACCCGTTATTATGGACTACTGTAAGGTATAAATGTGCCCATCTGAACTTAACTGAATTTTAATGGGGTAATATCAGAAAAACTAGCTATCATATAAAAAATGGCCATATTGAATTAAAAGTGACGTCACGTATCTAAGAACACTTGGAGTATTAATACCTATCTAACGTCTCCTTAAATATTTGAATCGGTCAAGGGGTTTGGAAGATATGAGGTAATAAAGAATATTACAAACATACATGATACGCGCGGAAAACATAACCCTCCTCTGTCAATGACAGTCGCGTAAAAATACAGTCAAATTAATAACCCCTTCTTTTTTTGGACGCTTGTCTTGGCGCAGAGGCACAAGCGTGCGACTGTAAACGCGACAGGTTGTGGGTTCGATTCCCACTCCAGAAAATAGAATGTTTCATTTCCTGGGTTTGATAACAAGGCAAAGCGCGGCGTTGAGTTCCGCCACTCAGCACGCAATGCCTCAATTCGGCGGAAAGTGGGAAACGGAGTGTCTTAAC
>JAKGSA010000610.1:202184-233018 GCA_033558755.1 Philaethria dido
TATATATATATATATATATATATATATATATATAAATTAATAAAAATCACATTAAAATCAAAGTAACAGTAGACTTTAATAACACTGGAATAAGTTGAAACAATCCCAAAAATAGTGGCAACTTTGCGCGTTGAGTATTCTGTAAAGAGACTGAAAGTTTGCGAAGCTTAGAGGCGGTATTTAATTAAAATTTTCACCAAAATCCGTCAGTGAGTCTTGTCAATACTTTAAAAGTCCCTTTTACGGTATATACGCGGGTTTCAGGAGGCTGGAGGAAATTTGTTACAGTTTTAGTAAACTTTTTGAGGTAGAATAATTATTATGATGACAAGTTTTTAATTGAGATTTTTTGATGTTGATGATCGATTAAATAACGGGTAAAGTCAATGTTAGTTAAAATATTCTTTTAAGAAAATGTAGGTACATTTATATCTCGTATATTATTTTGTTCGGAACTGATCATATTTAAATTGTTTTCATTTCTCTGCTATGGTTTGATAGTCACTCAGCTCGCAATGTCGGTTTCCAAAAGGCTTGGGTTCGAAACCCGCTACTTTAAATTTTTTATACGTTTCCTTAAATAGTTTTTCTTCTCCTAAGTGTGTGATTACTATTTTGAAAATATAAAAAAATCTGCAAACGACTACAAATAGCTTAATTAAGTTTATTATTGGAAAAACAATTTTGCTGAGCCTCTTTAAGCCTCTATAACTACACTAAAAATTAAAAAAAATATAAAAAAACACTGCATGCTAAATGGCAGAAATCAATGCCACTCTTTGTCAAACCAGATAAATGAAAATAATTTTAATATAATTTCACCGAGTAGGAATCGAACCTACAACCATTCTCGTGTACAGTCTAACGCTATCCCACGGCACCAACATGACTACTTGCTATGCTTAAAGTAACATTAATAGTGGGTTCACATCCTTGTTAAGTCCCATTTAAAGCTAATGTAAATGAAAGCTTTTAGAACTTTTGCTTACATTAGTTTGGTCCAATTATTAAGTTAAAATGAACCAAATTACTATATTAGTTAGATGATAATTGAATATTAAATGGTGGCCAAATTATACAAAGTTTTAATGTATTGAAATTTATGGGTATTTCTTTTTTCGTTTTTTTTTAGCTTCACGACGGCGTGAAACTAAATAAATCCCGCATATAGCAGGGTAGATAGAGGGAACCTTAGAACCTAGTGTTAAGCCACTTCTTTCTCTTTCAACAATTCCGTTCCCCACTTTCCGCCGAATTGGGGCATTGCGTGCTGAGTAGCGGAACTCAACGCCGCACTTCGCTTTGTTACCAACAGGAAATTAAAATACTAAACTTTACATTCCCTGAAGGGAAAAGTCCATATCCTGGAGTGGGAATCGAACCCACAACCTGTTGCGTTTACAGTCGTACGCTTGAGCCTCTGCGCCACGACAGGCATTAAAGTAACATTTTATAACAACTATCACGTCCAGCCAGACACGTCTCAACTAACGGGTACAATTCAATTTCGCAAAAATTACTTTTATCATCAAGAACTTGTTTATTCCAGTTTTTACATATAATATTTTAAACCTTTGTTAGAAAATTATAAGATATCACCTTTAGAAATGGTTGCAAAGTCTTAATCTTCTTATCACTGACCTAGTTCACCTCTCGCTTTTGAGAAAGGTTTACATAATTTTAAATTTTAAAAGTTATTTTTATATATTTATACTTTAAGAACATTGTGTGGAAGAAATCTGTCGTGGCGCAGAGGCACGAGCGTTCGATTGTATATGCGTCAGGTTGTGAGTTCGATACGAAGTCCAGGAAATGAAAATATTAAATAGTAATTAGAATTTTCATTTATGCAGGGACCGTAGCGTTTGGCGCTCCGTTCTCTCTGACTACCCCGCTAGGGATAAGCGTGAAGTTAAGTGAGTAAGTAAGAATTTTCATTTCCTGGCTCTAGTAACAAGGCAAAGCGCGGCGTTGAGTTCCGCCACTCAATTTCGTAGGAAAGTCGGTAACGGAAATATTGAAAAAGAACTGAGTTAAAGCTAGGTTCTCTAGTTCCCTCTGTCTATCCTGCTACTTGCGGGATACAGCGTGAAGTCACAAAAAAAGAACATAGTAATAGACCATCGTAACGCAGTAAGACATTAAACAATTGGTTGTAGATTCGATTCCCAATAGATTCAAATTATTTTAAATTTCCCTCTCTGGTAAGGCAGAACGCGACGTTGACTTCTGGCATTTAACACATAGTGTTTCGAATTCGGACGGTAAGTAGTGAACACAGTGTATGGACACTACGTTCTTTCTGATTAATCTGCTATTCGGAAAAAGGCCTGAAAATTTTAGATTAAAAAATAGTTGATTTCTATAATTATATCAGAAACACAATTAAAATGATAAAAATAGAAATAAAAGCAGGTCAATAACTATCTCGGTGATAGTTCAATTAGTGGATTTTTTCTAAAAAAAATATTATTTTTCATAATAAGTTTGTAGTACTATAAAAATCATTATAATTCTGATCACAAAGATATGTCAAATATTTTTTACTTGTAGCTTCACTCTGTATCCCGCATATAGCCGGGTAGGCAGAGGGAACCTGAGAACCTAATGTTAAGACACTCCATTTTCTTTTAAATATTTAAATGCAAATCGAGGACCGTAATTATTATTTTTTAAAATAAAGGCTGTAAACGCGACAGCTTGTGGGTTTGATTCTAACTCCAGGAAATAAAAATTTGGAATATTTATAATACTGAATATTTAATATTTTAATTTCCTCGCTCTGGTAACAAGGCAAATAGCGTCGTTAAGTTCCCCCAAAGCACGCAATACTTCAATTCGGTGGACAATGAGGAACGGAAATCTTAAGAGAACGGAGTGTCTTAACTCTAGGTTTTCAGGTCTCCCCTGCCTACCCTAGTATGTTCGGAATACAGCGTAAAGCTAAAAAAATAATTTTATTGAAATAATAAATAGTAATTTTGTTATATGTATTAATAGTAATTTTGTTATATATATTTTTTGTTATATGTGCACCAATTTCAGCGTCGGGAAAGAAATTATGCCTTAAAATTAATCATTTATCACTTTGTATACAGAAAGAGTGTTGTAGTCCAATAACTAAGATTTTAACAAAATGAAAATAAAACTTCGAATCGGAACCACATCAGAAACTTATGCGGTAACACACATAAAAAAATCAGTTGAATTGTCATAATCATAACCTCCTTCTGTCTTGGTTAAAAAGATTTCCTTCTCTGTTCTAGAGTCACTTATAAATATTAGCAGTCAAGTCGTTTTAACACCAAACAGAAAAATAATTAATGTTCTATTCAAAGTAGGGCTTAATTAAATTCTAATTTCTTGGCGACTTTGTGGGTATAAACTAATTTAGGTACAAAGGTCTAGACTATTTTATTTGGTAGTAGTATTTAGAAATTGAAGAAAGCAAAAATGCGGGCGGACGAAAAGCCAAAATATCTTTTTCAAACGAGCAGAAGGACCAACTGATGGTAAGTGGTTACCTTCACCCATAGACATTTACAACACCAGAGGAGTTGTAGATACGTTGCCGGCCTAGAGGATATAAATGGAAGGAGAGGAAAGAATATAGTGGCCACAGCAGTCCTCTATAGTAACCACCACATTCTAAGGAAAGGATAGGTGGGTAGGAAAAACTAAATCTAATAATGTACTCGTATATCAAGATCCAGATATAAGTGATATTTTTTTAGCCTTATGCTGTATCCCGCACTAGCTGCGTAGGCAGAGGGAACCAGGGAACCTAGTTTAAGAGACTTTCCGCCGAATTGAGGCATTGCTTTCTAAGTGGCGGAACTCAATGCCGCGTTTTGCCTTGTTACCAGAGCGAAAAAATAAAAATACTAAATATTTTTAATATTCTCATTTCCTGGAGTGGGATTCGAACCCACAACCTATCACGTTTACAGTCGCACTCTTGTACCTCTGCGCCACGATAGATCTCAAGTAATATCGATATTTAAATTCTAGAACTTTTACATTTTAGTCTTTCTTTATACATTCAACAAAAATATTGTAGGCTGTATTTTTTATATAAAAACTTTATTAAATAAACTACGATCCTAAAAAGAAGAATGAACCATTAGATACAAGATTTACAGTTCCTAACTCCTATAAAGCTTACGCTTTTTATAAGCACGATTTTTTACTGTACGGTTTTTTATATAATTATATAGATTTGCAAATAATATAAACTTAATATATTTAATTTATTACCATTTCTATGTTTTATTACAATAATTATGTAGAGATATGAGTCACTGCACTCTTTTTATTCTAACGAAATGGTGGAAAAATATAATGTCTTCTGACTTATTTAAAGATACTAGAGTTCCCATTGACGCGTTAACAACGCGTTGTCCATCAACGTATATGTCACTTTATATAAGCATGCATGTCAAACCACGGTAGTGTGTGGTGTAACATTTATTTTATTAATTATTATTATCGTACCTACAACCAGTCTTAGGCATTCAGACACTGTTCCACTACACCACCACTACACCATGATGGTGTCAATTGCTTTTCCATAGGCTAAAACCTAAAAAACTATGAAAACTGTAATAGAAACGGATAAATCCATCTAGGTCCGCCATGTAAAAAGACCTCTAAACCAGTATGAACCGGATAAAACTGCCCGTGGCTGAAAATAGTATTGGAGCTTACAAAATCTTTACTATACGGCTATTGGTTTATATGTCATAGTCTGATTGAACAGTATGAAAGGAAAATAGGGAAATATTTAAATATATATTTATTTTCTTCTTTGTTGAACCATCAAAAAACTAAAAAAAGCTTCACTCTTTATCCCTCATAGAGAACCTTTTTTTTTTTTAATGTGAGAAAATCCGTTACGGATACCCGCCCGATCGGGGACTCGGGACAGGTTATGTGGGACTCTGGACCAGCTGTAAAGAGGCCATCTGTATACCCACTAAAACCTCACGGTGCTCCTTCTCTACCGCCACGAGCCGTCCGTTATTTTTTGCCAGAATTGGAAAAAAAAAATTGCTATTTTGCTTTAGTTTTTGTAAATATAATAATTTTACAAAAAAAAATTATGCTTTGTATTTTTTTTTAAGTTTCACGCTAATTTTCTCATAGCAGAGTAGTAAGAGAGAACCTAGCGTCAAGATACTCGCATCCCTGCTAACTGCGTTCGTTGCTCGAAATCGAGACATTACATGAGGGACGAAACTTACCACTGCAATTTGTATTTTGCTGCGTATATAAATGCAGCAGATACTGATACATGATCACAAAAAATCTTAAGTGAAAAATTGAACCAATAACCTTTCATATATGAGACAAAGTGAATCACAAAACCAATGCTCTATTATCGAATTTTACTTATTTTAATATACAAGCAAATATTACATCGGAATGAATATTTAATTTACACTAAATAAATATAAACACATAAATATTTATGGAACGTGCCATAGAAATTGATAGTGGCTATTTTCAATATTAAGTATTTCATGATGGAAAAGTATTACTCATTGGAAATTTGTTAAAATTTGAAAGAAGCGTGAACACTTTTAATTAAATAAAACGTGGTGTTAGGTTCTACCATGAATGTTTTTTTTAGCTTCACGCTGTATCCCGCATATAGCAGGGTAGGCAGAGGACTTAGAGTTAAGACACTCCGTTCCCCTCTTTCCGCCGAATTGAGCAAGGCAAAGCGCGGCATTGAGTTCCGCCACTCAGCACACAATGCCTCAATTCGGCGGAAAGTGGGGAACATGAATGCAGTATTTGTTGAATTAACAGAAAATGGGGACCGAATTAACTTATTACAACTTATTTTTTCCGTTAATACTTCCATAGACACTAACAAACAAGTGCATAAACAAATAAACAAAAAAATTAAAAATTATACATTCATGTCTTACTACCACACAAGGATCCACATCAGGAGCATTAGCTATGACATAAAAATTGAAATCAATTCGCATTTTATATGTATTTCTTAGCTTCACGCTGTATTCCGCACATAGAAGGGTAGACAGAGGGCACCTGAGAACCAACGTCTTAAGACACTCTATTCTCTTTTAACTTTTCCGTTCTCCACTTTATTGAATGTATATATGTATTTAAAACACATATGGTAGTTGTGTAAATTTTTTTTTGAATCTTCACGCTGTATCCCGCATATAGCAGCAGTTCTCTTTCAAAAATTCCGTTCCCCACTTTCCGCCAGTTTGAGGCATTGCGTGTTGAGTGGCGCAAATCAACGCCGCGCTTTGTCTTGCTACCAAACCCAGAAAATGAAAATCCTGGAGTGGTAATCGATCCCACAACCTGTCGCGTTTACAATCGCACGCTTCTGCCTCTGCGCCACGACATTCGTTGTGTTAACTTATAGTTCTTTATCGTTTCACTATTTACTTTTTAACCATCAAAACTCCAAAAAAGAAAAAGATTCCCAATTCAACTGTATTTTCATTTTATTTTTATGTGCATAACTTTTTATTGGGAGAACCAATTTTTATGATATCTTTTTTATATGATACCTAGTGCGTCTGATTAAGATGAAGTAATTTTTTATTATTTAAATATAATCTTTCCCTCTAGTAGGAATCGAACCCACAACCAATCACGTTTACACTCAAACGTTATTCTTCACAACGATAGCTGTCTATCCTATTTAGCTTCAATAAACATAAAAAGCGAATTAAATTAAAGTTTCAATTTAAATAGAATAAACCTAAATAAGTCGTACAGGTAAGTTTACAGCAGAGCAGCGGTAAAAGCGGTCGGAATTGTAAATAATGTTCCAATTAAATACAACTGAACGAAATGTTTCACCTAACCCTAACCAACATTTACACAAAATGCTATTTAAAATCATTAATAGTATTCTCGATAGGAAATCTGATTTGAAGAATTTTTAGTTAAGTATATGTATGTAGCTGTTTTCCGCACATAGCAGGGTACGGAACCAGAGGGAACTAGAGAACCTAGTGTTAATACACTCCGTCAGTGGTGAGGGGTGAAAATTTTAGTTAGAGAAGCCGGTAAATTAAGGGAAGCTTATGTATATTTAGAGAAGCCGGTATATATATTAAGCCGATATATTTATGGAAAGTGGAATTGGATGTCAAGTTATTTAGTAATTTCACTATCGAATTTTGGCGATGACCTTTTTTTAGGTATATAAGATGTCAGAGCTTATTTTTTTGCACTTTTATGCCTAATATTTTCTTGGCAACGAAACTTAAATAACACCACTAGTTGATAGCTAGTAAAAGAAGAATCATCCAAATTGGCTCACCAGTAAAAAAAAAGCAGTAATACACATAAAAATACAGTCGAATTAATAATCTCTTCCTTTTTTGAAAGTCGGTTAAAAGTGGCCGAAATGTAAGTAATGGTATACTTAAAATACGACTGAACGAAATATCTAACCTAACCCGCATTTATACGGGATGCTATTTAAAATCACTGGATAGATACAAATGTGTATTCACGGTAGAGATTGGAATCGAACTAAATATATTACTTTAGAAGAATTTAATTATTTTATGATTTAGGTTTAACTTTGTAAATATATAACACAGACTTCAATTAGTGTTTAATTAATAGATAATTAAAAAAATATGTTTTACCCGTATAGCAGGGTAGGCAGAGAGAACCGCTCTCGGAACTCGCGGAAGTCAACACCGCGCTTTGTCTTGCCCGAGCGGAGAAACGAGAATAATTTAAATATTACCTTCAGTGGGAAGCGGACTCACTACCAATTGCGGTTACAGTCGATAGCTATCCCACAGCACCACGTTGGCCTCAATTTTGAAAGAAAATAATTTAATGTTACTTTTAAATATCAAAATAATAATGAAAAGATTTTCATAAGCTTTCCAGGGAGCCACGGGTGCCGAGCCTGTACAATACAAAGAAAGGAGTTCCGTGCAGTGCCTGGAACTTGGAATGGAAGTGTAGGTTTAAAGGGCCCCTGTAGAATGCAGAGAGAGATTGAAGCAGTGCCTGGGGCTTGCAATGTAGAGGGCCCCTTCAAAATACGCTTTAACTGTCCGCACTTTTCTATTTACCTAACCATATTTGAAAAGATCCTAATGCCGCCTTCGAAATACATACAAGAAAATAAGTAGAAAAGTAATCATTTAAAAATAACTGACAACTTCAAAATATTTCCGTTCCGTTCTTGATATCTATATTTGTAAGTGAAATAAATTCTCTATAATCATTAAAGCTAATACGACTGTCAAAAATGTATGGAAACGACACATTTCAGTGTTAACTTCAAATGTTAAGTGTCATTTTATTTTTATATTTTTTTCTTCAAATGTTTATTTCTCACCTTTATGCCAATATTTATAACTTCACGCGGGATACAAATATATGCGCGAAACACAGAAATACAGAGATATTACGTGTTGAGTGACGGAGCTAAGCACCGTGCTTACTTATTATCGAAAAACGAAAATAATTTATAGACAAATGAGAATCGAACCATCACCCATAGTCGTTTACAGTCAGATGGTGAGCCACTACGCCATGATGTCCTCTGCGGTATCGTTTTCATTTCTAGATAGGCGCAGTTGTGATATTTGTAACTATGAAACGATGATTTTGGGTTTTCATTTTAATTTATAGCAAAACTTATAAAAATATATTAAAAATATTTTATTTCCTTGCTTAAATTAAACGTATTTTGTTCAGCAAAACAAACGCATTTTAGGAAGGAGCCCCATATTATATTTTTTTTAATAATAACCACTAACAGAAAGTACAGAGCGGAGAAAGATGTCACTAGGTTTTATTGGGACACACAAGAGAAGAGAAGAGAATAAAAATATTATAATTTCGTATTAATTTTCTTACGCCTGTCGTGGCGCAGAGGCACAAGCGTGCGACTGTGAACGCGACAGGTTGTGGGGTTCAATTCCCACTCCAGGAAATGGAATTGCTCATTTCCTGGATTTAGTAACAAAGCAAAGCGCGGAGTCGGATTCCGCCACTCAGCAGGCAATACCTCAATTCGGCGGAAAGTGGGGAACGGTGTGTCTTAACACTAGGTTTCCTCTGCCTACCCTGCTATTTGCGAGATACAGCGTGAAGCGTGAAGCTAGAAGTGGTAGCTGTATGTATTAATTTTCTTATACATATGAGTGTTATTTGATACTGGTATAAACTTTTTAATTAAGTTTAATAACTTTATTCATTGAGACGAGTCTGTTCCAGAGTATCGTTGGTTAAACTTAAATATACACGTATTATTAATTTGCATATTACTAGCGCACGATTCTAAAATACGCTTAATTCCCTATATGTGTACCTACCACATACTTACAACATTGTACTTATATATTTCGTTCTCTTTTATTTTTTTAGCTTCATCTATATCCCTCATATTGTAGGGAAGGCAGAGGAAACCTAAGAACCTAGTGTTAAGTTACTCCATTCCCCACTTTCCGCCGCTTCAAGACATTGCGCGCTGAGTGCCGGAACTCAACGCCGCGCTTTGTCTTGTCACCAAGCCCAGGAAATAAAAATACTAACCTTTTACATTTCCTGAAGTGGCAGTCGAACCCAGAATCTGTCGTGTTTACAGTCGCACGCTTGTACCTTAGCGCCATGACAGGCGTAGACCCAGCACACAGCACTTATATATTTCGAACTTATATAATATAATATAGTCAAGGGCAGAACAAACGCTATACAGCGCTTTTCATCCCAGTCCAGTCCCTGATATTTCTTAATCATGACTTTTTCTATGACCAATTCTTCTTTTTCCGGTAACTTTTTCCATAATTACTGCTTGTAAAAAAATCTATATAAAATTCCCAGTTTTTTTAATTATTATTTATTTCTTATTTTCCTATGGATTTTTGTTATAAAATCATGCTTCTTTAGTTTTTTTAATGTAAAATTTTAATTTTTTTTTGTATAAAATATTATTGAAAATATTACATTGTCACCGGCCTTTGATAAGCAAGCAAAAGTTGAAATTAATCCGACATTTCAAAGTCGTTCAAGGACGCGTTTAAAGTTTCCATTACATACAAATAAACTAATATACGACTGAAGTTAATAACAGAAATATTAATAGAACGGAGTGTCTTAACACTAGGTTCTCAACTTCCCTCTTCCTACCCCCATAAACTAAAAAACAAGAAAAAAGACATATATTCTACTAATAAAATTAACTCAGCTAATTCCAATCTAAAAGCATTCCAAATCAAACATACATAAATACATTTGTATGTACGAGTATGTATGTATTCCCAAAGAAAGTAATTTATTAACCGTTTATTTGCACGATACGATAAAGCAACGTGTCGTAACGAGCTTCTGAATTTTGTAGAAGCCAGAATAAACACATTTCCCTTCTACCTAATAAGAATCTCTCTCTTATTTACTTAAAAAATATATGTTTGATGTACAAATATAATGTATGGGGCCTGTTTTTGTTATCTAATTTGGAAATTATGTTTTTTTTTATGTAGCGATGGCAGGTAGAGAGATTACAGTGTTAAGATACTCTTTTTTTTTTTTTTTTTTTTATGGATAACGGATGGCAAACAGTAGGAGGAGGACAATGTAGTATTCCGTTCTCGGAACCACCACATTTTGGGGAAAGGATGGGTGGGAATGGGAAAAACCTGGCTTACATGCCATCGAACCGGAACACATCATAAGATATTTGGCGGTTCGTAAACGGCGGTTAAGATACTCCGTTCTTCAGTTTTAGTTAATTTTAGAGGCATATTTGTTAGTGGAAATAAACCTTATATTTCTTCTAGTCAGACGTGGGCAATAGAAGAATCTCAACGCAAATATCAATACTTATGTATTTATATATGCAATTTGTTTTTCATTTTTCTTTTACACTCTTTCTTTTCATGGATGGCAAAGAGAATAAAAATTTTAATAGGAAAATGAGAATTCATTTTTTTTAAATATTAGTCAGTTCTGCGTAAATATTGAAACCATGGTAGATATATATTGAACACGTGATATCACGTGTTAAGTGGCGAAAAAAAAATATTTTTTACAAAAAGAAAACCGAGTCCAAAGAAAATATATTCAAAAGTACATTTTTAACATATATATATAAGTCAAAAACATCAGGGAACCACAACAGACACACTAGCTATCCAATAAACAAAAATTATCAATAATTCATTCACCTAGTAGAAATTTCTATAGCCACACACATAAACGCATAGTTTATTTCTTAACCTTCTTTTTTGAAATTGGTTAAATAAATATTAGAAAGAATAAACAACCCGACTGCATAGAAACTGAATTGAAAAGGACATGTGACGCACATTTAAGAAATTTTCTTTTCAAGAAGCAAATACAAATAAAGTAGGCAATAAAAGCTAGTTATGTGTGATATATTGGAGATGTGCTAATTCAGTCCTTTTATTTGGTATCCCACACTGTAACCATCAACGATTATTTTATTTATATTCATGACGTTTCTTTCTTTTTTTTTTACCTTCACGCTGTATCCCGCATATAGCGGGGTAGACAGAGGGAGCCAGAGAACGTAGTGTTAAGACACTCCGTTCTCTTTCAACATTTCCATTCCCCACTTTCCGCCAAATTGAGGCATTGCGCGTGTTGAGTGGCGGAACTCAACGCCGCGCTTTGCCTTGTTACCAAACCCAAGAAAAAAATATTTATTCTTGACGTAATTGCCTCTACAGGATTTCATAATGAATTAAGAGTGACGTCACATATCTAAGAACACTCAAAGTATCAATACCTATCTAACTTCACCTTAATTATATAAATTGGTCCAGTGGTTTGGAAGATATGAGGTAATAATGAATATTACAAATATACGCGATACGCGCGAAAAACATAACCCTCCTCTGACAATCGGGTAAAAAGGCTGTAACTATACATTACTATAGTAGGCCCTGTCCTTGACGTTTAAAATGCCAATTGAACTATGGGATCAGGCAAGAGTTATGGGCAATAAATTTATTCAATACAGCAATTTGTTACCAGTGGCGTAGACGTAAAAATTTAGGTACGGCAACTAGCAATTAATGTTAAAACGTTGGATTTTTTTTAAATATTTCAATTATATTATTAATTAAAATATAATACAAAATATTTGCATTAGAGAAGAAACTCCTTAGCGCTCCATGGATTTACCGTGGGTGTCCATGGCGTTGGAACAGGAGGAGTTTGGAGAGTGCCTGGGACTTACGACCCAAGTGTAGGCTTAAGGGGCCCTTTAAAATACACATTAACGTTCACCTCCACTGTCCGCGCTCCGACTTCTACCTAACCATACCTAATATTAATAGGATAAATTAGTAAATAGATTTTTTTTAACTTCACGCTGTAACCTGTATATAGCAGGGTAGACAGAGGGAACCTGAGAACCTAGTGTTTAGACACTCCATTTTCTTACAACAATTCCGTTCCCCACTTTCCGCCAAATTGAGGCATTGAGTGTTGAGTGGCGGAACTCAACGCCGCGCTTTGCCTTCTTACCAAACCCAAGATGAAAATACTAAATTTTACATTTCCTGGAGTGGGAATCGAACCCACAATCTCGACTCTCGACGCGTTTACAGTCGCACGCTTGTGCCTCTGCGCCACGACATTCGTTAAATAGATACAAGTTTTTTTTTATCCTTTAAACAAATTATGCTTATATTAGCAAGATATTATTGCAGGATAGAGACAAGCTAGTGTCTTAACACTCCGTCCTACCCGTTTCATTCAATGTCGAAACAGTTTGTATTGAGTGTTGGTGTCTTAACTTAGTGTCGCGCTTAGTATTTGACAGTGGAACAATAGTTTTAGATTCTCTCTCTACTCGTATTCATTCGCAGTAGGATATTGATAGGATAAATTAGTAAATAGATTTTTTTTTAACCTCACGCTGTATCCCGCATATAGCAGAGTACGCAGAGGGAACCTGAGAACCTAGTGTTAAGACACTCCGTTCTCTTTCAACAAATCCCTTCCCCACTTTCCGCCAGATTGAGGCATTGCGTGTTGAGTGGCGGAACTCAACGCCGCGCTTTGCATATGTTGCATATATTATAAGGTTTATTAATAATAATAATTAGATTCATTATGTTGATATAAATACAGAAGTTTTAAGTAGATACAAACTCAGTAGTTCGATATATAAAGTTATTCAGAGAGAATCTAGTGTTAAGACACTCCGACATCATCAACATTCCACATATAATCGAAACATTGCATTTCAACTGGCGGAACTGAACGCCGCGCATTTTCTTACCAGAAGAAGAAATACGATAATTTATGGAAAAATATAAAGTTCCTTATATATATAAGTAGGAGTATTTTTCTAATCCCATTGCCGATCGCAGCAGGCTGTGACCGCATGTCAAGTTATCGACGGATATTATTTTCTACGTTAGCACTTACTTCTTATCGCAAAGAATTCGCAATGATATTGTTTTCTTGTGGTTTTAATTAAAAATATATAGAAATAGAAAAAACACCTCAATATGAGAAATGAGTATAAAAATTAATTTTTGGTACCTTAATCTATCTATATATGAATTTAGAAACATTATCAAATATCTAATGATGTGTTCCGGTTCCATGGCATGTAAGCCAGGCATTTTTCCGCTTTCCTACCCATCCTTTCCCCAAAATGTGGTGGTTCCAATAGCGGACTACTACATTGTCCTCGTACACGTACGACGTACGTACACCAAATTTTACATTTCCTGGAGTGGGAATCGAACCTACAACCTGCCGCGTTTACAGTCCCACGCTTGTGCCTCTGCGCCACGACAGGCGATTGAGAACTTAATTTTTATTAAAAGAATGAAAAAAGGCTAAGGCGTCAAAAAAAAGACCTAGATCATATTCTTTCACTATCATTGAAACGTCTTTCAGCAAGTGATAACGTGAGCAGTAAACAGACGATACGCCGACTTTATCACCAAGATAAAGCTGGATTACTTAGAAACGGCGATTTATAGGGTATCTTATTTGTTTTTACATATAAACTTTCTGAACTTCTACTAGTTTTATACGTATACTTCAAATGAATAAGACTTGAAGAAATTCCACTAGAAGATGTTTTTTCTGTTCTTTCTCATTTATTTTCACATAGCAAAGAAGGGAGATAGCTTAGTGTAAAAACACTCCGAATTCCACTTAGTTCCATTACATGTTGAGTGGCGGAAGTCAACGCCACGCTTCATTTCACCATAGCGGAGAACCGAACCAACAACTGTCGCGTTTGTTTGATGTTTTATTTGAAGGTAAGTAGGCCATTCCACTATTGAGTATGTGGAAGGAAGTTCCTAAAAACCGCACAGTAGTAGATACACATAACCTAGAGGAGTGGATGACATTGAAATTTGTGACGTACAACGAGTTTAGAAAATCCTATATCAGGAATCAGGTCAAGCAGTTTGTCAAAACACTCCGCATGATATATGCGAGGAAACGTCTCTACGTATCGCGAAACCTTTCACAGATTATTGGGTTCCTAAAGATTCAAATGGCTCTGCATTGAATGCTATCAAATGGTACAAGCTGATACTAGGGTGCACCAGTCTAAACGTCAGAACATTACTCCATAAGAGGCCGAACCTGGGCCTATACAATGTCTACATAAACATGCTGTTCTAGTCCGTTAAAAACAATAACTTGAAGCAGAACTTAAGCCTAAACCTTATTCCTTGTAAGTAACATACCGCGACTACCTTAAATTCCCTAACCTAAACGAAAACCACGTTACTTCGTACAGAACAACATGAATCATTCTTCATAATATTATAAATCTAGCAATATTTCATACTCTACCAAATAGACGGTAGTAAAATATCTAGAAGTTTACGTTGTAAGAATCTTTTATTGCTGTCTCCGCATTAATCGGAACGTAAATGTATCGTAAAAATATTACAAAATATATATCATACTTGTTTTAGTGCTCTATAAAAAGTGTAAATTGAATAGCTTGAAGCGATGCGATAATATTTTTCATAAATACTTTGTATCGTTTTGTTTTGTTTTCGAATAATCTGTTCATATTGTTGTTTTTGAGTGGTTTATTGGCTGGTTATATTCTTATTGTAATCTATATATAATAGTTCAACTTTGCTGTATTTCTTATATAATTAAAACTCAACACTTTTTGCCTAGATTATATGTAAAATTGCAAATTGTCAGTCGTGTCAATTTATAAATTGTCAGTCGTGTCAGTCCTAACGAAAGCTGCCACCGGCTCGGAAGGCAATTCTGCTGAGAAGAGCCGGCAAGAAACTCAACAGTTGCTCTTTTCAAATAAAATTTTTACAATAAATATACAACTACGATGAGCCTTCCGGGTGAGCGTCAACAGTATTTAATTCCACACATCGACATCATTATAGTATTCTTGGACAGAATAGAAATACAAAACATTTATTTTATTAAGGCATATATATTTATTAAACATAAAACATTCATATTTAATCCATTATTATCTGCGACATTGTTTTCAAGTCAATACAATTTGGGTACTCTGAAGAAGTGCGTCTACCTCTTTAAAGGCCGGCAACGCACTTATAGCTCTTGTGGTGTTACACGGGGTCGTGGGTGTCGATGATTACTTACCATCAGGTGACCCTTACACTCGTTTGCCTTATACTTTCCATAAAAAAATATATCATATGTTTAATATCACGTGTTTGAGGTACATAATTTTTGTTTTTTTTTTACTTTTTATTCTCTTTCTGTATGTGTTATTCATCATAATAAAATACTTTTATATATTTATCTAATTTTAATATTTATTTTGTATCATGGTATTACTCCGGGTCAGCTAGTAAAAAAGTAAAAAAGGTATATGAAGCAAAGGTAAGTGGCAAGAGAGGTAGAGGGAGACCTCAGTTGACCTTCGAGAACACAGTATTAATGAAACTGGAGAAATGTCACGTAAAAAGACGTCACGTAATGAGGACCGCCTGAAGGAAAGAGTTACACGGGAACCGTAGTGTATGGCGCTCCGTTCTCCCTGAATAACCCGCTAGGAACAAAGCGTAAGCAAGTAAGTAAAAAATAAAATAATAAATTAAAAAAATCACTTTGACCCAAAATTTGAACCAATGACTACTTAGCTTAATCTCATTTTAATCACATCACCATCCCTCCAAGATTGAAGAAAAATACTTGTTAAGTTGCTTATTTCCAAAATAAACCTTAAGGCGGATAAAAAGTGTTTTCCTTAATAAAAAAATATTTACATGATCTTTTTTAAG
This sequence comes from Philaethria dido, assembly GCA_033558755.1. Classification (NCBI taxonomy): domain Eukaryota; kingdom Metazoa; phylum Arthropoda; class Insecta; order Lepidoptera; family Nymphalidae; genus Philaethria; species Philaethria dido. The sequence goes on from JAKGSA010000610.1 coordinate 218,450, forward strand.
TCCTTATTATCTTTTATTCTTTTGTGGAAGCTTTTTTTCGACATTTTGAAGTTATTCTGAAGTATTTCTATTGTTATGTGTATAATAATATTATATACGGCGTACTGTACACGTGTATGGTTGTTGGTTCGAATCCCATGCGGGGAATGATTATATTTAAAGTAGGTTCATTATTAAGACTTAAGGCCGTGTTGAGTTCCACCATTTAGATTGCAATGTCCCGAATTTGGGAGAAAAGAGCTATATAATTTTAACAATTAGTTTCAGTTACTTTTTATATATATTTTTTTACTATCGTAAATATTCCCAAATGTAATTTTGACTTATAACTATCGTGCCCAATGAAATATCTAAGAACTACTTAAATATTGTCTTTATATGAAAAAATAACCAAATGTGTTTCAAAAGGCCAACTTTTCTTGCATACTACTACTACCTATCCAAGTCAGAAAAAAATAGTGTCAAACCACTCCTTTCTCCACTTTTAACCAAAATTCTAGTCATTGCTTGTTGAGTGGTAGACCTCAATGCCGCGCTTTGTATTACCAGAGCAAATTATTGAAAATTATTAAAATAAACACCCCGATTGCCCGATAATTTGGCGGAAAGTAAGGAACGGAGTAATTCAACACTGGTTCTCAGGTTCCCCCTACCTACCGTGCTATATCCGGGATACAGCGTGAAGCTAAAAAAAACAAAAAATACCCCGAGTGGGGATTGAACTCACAACCAGTCGCTTTTACAGAAAAGGAATGCCACGATGTCCTCTAAAACAGTATACAATTTTGCCAAACACAAACAGTATTAGAACAGTAATTGATAGCTTTATACAATTTTCCTTCTATCCTTTAAAATGTGGCGATTTATAAAAAGGATCGCAATAAAGGGGGAAAAATTGGAGTTTTTATTTGCTATTGGAATTTAATCAAGCTGCGTTAAGGGAATCTATTTTATACGGGGCATCATCGTTATTTTATAGATTGTTATAGGTGCTTCATAAATATTGTTTTTTATGTGATAATATAAACAAATTTGTTTTTGAAACGATTAAATGTCAGTTAATCGCTTTTGAAGATATTCGTGGATAATCCAGTCAGACTGTAAAAGCGACTTTTTTTTTATGAGTTAAATTACATCCACGGGCTCACACTCACCCGTGCCTTTTGTTTTTTTTTTATTTATTATATTTGCAGCATACAGGACTTCTTGCACTGGCACTGCACTGGCTTCATGCACTTATACAGAACTTCTTAATTGTATCTTAAAACTCTGGTGAGATCCTCACCGACTGGCAGTTTTTTTTTTTGGTTACTTATGTGGACAGAAATATATCCGGTCTGGATAACGAAATACCAACATCCTCAGGGATATTGCAGGGATGTAGAAGTGTAATCAGAGGAAACCCAGTGTCAAGGCATTCCATTCTTCACCTTAGTGATGTGGTGGAAACTCAACGCCGCTCTTACTGAGCAAAACTATAATATATATATATACCAAAGACTAGATGTAAAAATAATTTAATTTATTGAAAATTTAATCATTCCCCAGAGTAGAAATCGAACGAATTTATCGAAAAAATTTATCTAAAAAATTAGTATACCATCTATTTCAGTATATGATTATGCTAAAACTGCTTTTGTTGAGTCAAAATTGGTTTGAAATTAAAATCGTGTTATCAATTTCCAATTAGACCTTTGATTGGGATGTAAATTCCATCAACTTTTATTAAGTTTTTTGTAATAAAAAGAATATGATATTATTCAAATATAAACCTTAACACATATTTGTTGACTTTTATTTTTCATACGGTATGGTATATACTCTTCTATGATTCTTTTTTTTTATCTTCACGCTGTATCCCGCATATAGCAAGGGTAGGCAGAGGGAACCTGAGAACCTAGTGTTATGACACTCCGTTCTCTTGCAACAATTCTGTTCCCCACTTTCCGCCGAATTCAGGCATTGCGTGCTGAGTGGCGGAACTCGACGCCGCGCCTTGCCTTGTTACCAAACCCAGGAAATGAAAAAATCCATTTCCTGGAGTGGGAATCGAACCCACAACCTGTCGCGTTTACAGTCTCACGCTTGTGCTTCTGCGCCACGACAGGCGTTTTTTCTTCTTAAATAGAAATATTACATACTAAATACTTATTGTTATTTTAGAGGCAAATTACTCAAAATCTTTATAAATTATAAAGTATATGTGTTACCCTTATATATGTTTTTCATAGAACTGTTTATTATTTAGGATAAATGAATTTTTTCATAAGATTTCGCATTTAAGATATTAGTAGAATTTAATTTTTGAGTCGTCTAAATTAATGTAGCTAAAAAATAAAATTATTGGATTTCAAATTAAAATTATTTTCAAAATAATATAAGATTATTGGAAATAAAATTATTGGATTTCAGCTTGATTATTTAAACTAAATTTTTTTCTTTTTCAAAAATTTGTGGGTTCGATTCCCACTCCAGGAAATGAAAAGTTTAGTATTTTTATTTCCTGGGTTTGGTTACATGGCAAAGCGCGGCGTTAAGTTCCGCCACTCAGCACGCAATGCTTCAATTCGGCGGAAAGTGGGGAACGGAGTGTCTTAACACTAGGTTCGCAGGTTCCCTCTGCCTACTCTGCTATATGCGGGATACAGCATGAAGCTAAAAATTTAAATCGTTCTTGATAATTGTTCAAAATGTTGAATTAGTCTAACAAAACTGACATTTTAAGTTTAATTAACAAGAATTGTAAATACTTTCAAAACCATCAAGAGGCTGTTTTTTTTTCATAATAAACTAAATGTATCCCATGAGCTTGTTTGCGTGAACAAATAGGTTTTATAGACATTTGTTTTTTACCGCTTCTTTCCGCTTTCGTAGGAATTTTCAGAAATCCTATTACCTTTAAAATCATAGGAACATTTCCCAAGGATATCAAAATTCATTTTTCTATCGATAGTAGAATCGTACGTTGTCTATTTTTTTTTATCTTCACGCTGTATCCCTCATATAGCAGGGTAGGCAGAAGGAACCTGAGAACCGACGTGTTAAGACACTCAGTTCCCCACTTTTCGTCGAATTGAGGCATTGCGTGCTGAGTGGCGGAACTCAACGCCAACGTTGTCTATAAGCTCCTAAATTCGTAATTTAACTTTCGACCTATTTTTGACAGGTTAACAATATAAAATTATATGACAACTTTATAATAAATCCTTTCTAACGATAATGTAATTAGGTAGTCAACAGCAGTTGTAATCTTATTGTAGCCTTTGAGAGCGTTAAGCCTGGAACTTTATAACTTCATGAAAATTTCCTAAGTAGAACAATATTTAAATTGAGTAGTTCTACTTTGAATTATTATTAAAATATTTGTTGGTGAAGATATTTTTTGTTTCAAGAAAAAGAGAGTGTTGATTAGGTTAAACGGTGAACGGAGTGTCTAAACACTAGGTACTAAATACGCTGAATAGATATAAGGGAGTTATGATATGTTTGTTCAAAGCAACTACATCAATATGATGTGCATATGCACATTGTACCTAATTAAAAAAAAACCAAGAAATGTAAAAGTTTAGTATTTTCATTTTCTGGTTTGGTATTAAGGCAAAGCGCGGCGTTGAGCTCCGCCACTCACTACGCAATGCCGCAATCCGGCGGAAAGTGGAGAACGGTTGAAAGAGAATGAAGTGTCTTAACACTGGGTTCTCATATTCCCTCTGCCTACCCTGCTATATGCGATTCAGCGTGAAGCTATTAAAAAAAAATAAGCTAACATATATATGTTTAGGTATACGTTAGTCCCTATTTACATTGTGGAATATGAAAATCAGGTACTTTAACATACAGGTAAGCTTAAATACAAAATGATAATGACTATTTTATAACTTTTTACTAGGTGCACTAAATTTGATAATTTCTTTTTTATATGATAGCTAGCTGCTTATGATGTAATCCCTTTTAAATTTAGTTAAGATCTAACAAGCAGTTTTTGAGTTATTCGTAATAATTGCACTTTGAAGTCTATTTTTACTTTTTTTGTTAAAATCTTAATTATTTCTCACTGTATTTTCTCTGCCATTTTCTACCACACAAAAAAAGCTCTCTAGATAAACATAAAAAAGCTAAAAAAATGACTTTCACGTATGAAGTTGTTGCAGCTAAGTATAATCTATCAATGTGATGTAAGGAAAGCTCAATGGGAGTTGACGACATGACGCGATACATGAGTAATGGTTGTATGTTTTGTTACTGATATTTATTTGTACGAGAAAATGAGATTTTATTTATAATATGTTAAGGAAAATATTTTGAAATGGATAACAAATGTTTTAAATTTGATTTTAGTTATATCTCATTCGATGAAAAAAAGAAGATTCTCATAATAGGATGTTAAAAATATATATATGAAACATAGATGAGCGACGAGAGAGGTAGAGGGAGATCAGACCTTCTAGAACACAGTAATAATGATATTGGAGGAAGGTAAGCTAAAAAGTATGAGGGGCTTCCGGTGGACATGTATGAACAGGTGGAAGAAAAAAAGAAGTATGCAAAAGAAATTTAGCTGATAACTTACTAATACGCAATGGTTATTCGCATGCCATTAGATTATTATACTATATGTACGCCTGTCGTGGCACAGAGGCACAAGCGTTCGACTGTAAACGCGACAGGTTGTGGGTTCGTTTCCCACTCTAAGAAATGAAGTATATTCATTTTCTGGGTTTGATAACAAGGCAAAGCGCGACGTTGAGTTCCGCCACTCAGCACGCAATGCTTCAATCTGGCGGAAAGTGGCGAACAGAATTGTTGAAAGAGAACAGAGAGTCTTATCACTAGGTTCTCAGGTTCCCTCTGCCTACCCTGCTATATGCGGGATACAGCGTGAAGTTAAGAATAAATGAAGAAAATGTACCATATAATATATATTTGTGGGCCAAAAACAAACGATATCCAGTCGAATCGATAACCAATTCCTTTTTTGAAGTTGGTTAAAAGAAAATATTTAAAGTGAAAATCTATAGAAACAATAAATAAAATTATTACGTAGTAACTAAAAATCTGTATTGCAATAATATTCTAGATTCAGGTATTCGAAATTTTAAACAAAACTTTACTGGAACAAGGAGATGGAATAAATCTGAAAATTATTATTATCTAGTTATAAATTTGTAACTTTTTAATTGAAAAACTTTTTCCCATCTTAGTTTTAAATAAAATGTTATTGTACAGCGTCGTAGTGGAATGCAACTAGCTTATATCCGGTTTCCGGTTCTAGTAACTCTCTCTATAATATACATATATTCTCTTTCAAGTTGGTATATTTTTTAGTTTCACGTTTTATCCTGGTAAGGCAAAGAGACCCAGTATCAAAACATTCCGTTTTCCGCTATCTCCCTGAATTCAAAATATTCCATGTTGAGTGACGGAACTCAACAGCGCATTTTGCCTTACCAATGCAGCAAAATTAAAATAATTAAAATATCATTATTCCCCCAAGTGGGAATCAAATCTACAATCATCTCGTTTACAGTCAAACACCGTCCCACTACGCTGTCTCAATTCAAAATAATTTATAGACATAATAAAAGACACGACGACATCTGGATCTGGTTTATTGGTCCACAAAACAAATTACAATCTGTATACTTACATATATAACGATAAAATTAAAATTCAAAGGTATCATTGCCAATAATAAAGAATTGTAAACCATTGTCGAATATAAAAAAAAAAAAAAGAAAAAAAATAGTCCCGCTGAGTTTCTTGCGCCGGTTCTTCTCAGGTCTGAGGCATTAAATATAGTGAACCGGTGGTAAATTATTTGACGTTCAAAAAATGAAGCTTGTAACTTCTTATTTTGAATAAAATTATTTGACTTTGACTTTGACTTTGATTACAACTATTGTAGAAACGATTGCATTTTTTCTATGCAGACACAGCATGCATTGATAATTATTACAAACAGGCAAGATAAGAAAAACCTAGCAATAAACAATAAAAAATAATACGTAATATTGGCAATTTCTAATTCAAAATTTAGGCAAACAATGTTTGCCTAAATTCGTCTTGCCAAAGAAAGGACGAAAGAAAAAAAAAGAATATAACAAAATAAATCTGACTTGATTAATCATCAAATGTTTTTTGTGCTCAACTGACACGTTCGAAGCGCCATAATTAAAGAACTTAACTAAACTGAATCACCAAGTTTGGTAACAAGGCAAAGTGCGCCGTTGAGTTCCGTCACTCAACACGCAATGTCTCAATTCGGCGGAAAGTGGGGAACGGAGTGTCTTAACACTAGGTTCCCTCTGCCTACTCTGCTATATGCAGGATACCGCGTGAAGCTAAGTAAGTAACTGAGTTATTAATTATATTTTAATTTATTTATTTTCTAGCTTCAAGTATTCTTGTAAAGCTGATTCACACTATTTTTTATCAAATATCTTCTAGGAACTTCGTGCTACATTACCATATTATAAACATAAATGTTCTCTAAGCATACATCCACCTATCTTTGTGAACAGATCTTGTCATAATAGAAGCCTTATACTTTAGCGGTTTTCTTATACCCTGAAGCGAAAAAGTAAATCACATTTTTAATTTATATAACGTTGGCGACCTTGTTTTACTTAAAAATACAGTCATTTTCCACTCATTCAAATATATTCATACAATATAATGATGTATGGCACTTACAGTATCTAAAGCAGATGAAAAGTAGAACTGACTTTTGTATAATGAATTCAGAACAGTTGAATGGAACAAAATAATTGGGGCCAATGGAATGGTGTCAATACAACGTGTCAAGCATTATTTAAAAAGATCAAAAATCAACATATTTATTTGCATTTTATTATAAATGTATTTATTTTATTTATAATCAAGTAGAAATATAAATAGGATATAGAATATATGTTTCTTGTATTCAAAGGAAAATATAATTGTTTTTGTTGTTTTTTGTTTTTAGGTTCACGCTGGATCCCACACATAGCAGGGTAGGCAGAGGGAACCAGAGAACCTAGTATTAAGACACTCAGTTCACGAATTTACCATTTTAGTACCCAACTTTCCGCCAAAGCGAGGCATTGCGTGCTGAGTGGCGGAATTCAACGAATATTAAATTGTATTTTTTTGTATTTTCATTCCCTGGAATGAGAATCGAACCCACAGCGGGTCGCCTTTACAGTCCCACGCTTGTACATCTGCGCCTCGACAGGCCTCATAATTAAAAATATGAAGTCACAAATTTATCATTCTAGATGTCAAACAAAGGTCATCTGATATGATCAACAAATCTACTGTCTAGATTTTTTTGAGACAAATTGCAGATTTTTATTCCTTTATCTTACTACAAAAAGGATAAGCATAGTAATAGTAAACATTAGGAATGTAAAGTCTAGATTTTATATAGGGGAGTCACGGGGAATGACCTTAGTGCTTAGCTCGTATATATACTTACACATAAACATATTTCTATTTCTGTCATTTCGTTAAGTAATAAAGTAATTTACAATCATATTATGTAATCATAAAAGATAACACAGAATAAAATATTATAATTTTCAAGTTATCTATCTCTTATGTATCGGATTTCAATATTTATTGTATAGCAGTTTCAATTTGAATTCTTCATAATAGGGTAGGCAGCAGTGGCAAGGCGTCTATACAACTCGATTCCCACCGACTTGCCTTACTTTTTAAAGTACAAGTATGAGACCTAAAAAAAAGCCAGTAAAATGTGGAGCTCCACGAAACAAAGTCAAACAAGGTGTGAGAGCTAAAAAAATATATTGGGCATAAAAGTGCAAAAAAACAAGCTTTGACATCTTTTAGACCTAAAAAAAAAAGATCGTTGCCAAAATTCTATAGTGAAATTATTAAATGCCTTGACATACTATACCGCTTTCCCTAAATATATATATCGGCTTACCTAAATATACATCGGCTTCCCTTAATTTATCGGCTTGCCACACTAAAATTTTCACCCCTGGTCACTGGTAGGCAGAGAGAATCTGGCGTTAAGGCATTTCATTCTCCACTTTCCGCTCAAATTCAAGACATTGTATAAAGAATGATGGCAACGCCCTCTTCAGACCAGACCAGACAGACAAGGACGTAGAAATGGAAATATTTTCTATGTGGGGAATCAAATAAATAACTATTACACAATCTGAAGTAGCCTATTCGTTCGGATTCGATTTACTATTGTCATTTTCGTAGCATGTTATCTTTCAAAATATAACTAAGAGACAAGACCGCAGAAATTGTGTCAATGTATATTTTTTTAAAGAAAAAACTGTTATTTATATGATCGACGCTCGAAACTTGCCAGAATATTTTTATAAAATAAATATATTCGCCTGTCTCAATTCAGGGTACATACATAAATATTGTATGCATCTTAATAAGTCAGCAGATTCAAGCTTTATACAGAGAGACAGACAGACAGAATGAAAAAAGAGAGGTTCTGCTTTCAGTGTTCAATTCACATCTTTTACTATGGCGCTTACATCGCCGTTTTTGGCCCGCAATGAAAATAATACGTATTGAGTGATGGAACTCAACGCTGCGCTGTATTACCAAGCTTGAGCAGCAAAAATATCGTAAAAAAACACCTTTTTTTATAGTTCCTTCATTTAATTTTATAACAATTATTATAAATAATGAATAAACCTGAATACATGACACGTTGCAAGTAAAAAATATAAAAAATCACAAAAAAATTGTCAATTCTAAACATGGCATACAATTTAGCATCACTATCTGTGAACACTCAAATAAACGCTATATACAAAATGGCCAATTTGCGGTAACAGCCAGTACGTTCTAAACAGGCCTGAATAGATTTAATTAAGATTAGGCCACCGATGTTATTTCACTTGTAGCTGTTATTTAAATAGAATTGCAGCATAAAAAAATTGCAAGGCATGTGGAATTCTTATTCATTTGTTTTTGTTTCTTTTACCTTATTTGATGTAGCGAATTTTTGGTCGTTCGTGTATTCCAAATTAACATTTTTTTAGCTTCAAGCCAAATTCTGCACATACCAGCACTATCCTGCAGAAAGGGAATCTGATAACTTAGTGTCAAAACACTCCGTTCTCTTTTTGAAACGAATTAATTCGAAATAAAATTTGTATTTCTACTTAGGTACATACTCAGAAATTATAAGTTTAAAAAATTTATGATCTTTGGTTTTTACGATTTCTACACTAAGAATATACTCCTCAGCCTTCCATGGATTAACCGTGAAGGTGTCGGGCTCATCGCGTTGCAGAGCAGCAGTGCCTTGAGTTTACCACCCAAGGAGAGGCTTAAGAGCCCCTTTATTCTATAGGCCCCGCTTTCAATATCCAAACTCTTCATCCTACCTTACCGCCGCCACCATCTTAAAAATATGTGGTAGAAATGAACTAAATGAAACTATTTAACCAGATTTAACGTGCATATTTTGATATACAACAACCCGACATTTCCAACACTTTACAGTCCGTAGTATCAGATAGACTTACAACATGACAGATTACAGGTAGCTAGACGGTTTTATATTAAAATGCATACCGTTTGTGACTTTTGTAAGTCTTCCTGATATTTACACATTTTCTGATAAGTATATGAATTTTTTTACATTCGATATTGATATTTATTTAACCCCTAAAGAACTTATTTGAAAGTTTTTTTATTTCGCAGTGGAAATCTTCGATACATACTCAGAACGACACCTAGGCTATGTGGTATTTTTATCCACTAAAACCCCCGCGGTAGCCGTCCTCGACACGTAACCTCTTTTGCTATGACCTATTCATTAATATTTAAGACTTGTTAGACCAGTGGACATTGACAAACGGATATTATAGTCCAATACGATTATAAATATAATACAATTATAAAAAAGTGGCTTGTCGTGGCGCTCAAGTGTGTGATTTTAAACGCACAGTTTGTAGGTTCGATTCCCACTCCAAGGAATGAAAATTTGGCTTAACGCTGTATCCCGGACATAGCAGGGTAGACAGAGGGAACCTGAGAACCTAGTGTTAAGACAATCTGTTCTTTTAAGATTTCCATTCTGTACTTTCCGTCGAATTGAAGCATTGCGTGCTGAGTGGCGGAACTCAACGCCGCCTCTTGCCTTGTTATAAGAGCCAGGAAATTAAAATTCTAAATATTATGTTTTATTTTCATTCCTTGGAGTGGGAATCGAACCCACAACCTATCACATTTACAGTCAAATATAAATAAATATAAAATACATACTAAAAATTGCATGGAAGATGCCCTAGATATCCTGAACTTAAGTATGATAAAGCGTCCAATAAAGTCGCAAGCAGTTAAGTCAATATACATAGTCCGCAATTTGTCTTAAGTAGGCACAATGTTCGAAAATAAGACGAAAACTTTAAAAGAAATGTTTTGAGATATTTTTTTATATTTTCTCTTCTCTCTTTCTCACCCTTTCTCTTCTAATTTTAAATAAAGACCATCATGGCGCAGTGGTAAAGTGTTTGTAAAAACTGTAAATGCGACAGTTTTATTTCCACTCAGGAGAATGATTACATTCAAATTCTTTTTATTTTTATGTTCTGATAATTTATTATAATAATAAAAAATTTAACGAAGAATGAAATCGATAGAAAGAAACGCCTGTCGTGGCGCAGAGGCGCAAGCGTGCGACTGTAAACGCGACAGGTTGTGGGTTCGATTCCCACTTCAGAAAATGTTAGTCTTTTCATTTCCTTCCTGGGTTTGGTAACAAGGCAAAGTACGGCGTTGAGTACCGCCACTCAGCACGCAATGCCTCAATTCGGCGGAAAGTGGGGAACAGAATTATTGTAAAGGGACGGAGTGTCTTAACACTAGGTTCTCAGGTTCCCTCTGCCTACCCTACTATATGCGGGATACAGCGTGAAGTTAAAAAAAAAAAAAAGAAACCGATTTCAAATAAAATGCACTTTAAAGTAAACTTAATACGAATATCTCTTAAACTACTAATCCGCTCTTACCTAAATTTAAATAACACCCACACCACCACACCACAAGCAACACATCAAAAGCACTAACTACGGTAACGTACATAAAAAATGCAGTCAAATTGAGAACCTCATCCAATTTCAAAGTCATTTAAAAAAGTTTCATTTAATTCTACCACTAAATACGGAATATCACGAATTTTACGTAAAAAGTGACGAACAGAGTGACTTGACACTAGGTTCTCTCTGCCCTGCCTTGCAGTAAAAAGTTAAAAAAATCTATGGATATATTAAAATAAATCTAAAAACATTTGAAACGTGTCATTTTTAGGTAATCTATTTGACATGGGAGTAAAGTAAATATATCCTATTACTAAGCTTCCAGCAATCTATCTGACTGTCTCAATATCGGATTTGTTAAGTTACAATTAGTTAAATTAAATGGCATGTTTGTTTATTTCATCTATTTCAGGTATTTTAAAGGTACCTAATGTAGGTCTAAGGAACAATTTTTGTATAAAGTTGATAATAAAATAATAATTATAAGGAAAATGTGCCATATTAATAAGTCATAGTAATAAGTAACGCCTGTCGTGGCGCAGAGGCACAAGCGTGCGACTGTAAACGTGACAGGTTGTGGGTTCGATTCCCATTCCAGGAAATGGAATTTCTCATTTCCTGGGTTTGATGACAAGGCAAAGCGTGGCGTTGAGTTCCGCCACTCAACACGTAATGCCTCAATTCGGCGGAAAGTGGGGAACGAAGTGTCTTAGCACTAGTTTCCCTCTGCCTACCCTGCTATATGCGGCATACAGTGTCAAGCTATGTGTAAGTGTCATATTACATTTTTAACAGACTTCAAAAGAAAAATAAACTGATAATCTTCTTTTCGACTGTATTTTTTATGTATACCGTATAATTTTTATTAGGTGGACCAAAATTGAATATTTTCTTATATGCAAACTAGTGCTTCTAATGTGGTTCTATTCAAATTTAGTTAAGATCTAATGAGTGGTTTTTGAGTTATTTGTAATTTAACTTTTTGGTTTGTTGTCGGAGAACGGAGTGTCTTAACACTAGGTTCTCACGTTCCCTCTGCCTACCCTGCTATATACGGGATATAGCGTGAAGTTAAAGAAAGAAAACGTTTTGTGCACTTTCTTTGAAGTCGGATTTTGTTTAAATCTTAAATCTTAAATGTTTAAATCTTAATTATCATTTAATGAATAATGTTAAAACCTAGTGCTAGATCACTCGATTCTACACTCTAGCCAAAAAATCATGTTGTATATGACGAAATACAATTTCCTTAACTAGAGATAAAAATTGTTAATATATTTAAATGAAACATTATTTCGCGAGGAAATTGAACCCAAGACCATTACTTGAACAGTTAAAAACTTTCCAAACATGCAATATTTTTGTCATTTTCTTCCCCTAAAAAGAGCCACAAAATATTATAACATATATTGTAGAAGAATATAAAATGAAAATGCAATCTGTTTATATGCTTAGTTCATATATAGTAAGCTAGCTAGCTAGCTCAAAGAGAACTCGAGTTATTACTTTTAGGCCATCTGAGAAAGACTGTATGATGAAAACGGATCTTAACACTGTGTTATATCTAAACATATGTTTAAATTAAAATATATTTTGCGAATTAATACACAATACAGACTTTCCTATCCTATACATATGGGGATTTTTATCAAAATTCATTTAATAGTTTTAGTATAATCTATATATACATATATATATATATATATATATATATATATATATATATATATGTATAAAACGTTTAAATTACTGACTGACTGATAGACAACACACGCCCGAATCAAATGGCCGTTGAGAGGTGAAATTTCCCATTTGGCATGTAGGGTTCTTCAGGAGAGTATATTAAGAGATTTATTTAAGAATTTCTCGAAATTCTTATGGAAACGTGAAATACTATATTTTACGTTTCATTCTTTAAATTCCTCAATTCGTCGGAAAGTGGGGAACGGTATTGTTGAAAGAGAATGGAGTGTCTTAACACTAGGTTCTCTGGTTCTCTCTACCTACCTCGCTATATGCGGGATACAGCGTGAAGTTAAAAAAAAATCTTTAAATAAATATGCGGGTTACACTTCTTTTGATAAACAATAATATAATTAAGATCAATCATATTTATAGCTATCATATAAAAAAAGTATAATCAAAATTAGTTCACCCTAGACGTTATGCGGTATCACACAAAAACATTTTGAAATTCATTAAAATAATAATAATAATAATATATTTATTATTATATTGCTATATGAAATATATTATAATAAACATTGAAATATTCATCGTTAATATATGTGGGATTAGTTAGTACTCGATAACACGTATGTAGATAATATTAGTATTGGGTTTGAAAGTGTCAATTTGTATTTTCATTATAAGTAATTATAATAAATTGAAACTAAATACTAATATTTACTTTATTACGAAACTAATTTTCAGGCAAATTTTGTTAGATTAAAATATAACTAGCTTCAGCCCGCGGCTTATTATTCAATATAGAAGCACGCTGTATTCCGCATAGCAGGGTAGTCAGAGAGATCCTAGAGTCTAGACTACTAGTCTCCCAGTAGTGGCGAGGGGTAAAAATTTTTATTAGGTAAGCCGGTAAGTTCAGAGAAACCGATATATATTTATGCAGATCGATACATTTATTTAGGGAAGCCGGTAATTTTTAGAGAAGCCAGTATATTTAGGGAAGCCGGCATAGGATGTAAAATTGTTTAGTAATATCATTGAGGATTGTGGAGATGACCTTTTTTAGGTGGTTTTAGGTGTGAAGGGTCTTTTATAGGAACTTTACAAACTTTTACAAATTTTTCCACAAAACTTATCATCATGTCATTTACAAAAATTAAGTCGGTGGGAAACGTGTTGTATGGACGCCACTGATACCCAGCTTTCTGCCTGAATTCAAAGCATTGCATGTGTTGAGAGCGGAACTCAACGCCTTTGCCTTACCAGAACAGAAAAATTAACATAATTTGATTATAATCATTCTTCCGAGAGGGAATCGAACCCACAGCCAATCGTAATTACAGTCAGACTCTATCTAAAATGGATGTAAGCTATTGCCTTATTTGAGCTCAAAATTCTTTAATTATCTTTATGCCAAATTCAATCAAAATCGGTTTAGCAGTTTAGCATCACATAAACTAACTTTTTGATTTATGTTATTAGTAGGATTACACGGTTAAAGCGATTAAGCGGTTACGAGTTTCGACATTTAACAAGCAATGACTTTAAATGGATAAAAAGCGGTAACAGAGTGATTTATGAATTGGTTTCTTCTGCTTATCACGTAACAAACTGTAAATGTTTAGTTTTAAGTATACAAGTGTGCGACTGTAAAGCTACAGGTTGTGGGTTCGATTTCCACTCCAGGAAATGTAAAATATAGTATTTTCATTTCTTGGGTTTGGTAACAAAGCGAAGCGCGGCGTTGAGTTCCGCAACTCAGCACGCAATGCCTCAATTCGTCGGAAAGTGGGGAACGGAATTGTTGAAAGAGAATGGAGTGTCTTAACACTAGGTTCTCTGGTTCCCTCTGCCTA
>JAKGSA010000610.1:242175-266747 GCA_033558755.1 Philaethria dido
ACAATGTAGTAGTCCACTATCAGAACCACCACATTTTGGGGAAAGGATGGGTGGGAAAGGGGAAAATCTGGCTTACATGCCATCGAACCGGAACACATCATTAGATATTTGGCGGTTCGTCTTTGACATGATAGTGGTCGCGAGCCAGTCGGAGGACGAACCTCCTACCACCTAGTATCAATCTTCATACCTAGCATCAAAATTCATAGTAAAATAAGCTAATAGAATTGTATTGCAACGTGAATACGTAACTAATAACTAAACAATATACGCGGCTTGGCTTACCCGAGCGTGCACCGCGTCGACCGCACTGTATTTATTACCAACCTGCGATTTAACTTTACTGGCACCATTTTAGTGAAAATTACAAATTTAAGTAAGCTAAGTTTCTAAATGGTTCAAGAGGGATGGAGGAGAGTTCTTTGCCCCTGAAATTTGTTATTATTAATTAATTCTTTTTCAACAGAGTAGGTAGAAGCACCTGGTATCAAGACTTTTAATTGCAATGTTAAAAGTTTTTTTTTTTTTTAACTTCACGCTGTATCCCGCATATAGCGGGGTAGGTAGAGGGAACCATAGAACTTAGTGTTAAGACACTCCATTCTCTTTCAACAATTCCGTTCCCCACTTTCCGCCAAGAGTTCTTTGAGTTTCGATACTCAATACATAATGTCTCTAAATAGATAAAACAAATTACTAAACAAAGCGTTGCCTAGCAAAATAACGTTTGATATATTCATTTCCTCGAATAGGATTCGAACCTACGATCCTTACTTTATATTAGCAAAATATAAAAAAAATTTTACAATTCATAAAACCGCAACAAGCAATATATAATTTATCGTTGGTATATTTTATTTAATTACAAACAAATTTTAACCATACTTATTAGTACTTTGTCGATTTTCCGTAAAATTCCTCCAATAATAACTACGCTAGCTAACTGAAAGGTCATACGTTCGATTTCGACAGTATAATAAAAGTCATCTAATATAGAAAAAGTATCTAGATTTAATTTGTAACTTATACTTTATGTTAAAATTAAACTTTTATAAATATAAATTAATATAATTAATTCTCGTGGCGCACCAGACGCACAATCGTGCGACTGTAAAAGCGACAGGTTGTGGGTTCGATTCCCACTCCAGGAAATAGAAAATTTAGTAATTTCATTTCTTGAGTTTGGTAAAAAGGCAAAACGCGGCATTGAGTTCCGCCACTCAACACGCAATGCCTCAATTTGGCGGAAAGCGGGGAATGGAATTTTTGAAAGGGAATGGAGTGTCTTAACACTAGGTTCTCAGGTTCCCTCAGCCTACCCTGTTATATGCGGGATACAGCGTGAAGTTAAAAAAAAAGTAATAAAATTACTTATATTTTGTACATTTACTCTTGAAAATTTCTAAAAAAAAACAAAACTTTGATATCAAATTTCAAATTGAATACTCTAGTTATTGGCAAAGTAAGCAATATCTAAAAATACTGCCAAGTATAAGTAATCTAAAGAGTGTCACCGTCCACGCAATACTGACTGATCGTGTAACACTATACTGCTACTCACGTAATGTGGACATAACGAAAGATAATAGTATGAATATTGAATATAATAATAGCTAACCGGGATTGTTGTAAGAGAACGGAGTGTCTTAACACTTCTCAGGTTCCCTCTGCCTACCCTGCTATATGTGGGATATAGCGTAAAGTTAAAAAAGAAAAAAGAAATAGCTAACAAGGTCATAGTTAACCTGTTAACGGAGGAATTAACTTTTGTTAATCCACCTACAAATTGCAAGAACATGAAAATTCTTGACGTATCGTCAATATTATGGCATATATATTACCACTCTAGACTCTCTACTCTCTCTAGACCTAATAGATAAGAACAACGTAGAACGGAGTGTCCTGACACTAGGTTGTCTCTGACTATCCTACTACATACTAAAAAAAAGATATAACTATGCAAACATTCATACATAGCTTCACGCTGTATCCCGCATATAGCAAGATAGGCAGAGGAACCTAGTGTTAAGACACTCCGTTCTTCACTTTCCGCCGAATTGGGACATTGCGTGTTGAGAGGCGGAACTCAACGCCGCGCTTTGCCTTGTTACCAAACCCAAGAAATGAAAATACTAAATTTTACATTTCCTGGAGTGGGAATCGAACCCACAACCTGTCACGTTTACAGTCGCACGCTAGTGCCTCTGCGCCACGACAGGCGTTACACTATTCTATTTCAATAAATTCCATTTAATATTAACCAGATGCTTTAATACAAAATTGAAAATCTATCTATTCTTTTGCCAATACTTAGTTCTTAATGAAAATGTCTGTAATGAAAGATTCTTATAACTTTCTAATAAAAAAGCCTTATGAGATCGCAATCATAGACTTATCTGGCATTTGGCAAAATTAATCAAAAATAGTAATAAAAAAATTGATTACAGTGACTCTTTTCTACACTGTTATAGTGGCAAGGCAATACCGTTACACTATAAATACGAATAGTTGTGGGCTCGATTCCTACTCAAGGGAAAGATTATATTCAAGTTTGTTTTGTATTTCTTCGCTTTAATTAACTAAAATACGGTGTTGAGTTCCGTGGCGTAACTTAACGCAATTCTCGAATTCGTGCGGAATGAAGTGGACAGTGTCTTAACACTAGGTTCTCTCTGACAAAGCATGAAAGTTTGAAAAAATACTTGTATATATATATATATATACCACAACAAGTCTAAAATTAAAAAGACACTGTTTCTATTTTGAGCAGAAAATATAACAAAAAAATTATAATTATTCCTCACATAAACCTAATGAAAGAATGACTCCAAAATATATAAATACACGAAATCCTTACAACATTATTTCTTTAAATCTAAATATAAACATAAGGAGCTTTTTTTCTCAGACTTCTTTGTTCTAATCACGACGAAATGTAGGCGGGCTTATAAAATATGTTTGGTTTAGGCTCTACATAAAGAAAATCAATTTTTCTCATATATTTTACTTGTTAATATATGATATTAAGGCTTTGCTAATATTTAAATTGTATTTATCTAGACATGTGGCTAAGTCGTAGTACGTATATGTCGGCAATATATTGGTATATTGTTGTACA
Organism: Philaethria dido; assembly: GCA_033558755.1. Taxonomy (NCBI): domain Eukaryota; kingdom Metazoa; phylum Arthropoda; class Insecta; order Lepidoptera; family Nymphalidae; genus Philaethria; species Philaethria dido. Next base: position 245,294 of record JAKGSA010000610.1, read on the forward strand.
GGACCCATTTTCACAATAAAAATGCAGGCTAACATGACTTAGTTTATTTTCAGAACGGCTATGTTATTTCCATTACTTTTTTACTTCACGCTGTATCCCGCATGTAGCGGGGTAGGCAGAGGGAACCAGAGAACCTAGTCTTAAGACATTCCATTCTCTTACAACAATTCCGTTCCCCACTTTTCGCCGAATTGAGGCATTTCGTATTGAGTAGCGGAACTCAACGACGCGCTTTGCCTTGTTACCAAACCCAAGAAATAAAAATTCTAAATTTTACATTTCCTGGAGTGGGAATCAAACCCACAACCTGTCGCGTAAGTCACACGCCTCTGCGCCACGACAGTCGTTATTACAAATATATTCTTTAATATTCAAATACAACTTGATGCGTTGAATACGAAAATCGAAGAATGTCGTCAAATAACGTACAATTATAATTATTATTTTAAATAGTAAATGGAGAGTTGTCAACTCTACTTTAGTTTATGGAAACATAAAAATGAAACGCAGACGACAATTTAAGTGTTACTCAAAATTCTAAACATTTTAAACATTTTACTAACTTTAACTATTGGGAATATATTGATTTGCGCCCATATAGATATGAACCACTTTTAAAAACAGCTAGTCGTGGCGTAGAGGCACAAGCGTGCAACTGTAAATGCGATAGGTTGTGTTTATAACTTTCACTAATATCTTGAATTACTCGCTCTGGCAACAAGATAAGCCGCAGCGTTAAGTTACGCTACTAAGCATGCAATGCCCAATTTGGCGGAAAGTGGGGAAAGGAAATGTTAAGAGAACGGAGGGTCTTAACACTTGCTCTTCTCAGGCTCCCTCTGCCTACATGAAATAATATATGAATACAACATGAAGTTATAAAACTTAAAAAAAAAATCAGTTTCACGCAATATCCCGTAAAGCAGGGTCGTCAGAGAGAACCTAGAAAGACACTACCCAAGTGAACACAGAAGTGACTACCCCGAAGAAGAATCAGAATCTAAGGATAAGCGTGAAATTAAGGAGGAGAAGGTGAAACAGTGCATATAATGTGACGGAATTCAACGCCGCGCTTTCACTTACTACAAAAATTGTTTTAAATATTATCATTTTCCGTGAAAATTAAATCCCCGCTCGGGAGAATGAATAAACTACTTTCATTTACCCTCTCTATTTTGACAAAGCACGGCGTTTAGTTCCGCCAGTTAACATTCAATATCTCTATTTCAAGCGATAAGTAGAGAACGAAGTGTCTCAACAATAGGTCTTACTGATTACCCAGGCATATGCTATAAAGCGTGAAACTGCAAAAAAATATAGACGTAATATTTTATTCTATTAGCGTTGAGTTATTGAATAAAAAAAGGTTTTCATCATATTCTAACTAATAACCGGCGAAATTGCATATCATACTTTTTCTACTAGCCCGTAGGCATTGAAGTCCCACTCTATTTAGACAGTACTTACGTAAGCTCGACCTTCAAACGAAAGTGCTTGAGAGACCTAAGCTAGAAACGCTTTCACCATATTTGTCTCTAATAGAACCTGAATAACAAATTATACTTAGTTATATGATGTATTAATACGCGTATTTTATATATAAAATAGTTTTTGTTTAACAGATATCTATTATTTTCAAAAAATTTTTTTTTCAAATAAGGCTTGAAAGCTTTTTTTTTTTAAATATTTAAAAATCAAATATTTTTTTAAATAATTAGATTCTTCCCAATCCCTGTGTTTTCCCCTACAATATAAACAGAGAAAGAAAGCCTAGTGATATAGCACTCCGTTATCCACTTCCTAATACCTAAACTAAACTAAAAATGTACAATTTTTACTCTTTTCATCATATTAATTAATTGTAATGGTTACAGGTTCAATTCCCACTCGTGTAAAGTTTACATAATGCGTTTTTCTTCTTTCATTCTCATCCTTTGCCTAGTGTCAAGCCACTTCATTCATTACTTTCCGCCTGAAATCGACACTTTGCATGCCTTTTTTTTTAATTATTTAATAATTGAAAAAAGAAAAATACACAGTGATAATTATGTTATCGTAATAAAAGCTTATTTAAAGATAATTATAGAAAGACATGTCTGCTGATGTCACCGACGAAGATACCTTACAAATTCAGTCATGTTAATTGGCTTTATATTATTTAATATCAATCGTATAGTATTTTTTTATTTTTTTTTTCAAACGACAGTGTGGTAAAGTAGCAATAAACATGATGGTTGTAGGTTCGGTGCCCGCTCAAAGGAACGAGTTTAATTGTTTTCATTTCTTAGCATTGATAATACAAAGCACGACGTTAAATGCTACTGTGGTCATATAGGAAGATTTTTTATTGCGTTTTGAAATGAAAACACAATTAAGATATTGGCAAAAAAATATGGACATTAAATAAAATGCACTAACAAGTAAAATTATTACGAATAACTCAAAAACTACTCATCAGATCTTAATTTAAAGTAGACCACATCAGAGATACTGATATTAGCTATTATATAAAAAAAGAATCATCAAAATCGGTTCACCCAGTAAAAAGGTTTGTTAGGTGGTAGGAGGTTCGTCCTCCGACTGGCTCGCGACCACTATCATGTCAAAGACGAACCGCCAAATATCTAATGATGTGTTCCGGTTCGATGGCATGTAAGCCAGACTTTCCCCTTTCCCATCCATCCTTTCCCCAAAATGTGGTGGTTCTGATAGTGGACTACTATATTGTCCCTCCTTCCATCAGTATCCTCTAGGTTGGCAACGCATCTACAACATCTCTGGTGTTGTAGATGTCTATGGGCGAAGGTAACCACTTACCATCAGATGGTCCTTCTGCTCGTTTGCCGTCCGTTATCAATAAAAAAAAAAATGCAATCGAACTGAGAGCCTTCTTTTTTCAAGTCGGTAAAAACGTATATATATTAGTACCTATTTAAGTATTTACGTTTCTTATCTCTTATTACAGGCAATGTTCAAAGAGAATAAGACTAGCACAGACAGCGGATTAGTTCACAGAATGTTCATAATTAACATTAACTTTCAGGCCGTAGAAAAAGTATTTCACTGGCAGAAATCTATCACAACTTTATTCATCAAGTAAAAGAAGCTTTAGTACTATATAAAAATAATAATAAGATTTTTCTATCTAAACTGCTAACTTGTATAAAAGCGAAAATTTGTTTCTCTTTCACGCAAAAACTACTTAACAGATCTAGGTTAAACTTTATATTAATACAGCTCATACATCAGAATAAATTAATCAATTTTGTGTAATTATGCCATAATATCCATATATTAATACGGGAAACAAAATCCTTTTTTACGTAAATTACGCAGACGGAGGAGAATGAAACTTGGCACACTTATAGTCGCTATATAACGAAGGAATGCCAAATGATAAAATCTTTCTAAAATAATGCGTAAAAAGTATATTAAATTAATAAAATAAATGTTACACACACTACCATGGTTTGACATGCGTTTATACGAGTATAAAATGACATTTACGTTGCTAGACAACGCGTTGTTAACGCGTTAACGTGTCCCCTAGTTATAAATACGACATTAACCTCATCCTATACTTCAAAAGAATTACAAATCCAATATTTCATACGAAAAAAGTGATTTTCAAGTTTCCTCTCTCAAGCAACGGCCTAAGTTAATCCTAAGAACTTAGAACCTACCAACTTACTTAATAAACACGGCGTTACTCACTAATTCTTTTAAATCTCCCCTCGTCCGTATAAAAAGCTACTTTTTGCTCACGAAAACTTTTTATATTTTACTTTCATTATACTGAAAGTTCAAAAGTTAGGACATCACAGTTATCATTGATCTAACCGACGTTATCACCTTAGATTATAATGGAGAATGGAGTGTCTTCACAGTAGATTCTCTCTGGCTACCCTGCTATGCGATAAAGCTTCAAGCTGCCTATTTTTAGATAGGTATAGAAGAAATCGCACCGGAACAGTTTAAAATGAGACAGTGGGTTCAAATCTCAAATGATTTTATCCAATGTTCTAAGATCGCAGATTATTTTAACAGACCAAACATAAAAAAATATATTACAATTATTTCTCTGAATGTTGGTTAATGAAAAAAGTACTATATCGTGACACTTGCTGTCAGCGATTAACAATGTGTGTAAATTTTTGGCACCATATACCAAAACGATTCGGCCAACTTAAAAAAATTAAAAAAGGCTAAATTTTTTTTTATTAAAAGGAAGTTCTCAATACATAGGAAAAAAATTAAAATGTTTATCTTTATCTGTACATTTTTGCATATTTGTATTTATCAAGTAATTAATTTTTGACAAACTCAAATCAATGTTTCAGATTCATGCCATCATGCCATTGGCCATCGGGGCACAGTGGTATAGCGTTTGACTGTAAGCATGATTGGTTGCTAGTTCGATCCCCGCTCAGGGTAAAAGATTATATTTAAATTATTTTCATATCTCCACTCTGAGATGAAGCGCGGTATAGATTTCTACTTCTCAACACGCAATGTCTCGATTTCGAACGAAAAGTGGACAGCGGAGTGTCTTGACACTAAAATCTCTCTAACTACCCTGCTTCACGTGACAAAACGTGAAACTGCTTTTAATACCTGATAGTACTTCCAATAACTCTCACTCTATGACTATCGATTACGTTTCATGTACCAATTTAAAGTTCTTGGTCTCTCTTAAATAAGTTCACCGTGAAATCGTTACAGGCAGCGTCGTTACACTTAGGAAATTGTTTCATTTTGTGAAAATTATCTTATTTTGCTTGTATGTTTTGATGATACATGTTTTGATGATAATAATATCTTGTGCAATATTACTTCTGGCAAATATTTTTACTACATTAGGTTAAATTAAATTTAAAAAAACGTTGTATTTATTAAGAAAATGTTATATAGCTATATTTATAACTGTTAAATAAAAAAAAACACAACTCACCTCAGAGATTAAAGTATTTGAAGTCGGTTTTTCAAGTTTCTCTACTACTGCCCTCCTCGACCTATGCTATGTGGGATAAAGCGTAAAACTGTATTTTTTAAATTCCCTAAAGCGAGAATCGAACCCACATATACGGTCAAATATTTACGTTATACGCAGAAATTTTGTTTTTTTTTACTTCCCGCTATATCCGGCACATAGCAGGCTAGCCCGAAAGAACCTTAATACTCAGTTCTCTTTTAGACATCCGTTCCCCACTTTACACCGAGTTGAGACATTGCGGGCTAAATGACGGAACTCAACGCCGCGCTTTCCCTGTTTACCAGAGCGAGGAAATGGGAATCGAACCCACAATCTGTCGCGTTTACAATCGTATGCCTGTTCCACGACTAGCCATAAATATTTTTGCACGTAAAATTATATTTGATCGCTACCAATGAATTCGTTTATACGAATCGCACCATATGTGGCATTCATTTTATATATAAATCCAAAATCCAAATAAAAAACAGAAGCACAGTAAGCATATTGTAGATATACGGGAAATAAATATATTTTATTTATATGTATGTGAAAATAGCGGTATTTTTTGATACTTTTTATGTATGTTTTAACTGCCCGTATCATTTATTTTCTGCAGTCGTTGTTTAAAAACCCATATATTCTTTAATTTGTTTTTTTCAACACAAATGAAACTACTTTAAATATTATTATTCCCCAATTGGGAATCGAACCCACAACCAATCGTGATTACAGTCGCACTCTATCATACTGTGCCGCGTTGGCCTTGTTTTTATATCTCCACTCTGGTAAGGCAAATCACGGCGTTGAGTTCCGCCACTTAATACGTAATATCCCTGTTATGCGGGATAGAGCTACATGTTATTACTTTTTTGTTTTTTTTTTAACTTCACGCTGTAACCCGCATATAGCAGGGAAGGCAGAGGGAACCAGAGAACCTAGTGATAAGACACTCCATTCTCTTTCAACAATTCCGTTCCCAACTTTCCGCCGAATTGAGGCATTGCGTGCTGAGTGGCGGAACTCGACGCCGCACTTTGCCTTGTTACCAAACCCAGGAAATGAAAAGACTAACATTTCCTGGAGTGGGAATCAAACCCACAACCTGTCGCGTTTACAGTCGCACGCTTGTGCCTCTGCGCCACGACAGGCGTTAATATTATTAATTATAAATACGAAGGTTTGAATTAATATACCATAATTCTTCTTCTTCGTCGCAATCTTCATTACTGAAGCTCGTGCCTGTTTTGGTGAGTCACGATGGCGGTACTAACGAGCTTCTTCCAAGCTGCCCTATTTTCGGCTTGTCGGAGCGCTTCAGCAATGAGGAGTCCCATGATCTCTCTGACGGTGTCAAATCATCGGCTGGGTGTTCGGCCTCTAGCTCTTCTGCAGTTTACTTTGCCAACTATAACCAATTTGTTCAGACTACCTGGTTGTCTTCGCGCTATGTGACCAATGGCAATATACCATGATAGTCAGTGTGAATTTATTATCAAGACACTACGTTAGTCGCTTTACCCCTAATTCGAATGATTTATATAATCAAATGATTTTTTTTTTTTACTTCACGCTGTAACCCGCATATAGCAGGGTAAGTAGAGGGAACCTGAGAACCTAGTGTTAGGACACTCCGTTCTCTTACAACAATTTCGTTCCATACCTTCCACCGAATTGAGGTATTCCGTGCTGAGTGGTGGAACTCAACGCCGTGGATTGCCTTGTTACCAAACCCAGGAAATGAAAATATTAACATTTCCTAGGGCTCACTCCAGGTATCGAACCTACAACCTGTCGCACGCTTGTGCCTCTGCGCCACGACAGGCGTCAAAAGAATTAGAACCTACTATCATTTTGCTTCAGGGAGGGAGTAAAACCTATTGTACTATAAGAGCATCATCTTCTTTTATTCATTTTCATAATAATACGCATCTAAATTTCAGTATCTATTAATTGCTTGTAGAGTGATTTATGAATAAAATATGAATAATTAATAAAGCCAATAATTAGACAGACAGAGTGTGACTGTAAACGCTATGGTATGGTTGTGGGTTCGATTCCCACGCTGAGGAATGATATATTCAAATTATTCTCATTTCCCCACTCAAGTAAGAGAAGTTAAGTTTCGCCACTCAACACATTTTTTTCTTTTTTTTTAGCTTCACGCTGTATCCTGCACATAGCAGGATAGGCAGAGGGAACTAGAGAACCTAGTACACTCCGTTCTCTTTTAACATTTTCACTCCCCACTTTCCACCGAATTTAGGCATTGCGTGCTGAGTGGCGGAACTCAACGCCGATCTTTGCCTTAATAGATCAATGTATTCGGATGGAAAGTGGATATCTCAATATCCTAATACTAAGTTCTCTGTACCTTCTCTGCTACGCGAAAAAAACATGAAACTGTAAAAAAATCCGTAACTTCAAATAAAAATTTACGAAAAACATATTTAGAAAACGTACAAAATTTTGAGCGCAGCGGGACTCGAACTCGCGCCTCTTGGAAACCGTCCAAGCGACCACTAAGCCATGTGTTCTATATCCAGCTGCGTCGAAGTCGTGTTCGAGTAATTAACACTTTAAAACTTCAAAAATATAAAAATTTACGCCAATATGATAACTCTTACCTAAAATAAAAAAACTAGATTAGATTAAACCAGAAAGTAAATGCTAGTGTATATTCAAAACTATGAGCTTATCACAAGTTGCAAATGTCTGCCACCACCATACTACCACATATATACCACCACATATATACCATACCACCACCATACACCATACACCATACATATTTAGCTTACAGATAAATAGTCACAAATGATGTTAAATAAGCGTTAGTTTCCATTATTGCTCAAATTCTAGTTCCGCAGTTGATAGTGAGCTTTTACGATTATCACCAGTTCCATTTTCACTTAAATTTTAGTACATTGAGTACCACTAAGTTTTATCCGTTCATAAATTTTACTTATAATTTTGAATTAATGGGATCGAATACTAATAAATGATTTAACTTCACGCTTTTTTTTAAGCTTCACGCTGTATCCCGCATATAAAAGGGTAGGCATGGGGAACCTGAGAACCTAGTGTTAAGACACTCCGTACTCTTTTAACAATACTGTTCCCCACTTTCCGCTGGATGAAGGCATTGCATGCTTGAGTGGCGAAACTCAACACCGCGCTTTACCATTTTCCAGACCCAGGAAATGAAAATATTAAATATTATTTTAGAATTTTCATTTCCTGGAGTGGGAACTGAGCTCTGCGCCACGACAGGCGTTAACCACGCACATACACACACATACGAAATGCTTTTTTTGGATGACAGAGGAGACAGTTTTGAGGCAGAGTCAACCTAGTGTCAAGACGCTTCGTTATCAACTTACCACTCCAATACAAGTTAAATTTTCCAATATATATCTGTTACAGTTTTGTACCTAAAATATATTTAGTTATCTTTTTTTGAAAAAATAAATTGTGTCGCGAAATTCGAAAATGGGTGAAAAATATTTCAAGCTAAAAATATGTGAAAATAAAACTACACTATCGTGATTCACGTGATAACGTTTGCGTTTTATTGTAAACGCGATGGGTCATAGGTTCAATAACCACTCGAGGGGATAATGGTATTTAAATTATTTTCATTTCTCCGCTAAAATGAGACAAAGCGCGGTGTTGAGTTCCGCCACCTAAATGTCTGGGATACAAGTGGAAATTAAACCAAAATTCCTTTTTTATATATTTTACATACATACATAGCTTCACGCTGTATCCCGCATATAGCAGGGTAGGCAGAGGGAACCTAGTGTTAAGATACTCTGTTCCCCATTTTCCGCCGAAATGTATACAAAAATGAACGAACAGAATTCGAACCCGGTCATCTAAGGAACATTAAATATTTATTTTTATTAAGTTGCAACAAGCTTATAAGAATTTCTACATAAACAACAAATAAGTTACATTTATTCGCTAGAGCGCTTTCACGGATTTCAAAAGGCACGGGTTCGAATCCTACTTCGTTCCAATTTTAATATGCTTCTAAATATAAATCTATCTATATATATATAATATCTATAGTATTTTATTTCTTGGGTTTGGTAACAAGGCAAAGCGCGGCGTTGAGATCCGCCATGAGTGGCGGAACTCAACTCTTTTTGAAAGAGAATGGAATGTCTTAGCACTATGCGGGATACAGCGTGAAGTTAAAAAAAAATAGTCCATGCAAACGAAGTCGTGGTATACAGCTAGTTCTTAACAATCTATTTCGTATATGTAGTAATTTTTAGTAGTACAGTGTTTACGGTTTTATAATATTTATTTTAATAGTATTTTTGTCATTAAATGTTATTTTATTTAATTTTTTAAATTATTTTTTTACATTATAATAATATGACGTGAAGTTTATAATGAATATATTATTTTATATTATTGTTTTAACAAACCAAGGTGGTATTTGAGGAAAGTGAATTCTAATAGGTACTAAGAAATAGCAGGAGTGTTTGTATTTATTTTTAACCTAGTGTTAAGACACTCCGTTCTCTTAATCTTAAGATATCCGTTCCCAACTTACCGCCAAATAAAGGTATTGAGTGCTGAGTGGCGGAACTGAACACCACGCTTCGCCTTGTTACCAGACCCAGGAAATGAAAATACTAAACTTTCAATTTCCTGGGAATCGAACCTACAACCTGTCGCGTTTACAGGAAGAAGTTTTCATTTCAAAAATATCATAATTAGCGATACAATATGATAAAATATGTAAAATTTAATTGCTTTTTTATTTTGCAGAGTGAGGAAATGAAAATACTAAATATTATAATTTTTTTTTATATTTTCATTTCCTAGAGTGGGAATCGAACTTACAACCCGTCGTTTACAGATACACGCTTGTGATTCTACGCCACGATGTACTAGCTTCCTAGAATGTATATATTTATTTTATTATTTAATATATTTTCATTTTTTTTAATCAGATGTAAATAATAATAAATGTATCCAAAATAGACAAAGTGTGGAAGGTAGGAGTTTCTTTTTTTTCTATTTTTTTTTCTTATTCTTTTTTTTTTATATTTGTAACTGTACTTGTAATGTAGAAACTTAAAAATAGAAAAGCAATACGTGCGATTCTAAGCGTAATCCAATTTTAGGCTTAAAGTAAGGCATACAAGAAAAAATCTATCTGAAAACTTGATATATAGATTAACAAAGAAACAACGCCCAGCTTTTTCCTGAAAAACAGTATGAAGAACCTAGTGTTAAGACACTCAGTTTACCACTCGACATTTGAATTCAAAATATTGTGTGCTGAGTGGCGGAATTCAACGCTGCACTTTGTGCGAGAAACGGGAGATAATTTATAATCATTTTCCAAGTGTGAGTTAACAACAATCATATGTATGGTCAGAAAAAAATCATATTATCATAAAAACCATTTTTTTGCTATTTACATAAGGAACATTGTCATCTATATATAAATACGTGAAGCAAAAACTTTTTCCTCCGATTTACGAAAATTACCCGGATGGATGCGCAAAATTTGGCACACTTATAGTTTATATAGGAGATGGAGTGCAGAATGCTAATATTAAAAATAATGCATAAAAAGTATATTAAATTAATAAAATGAATGTTACACACACTACCATGGTTTGACTATGTTTATTTAAAGCGACATATACATACATGGCTAAAGACAACGCGTTGTTAACGCGTCAACGGGAATAGTAGTAATTATAATACTTACATACATACATACATAGCCTCAAACTGTATTCCGCATATAGCAGGGTAGGCAGAGCGAACCTAATGTTAAGACACTCCGTTTCCCATTATAATACTTTATAAACATTTTATAGTTGTAAAATACTTCATACTAAATTACACTAGAAATGGAAGAATAATTGCTCTTAACCGTTGTTTGTAATTAATACAAGAATTTTTGGTAATTTTTTAATCATTGACTTCTCAATAATTAAAAAAAATCAAATTTAATTTATATTAATTTCACCACTTTTCAATATATTTTAAAATCATGTATCAGTGTTTAATCTGAACATAATATGGATACATTACATAATGAGAGACGAATTAATATATATAGTCGAGAGATATCGACAGCCTCTGACTGTAGATACGAGTGGCTGTAGGTTCAATTCCCGCTCAGGGGAATGATCATATTTTACACATAACTAACTGTTATAGCCTACTTTATTTGTATTTGCTTCCTAAATTTAAAGAATTGGTTCAGTTGCGTTTATCGTTCTTTATAATTTATCTTTCTCTATATAACTTTATCAAAGACAAACTGCATACAAAATCCTCGAACAATTTTCAAATGCTCCCTCACGTAATACAAATTTTCTAGTGTTTTGGCAAACAAAGAATTTTAAACTACTGTCTGATTTAACAAGTTCATATAACGAGCCATTCACTGAAGTCAAGCTACAACTCGAGTAGATGACACTTGGATGGGTGATCTATTAGTGGTAACGAGTAAGCCTTTTCTGTTGGCAAGGCTTTTTGAAAACAGTTTTGAGTATTGACTTGTAGTGTTATTTAATTAGTGGACGAATTACATCACTTTTTTCACAAAAAAAGCAAAATACATAGAGATAATCTAGTGTTAAGACACTCCGTTCTCTACTTTCCGTCTAAATTAGATGCATGTTAAGTGGCGAAACTCAACGCCGCGCTTTAACTTACCAGGGCGGGGAAATGAAAATAATTTTTAAGAGTAACATATAAACATTTATAAAAAAAATATTTTTCTATCGCTTCAGGCTGCATCCCGCATATAGCAGGTTACACAGAGGAAACCCGAGAACCTAGTGTTAAGACACTCAGTTCCCCACTTATACCTCAGTTATGAAAATTTTAACTATAAAAATGTTAGTCAATTAATTGAAATTGCTTAAAGCTTAGATTTTTTCAGTAAATTCTGTTTTCATGTTATTATAATATTTACATACTTTTTACCTAAAGTTGTTTGATATGCTTCATTTTTTTATATAGTCGTTTATTTACCCTAAAAATACAACAATCCCAATGTCTATTGATATTTAAATAAATATATGCCGAAGCTGATGTATCAAGTTATTTCAAATACATACATACATACATACATAGCTTCACGCTGTATCACGCATATAGCAGGGTTAGCAGAGAGAACCTAGTGTTAAGACACTCTGTTCCCCACTTTCGGCCGAATTGAGGCATTGCGTGCTGAGTGGCGGAACTCAACGCCGCGCTTTGCCTTATTACTAAACCAAGGAAATGAAAAATTCCATTTCCTAGAGTGGGAATCGAATCCACAACCTGTCGCGTTTACAGTGGCACGCTTGTGCCCCTTCGAAACGGCAAGCGTTTAACCAGATTAATCATGGTATTCGTATATAAATTTTGAAAAATCCGATAATAAGAAAAAAATTATAGTAGAGCATAGTCAGAGATCTATATATATATAAATAGTTGAAGCAAAAACTTTGGATCCCTTTTTACGAAAATTACGCGAACGGAGGAGCATGAAACTTGGCACACTTACAGTTTATATAGAGAAGGAGTGCAGAACGCTAATATTTTTTTTAAATAATTCATAAGCAGTATATAAAATTAATAAAATAAATGTGACACACACTACCGTGGTTTGACATCCACGTTAACATAAAGTGACATATACATTGCTAAATACAACGCGTTGTTAACACGTGAACGGGGACACTAGTAGACTTTAATACACGATTGATTCATATAGAATCATTTCATTTAAAATAAATATAAATATTATTAAAATAACATTATTTATTCATGAAAGCAAATAATTTAACTAAAAGTCGATTTACCTATTAAAAAGCAATTCTGAGAAAAACCAACTAAATGTTGAAGCTCTCTTTATAAAGCATTCATTTAAATGAATATGTATTTGTTTTAATAATTATACAAATAAAACATTCAACTTCACGCCTTTTCAATATAGCAGGATAGACAGAGAGGCTTTAGTGTCTAGACCCTCCGTTCTACTCCTTCCATTGCAATAGAAGACACTACGTCTTGAATAGCGGAACTTAACGCTGCGCATTGTCTTTGTTCCACAAGAAAAAAATGAAAATAAATTATATATAATCATTCCTTGAGTAGGAATTGAACTCATAACCACTCGCATTTACAACCACTACGTCACTATGGCTTCATTACACAAATAAACTTATTTTTTATCTTCACGCTGTATCCCGCACATAGCAGGGTAGGCAGAGGGAACCTGAGAACCTAGTATTAAGACACTGTTCTCTTAAGATTTCCGTTCCCCACTTACCGTCGAATTGAGGCATTGCGTGATGAGTGGTGTAACTCAACACCGTGCTTTGCCTTGTTACCAGAACGAGGAAATGGAAATACTAGATATTGATTATATTAATGAAGTTAATAAATATTCAAATATATTTTTCAATATGTAATTTGACTAAAAGGTATAATAACACCTTTATTTGCTTACTCTATCATTATAGAGAAGTTCGATAATCATGTATTTATTACTTGAATATTTTATAACCATGGTAGTTATAAATTATGAGCCCTTAACGTCGTTTGCGTGAACTATATGTATACGTGAATATACGTGTACGTAGAAACCCATTTTTTCTCGTTCCCATAGGAACTTTAAAAAATATTTTCTTAGTGCTTCTCTATACTTTCCATGGACCCTATATACCAAATTATAGTTTTTTAATAAAGAAAAAAATATTATATAATGCAATTTTATGTTTTTTTCTACGTTGCAGAATAAGCAAAAATAATCTAGTGTAAAAAAAAAGAAAGTGGGGAACGGAATTGTTGAAAGAGAATGGAGTGTCTTAACACTAGGTTCTCTAGTTCCCTTTGCCTACCCTGCTATATGAGGGATACAGCGTGAATTTAAAAAAAAAATCTAGTGTAAAAACACTCTGTTCTCTAACTTCCATTCGAAATCGCGAAAGACGTGAAAAAATTAAAATAAAAATAATTTCTCCAAGCGGGAGTCAAACCCACAACCAATCGTGTTTACAGTCACATACTATCCTACTGTATTACCAATAGCCTTAATGAAGAGTTGTATATACGTACATACATATATATAGATTGACACAAATGGGACAATATCTGAGATTGTACGAGCGATGGTTGCGTTGCGTTTGATTCCCATTTAAATTTTACTAGTGTCCTCGTAAATGCGTTAATAACGCATTGCGTAGTGACGTATATGTCACTTTGTATGAACATAGATGTCAAATCATGGTAGTGTAACAATTATTTTATTAATTTAATAATATATTTTTATATATTACTTATATAAAATATAATCTTTGTACACTCATTCATTTTGAATACATTTTTTCTTTATGTGACATTTTTGTTTTTCTAATACTACATATAAAGGAATGTGATCTATCCAATATGTATATTTTTAAAAACATAACTAACATATGAATGGTATAATTCAAACATTGCCTGTAGCCATTTCTATGGACGTCAATCAAGGAGGTTTGTTTTACCAACAAAGGATTGCGTTGTAACTAAGTAACAAAGAAAAATTAATTATTTATACATAGTGCTACTGGAGTTCTAGGTACTGTAAGATATTATTAGCTCTACTTTGTACCGCATAAAGCAGGATGGGAGAGAGAATCTTCTCTACTCTCCACTTATTTAAGTGATATACATACGATATACATACATAGCTTCACGCTGTATCCCGCATATAGCAGGGTAGGCAGAGGGAACCTAGTGTTAAGACACTCCGTTCCCTACTTACCGCCAAATTGAAGCATTGCGTGCTGAGTCACGGAACTCAACGCCGCGCTTTGCCTTGTTACCAAACCCAGGAAATGAAAAATTCCATATCTTAAAGTGGGAATCAAACCCACAACCTGTCGCATTTACAGTCGCACGCTTGTGCCTCTGCGCCACGACAGGCATTAATTCAAATATATTAGTTATTAAAATTTAGAGGTAAAACACTATTGTCCACTTTTCACCCTAAATCGAGATATTGCGTACAGAGTATCAGAACTCTTTGTAAGCTTTGTAAGTACATAGAGTTACTAAAAGGACGAGAAGTGGAAAAGGGGCTGATACATTACGAACTTCATAAGATAAGCGTAGAATTTTTTTTTAAATAGAGCATTACATGCTTAGACTAACATACTTAAATTTATTATTAAAACATTGTATCTTTAGAAAGAACTAGATAAAGGAAATATTTTTTTCAATTCAGTACAATTTTTATATTTAAATTATTGTATAAATAATTCTAATTTCTGGGTCTCATATAAAATTTAAACTCACACAACCTCTGTATACAGAACACTTATTATTTTTTTGTTATGAATTATTCATAATATTTAGAAGAGATTTTGACTCATTTTGTCAAGCATCATACTTTTTATATTAATTAAATATTTTTTACATGGTATCAAATATAACATGATATCGGTGTATACTGATATGTATATATGTACGTATATCATAAAGATCCAATATAAAAAAGGATACTTTAAAAAAACGATTATCGAATTTAAAAAATAAAAACCGTATTTATAATTAGAGACTCCATAACACTTGTAAGTTAAAAAATGAAAAAATTAAAAATATATTACTTCATTTTCATATTAGGCTTCTTTTAGACAATTTTTTTATATATTTTTTTCACAATAAATGTAACTAAAACGTGTTAATTATTTAGTAAATGTACTCAAAATAGTTTCAAAATAACATATATATTTTTATTTATTATTTTCTTACTTAGCAACAAAATATATACTATTTAATTCACTGTAAAAAACTTTTAAAAACAAATCCAAAAAATATATCAAATTAATCAATAATAAATATAATAAACTATAATATAATACTTACAATAAACACGCCAGAATCACCTAAACCCTCACAAACACTTTAAACACTTGTTTCAACACTCCATAATCACTTTCACTTCACGTAACTATAGTCTAAGTGTTCTCGTAGCGGACTACGTAGCGCTACGAGCGTAGAACCACGACTGAGAGCGCGCTTTGTGTCGCCCTCTAACGGATTATATACTTTGAAGTTCATTTACAGTGTTCAAATAGATACGTTTTTTTTTAACTTCACGCTGTATCCCGCACATAGCAGGGTAGGCAGAGGGAAGAGAACCTAGTGTTAAAACACTCTACTCTCTAAAGATTTCCGTTCCAATTTTCGCCGAATTGAGGCATTGCGTGCTGAGTGGCGAAACTCAATGCCGCGCTTTGCCTTGTTACCAGAATGAAGAAATGAAAATACTAAATAATAATTATAAATAGATACGTGTATTGTTTTTTTTTTATTTATTTGGAATATATCAGCTTTTCATTTATTTAAAAATATTGTAGTATAATTATTAAAATGTATGTAATTGAAATTAAAACTATTGTTCACGCCTGTCATGGCGCAGAGGCACAAGCGTACGACTATAAACGTTACAGGTTGTGGTTCGATTCCCACTTCAGGAAATAGAATTTTTCGTTTCCTGGGATTAGTAACGGGTTTAGTCTTAACACTAGGTTCTCAGGTTTCCTCTGCCTACCCTGCTATATGCGGGATACAGCGTGAAGCAAAGAAAATAAATAAAAGAGAAATAATATAGTTATGTAAGTATTTTTTTGCTTAATTTAATTTCCATAATAAATTCAAGTCCTATATCATGTATATCCCACATTGTAATGGAAGGAAGAGGAAACTCAGTGATAAATGAATGTCTTGTACTTTTTTAAACCTTCACTTTATCTAATCAGACAAGAGGAAACAAAAATATGTTACATGCATATACTTTCCCGAATTGAATCCATTACCATCTAACTATACAATAAATATTTTTTTTTAGTTTCACGCTGTGTCCCGCTTATAGCAGGGAAGGCAGAGGGAACCTGAGAACCTAGTAACCTGTTAAGACACTCCGTTTCCCACTTTCCGCAGAATTGAGGCATTGCATGCGGAGTGGCGGTAATCAACGCCGCGCTTTGCCTTGTTACCAAATCCAGGAAATGAAAATACTAAACTTATACATTTACTCTAGTGGGAATCGAACCCACAACCTGTTCTCTTTCAACATTTCCTTTCCCCACTTTTCGCCGAGGCGTTGCGTGCTGAGTGGCATAACTCAACGTCACACTTTGCCTTATTACCAGACACAGGAAATGAATATATTAAATATTACTTATTTTTTTAATATACATAAAAAAGCATGAAGCTACATGTATTTTTTCCCAAAATTAAAATAAATTTAATATATATTTTATTTGAGTTTGTAGAACTACAAATTTATGCCAGAATTCGTAAAAAGCTCCCTAGAATGCTAATAAGCTGACATTATATTTCCTTGGTCATGTTAAAGGAATTTTACACTGTGGCGAGTAGCGTCCGTTGCGACATTTCTGCCTTGTTGCCAACATAATAATATTTATATTTAATAATTTATATACACTACTGGCCCCGGTGACGCGTTAACAACGCGTTGTCTGTAGCAATGTATGCATATGTCACTTTATATGAACGTGAATGTCAAACCATGGTACTGTGTGTAACATTTATTTTATTAATTTTATTTATTTTCTTATGTATTATTTAAAAAAAAAACTATAATTTTGCTCTCCTTCGCTATATAGACTATAAGTGTGCCAAGTTTCATGCTCCTTCGCCGCGTAATTTTCGTAAAAAGGGGTCCAAAGTTTTTCCTTTACATATTTTTTGTATAGATATACGTACTATGAAGAAATAAGTTTATAAATACTACTTCAAAAAAAGAAGACATTCAATTATAGGTTTTTTTATGTGTGCCTTACAGCATAATTTTTTACTAAGTGAGTCGATTTTGATGATCCTTTTTGTATATTATAGCTAGTGCTTCCAATGTGGTCCCATATAATCTGATCTGATAGTAGTTTTTGTGTTATTCGTAATTACGTCATTTTAGTGCATATTGTCTAATTACGGTTTTCTTCTGTTTTGTTACCAAAAAGCGCGGCGTTGAGTTTCGCCACTTAACACGCAAAACCTCAATTCGGTAGAAAGTGGGGAACGGAGTGTCTTAGCACTAGGTTCTGCCTACCCTGCTATATGCGGGATATAGCGTGAAGCTATGTATGTATGTTTTCTTTTTTTTTGTTAAAATCTTAATTTATATTTATTCATTTTAGACATTCGATAATAAATTTTATTTTCACGTTATCTAAATACTTTTTTGCTTAAAAATGTTTGATTTGCTAGTTTTTTTTTTCATTTATTTACAACGTTGATTTAGGGTGGAAAATGGAGAACGAAGAGTCTCGAGTCTATTTGGGGAAAAGCCTCAATCTGTGCCAAGCTCACCGCGTTGCAGGGAGATAAATTTGGAAAATACCGGGGATTTACGGCCCTTTTTTTTTTTTATTCACTTACTCGAATATATTTTCACTCGAATATATTTATATCAAAAAAAAGATACTCGTATATGTTCTACAAAAAAAGATTCAGAGTTTTAAAAAAATAGTAAACATTTACTGTATTTCTTTTGAATTTCATACACCAATATTTTTTTAGCTTGACGCTGTATCCTGCACATAGCAGGGTAGGCAGAGGGAACTAGAGAATCTAGTATTGACACACTCCGTTCTCTTAAGATTTCTTTTCCCCACTATATCAATACATACATACATACATAGCTTCACGCTGTATCCCACATATGGCAGAGTAGGCAGAGGCCACCTAGTATTAAGACATTCCGTTCCCCACTTTCCGCCGAATTGAGGCATTGCGTGCTGAGTGCCGGAACTCACGCCATATTCCGCATATAGAAGGCTCTCTCTGCTATATGCGGAATATAGCGTGAAGCTATGTATATATGTATGTATGTACTTTTCTTCTTTTGTGTGTGTCCAATAAAGTGATATTTATTATTATTTTTATTATATTCTCTTCTACTTCAGTTTGGGAACTAACAAAAATCAAATAGCAAACATTTTGTAAATAATTCGTTTCAAATAAATAATAGACTTCAACATGTGGACGTTTGATTGGCTCAGCATGCAATAAGCCAAGGAGATGTCGGTTGTCGATACTGCGAAAAGTAATATACCGACTTGTGTCAATCTAAGAATACTATGTTTAGTGCTTTTCTTGAAGTGAAAATTTGTTGGAATCAATGTTACTTGTAACGAAAATACGACACACAAAGTTACAATATTTATGAGAAAGATTAAAAGCAAACTTTAATAAATGTTATAACTATTGTTATAACGTTGAGTTGAACGCGGCGTTGAGTTCCGCCACTCAGCACGCAATGCCTCAATACGGCGGAAAGTGGGGAATAGAATTGTTGTAAGAGAACGGAGTGTCTTAACACTAGGTTCTCAGGTTCCCTCTGCCTACCCTGCTATATGGGGGATACAGCGTGAAGTTAAAAAAAAAAACTATTGTTGTATTTATTAGACGTTCGGTCAAGTTATTAAGGCCAATTATTACGATCGTATACTTTTGTTTACACTTTTTTACACACGGGATACTCTAAGTAAAACAAAGACAATGCAAGCAGGAGACCATGACAGATTAGATTAAAAAAAACTAAAGATTATAATATTTACCACAGATTACAACAACTATATCACATATTCTCCCTCTTCCCACCCATCCTTTCCCCAAAATGTGATGGTTCCGATAGCGGACCACTACATAGTCCTCCCCTTCCATCTGTATTCTGTAGGTTGGCAACGCATCTACAACATCTCTGGTATTGTAGATGTTCATGGGCGAAGGTAACCACTTAACATCAGGTAGTCCTTCTGCTAGTTTGCCATTCGTTATCCAAAAAAAAAACATAGTTATAACATTTAAAATTTAAAATAAAATAGGATTATAATTTAATTTTAACGAAAAAAAAAGTTGACTTTAAATAGAATGCATTAAAAAGTATATTACGAAGTTATTCAAAAAGTACTTGTCAGATGTTCATTAAAAATGAGACTACATTAGAAGCTAAAGTATAAAAAAAATAATCAAAAATAGATTATCCAATAAAAAGTTATTCGATAACATACATAAAAAAAACAGTCAAACGCAGAATCTCCCCTTTTTCGACGTTGGTTAGGGAAAGTACATACATACATACATAGCTTCACACTGTATCCCGCATATAGCAGGGTAGGCACAGGGAACCTAGTGTTAAGACACTCCGTTCCAGACTTTCCGCCGAATTAAGGCATTGCGTGTTGCAAATGTTCTTTGTTTTAAATATTTTAAAATTAAATATTTTGATATTTTGATGTTTTATTGTACGATAGCTATTTCTTCTAAGGGTGTCCCATTAAAATTTAACTACCTTAACATTACTGACGTATACTTTTTGAGTTATCCGTAATATTTTTTATATAAAACGATTTAATATTATAGATAACGGATGGCAAACGAGCAGAAGGTCCACCGTGGTAAGTGGTTACCTTCACCCATGGACATCTACAAGACCAGAGATGTTGTAAATGCGTTGCCGACCTAGAGAATAAAGATGGAAGGGGGAGACAATGTAGTAGTCCTCTATCAGAACCACCACATTTTAGGAAAGGATGGGTGGGAAAGAGGAAAACCTGGCTTACATACCATCAAACCGGAACACATCATAAGATATTTGGCGGTTCGTCTTTGACATGATAGTGGTCGCGAGCCAGACGAAGGACGAACCATCTACCACCAAACAAAATAATTAATTTAAATAATGTTACTTTTAGTGAATTTTGTTTGAAATCATTTGTTTTTTGTTAAAATCTTAATTATTTAAACAAAAAATAAGCTTGTTTCAAAAACCTACAGCTAACGCCATCTAGTTTTATTTTATCATATCTACAATATTAGAAGTTAACTTAAAATTCTTGTACTAGATACTTATGGTTACATTATGAAATATTTACACATTTTTTCAATAAATTGTAGTCTACGTGTTATTTTGATGTTTTAGCTATATTACTGTAAAATTTTATCAATATCTGTTAAGGTGTTTTTCCGTGAAAGAAAAACATACATACATTCATTCATATTTTAAAAATATACTATCTTTCTACACTCCTTCGCTATATAAACTATAAGTGTGCCAAGTTTCATGCTCCTCCGCCGCGTAATTTTCGTAAAAAGGGGTCCAAAGTTTTTGCTTCACGTATTTATATACAGATTCGTAAAAAGGGATCCAAAATGGAAATATTAATAAATATATAACTATGAACGTTAACTATGAACGCCTGTCGTGGCGCAGAGGCACAAGCGTGCGACTGTAAACGCGACAGGTTGTGGGTTCGACTCCCACTCCAGGAAATGTAAAATTTAGTATTTTCATTT
This sequence comes from Philaethria dido, assembly GCA_033558755.1. Lineage (NCBI taxonomy): Eukaryota > Metazoa > Arthropoda > Insecta > Lepidoptera > Nymphalidae > Philaethria > Philaethria dido. Next base: position 266,607 of record JAKGSA010000610.1, read on the forward strand.
TTTGGGTTTGGTAACAAGGCAAAGCGCGGCGTTGAGTTCCGCCACTCAACACACAATGCCTCAATTCGGCGGAAAGTGAGGAACGGAATTGTTGAAAGAGAATGGAGTGTCTTAACACTACGTTCTCTGGTTCCCTCTGCC
>JAKGSA010000610.1:266848-302238 GCA_033558755.1 Philaethria dido
TATATATATATATATATATATATATATATATATATATATATATTTCAATTAATTGTTTTTTTCCACCACAATCTCTATGGTAACGCTAAAAATTATTACGACAGCCATAGTATTTACGTATACTATAAACTCGTTTATCAAATAAATATATGGCGTTCGCATATTGGCCGTTGTTGACTTTTCATTTAAATACACCAGTTCATATTTATTTTCAGGCATTTTGTGAAGTAGGCACTGTATAAGGTTATTAATTCGACTGCTTTTTGTAGTGGGTGAACCAATTTTGACGATTCTTTTTTATATGATAGATAGTGCTTATGATGTGGTCCTATTTAAATTTTGTTAAGATTAGATAAGTAGTTTTTGAGTTATTTGTAATATTTTTTTTTAGCTTCACGTGGTATCCCGCGCTTAGCAGGGTAGGCAGAACCTGAGAACCTAGTGTTAAGACACTCCGTTCTCTTTTAATATTTCCGTTCCCCACTTTCCGCCGAATTGAGATATTGCGTGCTGAGTGGCGGAACTCAACGCCGCGCCGTACACATTACATTTTAATATATTTTATTTAAAGTCGGTTTTCTTTTCTTGTTAAAACCTTAATTATTATTGTACATATATAAATAGGTAAACCTTACCATCCCAGAGGTCGTGTCGCAGTGGGACGTCACATGATTGTAAACGCCAGTTTTGGGTTCGATTCTCTTAAAGAAATAATTATATTTAAATTATTTTCATTCCTTTGTTCTGATTAGACTACTTCCGCCACACAATGTTTCCAATTTAGGCAGAAAGTGGAGAACGGAGTGTCTTAGCACTGGGTACCCCCTACCTACCCTGCTATATGCGGGATACAGTGTGAAGCTATGTATGTATGTGTAATAAAATTGTAAATATCTAAAAATTTTATTTGTTTTATTAAATCTCATATGACGTAATAATTCTATCAATCTGTCTGATATTGCTAGTCATAAGATAGTAATGATTCTTTTTGGCTTTGGTATAACTAAATTCTTTAATAATATTCTTTTTTTTAGCTTCACGCTGTATCCCGCACATAGCTGGGTAGGTCGAGGGAACCTGAGAACCTAGTGTTAAGACACTCTGTTCTCTTTCAACAATTCCGTTCCCCAATAATAAACACAGACGGTTATTAGTTCAGCCCCTGCTTGAGCGATTGACAATATTAATTAATACCTTAATGTCTTGATTTTAGACAGAAAATGGAAAACAGAGTGTCTAGACATATAATGGCGCAATTTTATTTATGAGATGATTTTGTTTATGCGGGACTCAAACCCGCATCTCTTAAAAACCGTCCAAGCACTTTGACCACCACAACTTGAAAGTATGACTTAGTGCTCAGAGCGTTTGGACTCTTGTTGTACAAGTTTGTTGGTTTAAAAGAGGCGGGCGGGGATTCGATTCCCACTCCGTGCAAACTATTATAGATTTTTAAAACATTTCACTTTTTACCCGAATTTATTAGGTAACAAACATTATCTTATACTATAATAGTTTAGTAACTATTATATATATATTATTTAATTTAATATAAAATAAATGTATCAGATAAATAAAAAAAATAAACGAAATTTGAACCTACATTCATAGTCAAACAGGCTCCAACTACCACAAGGGCTTCTTTACATTTATTTAACAAATACTAAGAATAGCATTTATTATTCTCTAAACGAAAGTAGAATGAAACAAATTCGTTAATCGTTTCGCAGTCTCTTATAACAAGGCTTAATGTAGAACTAATTAAGATTATAACAATAATGAGGAAAACGTTACAAGAAAAGTAAGTACAATTTTTGTTTCTTTGCAAATTAACTTTTAATTTAGAAATTCCACTCACTATCATTGTTACCATTTTATCGGCGCAAGGTAACACAGGTTGTGAGTTCGATTCTCGCTAAGCAGGAAATGTAAAAATTTAGTATTTTCATTTCTTGGGCTTGGTGATAGTATAAGCGTGGCGTTGAATTTCGCCACACAACACGCAATGCCTCGATTAAGCGGAAAGTGGGGAAATCTTGAATTGTTGAAAGAGAATGGAGTGTCTTAACACTAGGTTCTCTGTTCCTCTGCCTATTCCTTGCCATATGCGGGATACAGTGTCTATTGTTATTAAAAAGGCTTACTTAGCTTTGATCCCGCATACAAGGGTAGGTCTCTACCCAGGAATTGAAATTTTTCATTTCTTGCATTTGGTGTAAGCAAAGGCGGCGTTGGTTTCGCCACATCCTCCTTCCACCATCGACACAACATATTTTCAGATGAGATAAATGACTCTACGATATGCTTCTTTACGACATCATCACAACAAACACAAAGGCGCGCACGCGCAAAGGCTGTGCGCGCGCGCGCATAGCTAAGGCAAAGAAGGCGCGCGCGCGCGCGCGCGCGCGCGCGCGCGGCGCGGTGGAAGGGCGCTTTTTTAGCGCAAGAACAACAACACGTAAAACACACTCATTCTGGCGGAGTGGGGAACGTAAGGTCTTTAACACAAGGTTCCAGGCCCCCGCCCATCCTGCATGCAAGATACAGCGTGAGGTCAAAAACATCGATCTTGTCCATAACTATTTGTGTTTCTGTCAGACGCTTATACCATTACGACTATATTGCATATAGTCGATATTTCTCGAATGAATATGCATCTCTTTAGAGACTCCACTATGATAGAACGTGATATGACAATTCACGATATATTAAAAACAAACAGAAAATATATCGGACAGATCAAGTATGTTTTACTTAAACGTGCGGAAGTGATATTCTTTACTATTTTTGCTTGCCATAGTAGTCTGGTAAACATGAAGTAAAATATATACAACAGAGGCCACGTGGCCTGTTGCCCGCTGCAAGTGTGAAGCCAGGAGTCTGATTCCCATTCGGGAAATGATTATTTTTAAAATTAAGTTTCTCATAAATTTCCCGCCACAAACACGGTACTGAGTTTCTTGCATTTAACACGCATCTTGTTCCATCAGGAATTTTTAATACTTACTTTTACATTGTCTGAGGGAATCGAACTCCACAACCCGTCACGCTTACAGTCGCACGCTTTTGTGCCTCTCTGCGCCGACAAAGCCGTTAATTTTTTTTTTTTAATTTAAATATTTTGGTTATTATCCTGGTTTGATTATACCACACCACATATAAGGGCTTCGCAATAAATAACGAATTGCCAAGTTGAGAGTGACATTTCACTAAGCTCCTCTCTATCTTTATCTCAAAAAATGCAAAATACTTCATAAAATCACATAATAAACAAATATTTACAATAGGAAAATCTCGCTTCTAGTAATTCTAAGACCAGTATAAACACTTTAAAGAAATCGGCCACCGCTTCTCAGTCAGACTTGCAGAAATCGCAAGCTACAAGTGAAAATATTTACACAATACTCGTGGGATTCCATTTAAATCTCGATTTAAACTTCTTAAAACCGTCGAGTCACAATATTCTGGATATTTTATACTTAGGTTTTAAGTTTGAAATATAAATTTTACATACATTTTTTTCTAGTTTCATGTTTCATGCCCATGTACAGAGAAGTAAGGAAAAAGAACCTAGTGTTAACACACCGTTCTTCTCTTAATTCCTCCTCCTCCTTAGTCGTACACTCTTGACAGAGTAGTCGTAGTTGACGATGATTCATTTACGGTAGAATCAGCAGCCCTTCTTCACTTGTTGCGGATTTCAGCGTCTCGGATGTTTTGGACTAAAGAGGTTTGTGTACACATTTTACTAGGTCCGTCCACCGCATAGGGCATCGACCGCGTGACCGCTTGCCTTCTACTTGTCCCTGGCCAACGAGTCGCTCCATGGAGAGTTCTTTTCTAACTATGTATCCGAAATATTTAAGGATTCGTGTAAGCATAGTTGACGATAATCTCTTTTTTATTTTTAATTCCTCCAAGATCGAGATGTTGGTCCAAAACACATTCTATGTTTCAGAGCCAAAGAGAAATATAGGAAATTCCAAACTTCTCATTAGACGGACTTTCTTCTTTTAATTAATAAGTAAATAATAATCAGGAATGTTATAATCAAGTTTTTATCAAGTCTTTTTAGTGTCTATTGGATTATATTTTGCAAATTAAAAACAGAGTCAGTCGTGGAGTCATCTTTTCAGCAGAACTGCTTTCTTCGTGGCCTTGGCGCGGTGGTAGTTTCCGGTACTGATAATACTGATATCTTTATGTTAACCGACATTTTTTTTAGCTTCACGCTGTATCCCGCGCATAACAGGGTAGGCAGCAGTGGCGAGGCGTCCATATAACTCGATTTCCACCGGCTTGCCTAACTTTTCAAATTACAAATAGGAAACTTAAAAAAAAAGGTTGCCAGAAAAATATTAGGCATAAAAGTGCAAAACAATAAGCTCTGACATCGTTTAGACGTGAAAAACTAAATACCTTGACATCCTATACCACTTTCCCTAGAAATATCGGCTTCCCTAAAAATTACGGGCTTCCCTAAATATATATACCGGCTTCCCTAAATATACATCGGCTTCCCTTAATTTACCGGTTTGCCTAACTTAAATTTTCACCCCTCGCCACTGAGAGAGAACCTGAGAATCTATTGTTAAGACATTCAGTTCTCTTAAGACTTCCGTTCCCCACTGAGGCCAGTTTTAGCAACGGATACTCGTACATATTTTGAAACTTTTCTCATAGAAATGGTATATAACTGAATAACATTCTAAAATTACAAATTACACTGCAGAAGCGATCTCGCGCTCTCTTAATTTATTCAATATTGTTTCATCATATCGGATAGTCCCTGCGCGAATATTACGCGAACTTCAAAACGATATTGTTTAAAGTTTTGTGTTTTCAATAAAATTTTAATCTAAAATAATGTTTATAATAAATATTTTGTTGAAATGTTAGTCTAGGTATACATGAGAAATTGGTTAGTGGCTGTGGGGTAATGTGCAATATTCAGTTCAGTTCTTTAATTATGGCGCTTCAACGTGCCAGTTGAGCACATAGAAAAATAACAAGTACAGATCGTGGGGCAGCTCACTGTAAACACGATTGATTATGGGTTCCCAATTCGAGAGAATTATCATATTTTAATTTTTTTCAATATTTAATCCACATATATATATTTTAACGTCACGCTGTATCCCGCATATAGCGGGGTAGGTAGAGGGAACCACAGGAAAGAAGAAGTGTTAAGACACTCCATTCTCTTTCAACAATATATATATATATATATTCATTTCTATGTTTTGGTAAAGAAAAGCGCGGTGGATCTGCCACTTAATACGCGATATCTGGAATTTCGGCGGAAAGCGGCGAACGGAGTGCATTAACACTAGATTCACTCTCTGACTACCCTGCTTTGCGGGATAAAGCGTGAAGTGGCCTTTTTTAAATATGAAATCACAATTAATACACACAATAACACAATCACACGTAATATAAATTATAGTAGTAATAAGCAAAGAAGGAAATAGTCTAAAACTACCGTTTTTCGTGGTTCTCTCTGACAATGAAAAATAAATCTATTGAAAAGAAACTCCTAACCGAAACCAAACTCCTAACCATGGATTCACCGTGCGGGTGCTTATCTCCTTGTAGACAGAGAAGTTTGCATAGTACCTGGGACTTACGACCCAACGTGTAGGTGTAAGGACCCCCTTTAAAATGCTGCGATTCTATATCCTGGTAATGTTACGTAGAATATTAGAATTTTAGCTCTTGTCGGAATTTAGAGGCAAAGCTCAAAGAGCAGAGAAAAGTGCTTGAATATTTTGTTTGAAATAAAACCGTTACACATAGTAGAAATTTGTACTGAATATTTTTAAAATAGTTTTAGAAATTTCGAAATAATACGAAAATAATGTTCTCCTACTAATATATAATAATGTGAAAGTGTGTAAGGGTGAATGGATGAATGTGTGTTACTCTTTCGTGTAAAAACTACTGAACGGTTCTAAATGAAATTTTATAGTAATATGGCTTAAAGCATTACAATAACACATAGGATGCTTAACTTTGCTTGCTTTGCGATAACTTTTGATTTAATTTAAATATATTAATCACTAACTGTTAGTGCCCGCGACTTCGTCCGCACGGAATTTAACAAAAATAGCTTAATGTACTCCTTATTACATCAGCTATTCTGTCAATAAAAATCCCCTCAAAATCGGTACAGCCCATTCAAAGATTAGCCGTAACAAGCACAATTACAACCGGTACATATACCAAAATAATATTTTTTACAAATTGTCAAAATGTCGTACATAATGATAATGCTTGTAAAAAAAATAATGAAGTAATGTACCATATTTTAAAAAAATATTTAATATATACGAAAATTTAACCAATACCCAAGAAATTGTTCAAGTATCAAAATGATACTTTAAAATGAAATATAATATTAATTTTAACAGTATGTATTATATGTAGAATACCGTAACAATAACATTATTCATAATTGATGAGATTTCAATCAGATTAATGCCGTACGGCGGCCTACTTAGCCGTGTATTGGTTAAATGAATTATGCGCTTGTGTGTAATATTTGCATGAGCTGAAAGACATGACACTAAAAGATATGGATACCTGTAAAATGATAGAAAGCTAGTAGTATTTTTTTTTTAGCTTCACGCTGTATCCCGCATATAGCAGGATAGGCAGAAGGACCCTGAGAACCCAGTGTTAAGATACTCCCACTTTCCGGCGAATTGAGGTATTGCGTGATAAGTGGCGAAACTCAACGCCGCGTTTTGCCTTGTACATCTAAACGATTAGTAAATCCTATTAATAATGTAAATGCGAAAATTTGTGAAGATAGATGGATGTTTAAGAATAAGTTTGTTCGACAGCAGCATATCGGTCTACCCTCTTTCGCACTCTTTTATTACGCGTCGTCGTACCACTATTAATGTTCGCATTCTCACCGTAAACTCGATCGCGACACACTATGCTCACTGTATCCACTCGCGTATTTTTTTATTGGTCACTGGTTTGTTGTTTTTACATAGACGAACCACAGGATGCCATACACTTGACAGTTGAAACCCATCTTCACGGTTGAAGTTCTTGACTTTTTTAATTTCTATTGCTTCCCTGACTAATCGTGGTATGTAGTGGCGTTCTGTCGAAAGTATTTTCGGGTTATGTAACTCAATCCAGTGGTTTAGTGGTTTGGTTTGGTTTGCCCTATGTAGGAGCTCCCACAGCTGCAATCAACTTTATAAACGCCTGGTTTTACATTTTGACATTTGATTACATTTGAGTGGATACAGTGAGCATAGTGTGTCGCGATCGAGTTTACGGTGAGAATGCGAACATTAATAGTGGTACGACGACACGTAATAAAAGAGTGCGAAAGAGGGTACACCGATATGTCTGCTCTTAACTACCGTCGGCTTCGCAGTATTTCCAGGTTACCCGTGATCATGGTGCTTGCAACAGCATCGAAATATCGGGAGTTCAAAATAAAAACAATACATGGTAAATATCCCGTCGAACAAACTTATTCTTATGTATGTGACCATGAGAGTTTAAATTCATAGATGGATGTTTGTTCAAGGAAAACTACTAAACGTATATGAATTAAATTTTACAGTTACTTTACTATCAGAATAAAACATACTACATAGAGATTTTTTGTATCTAGTAATGTATAGTTCATACTACGTATAAAGAACCTTATGGCAATCCGTTTTCGCCTTTAAAGATGAGATAAGATAAAAATGTATTTATTCAAAAATTTTTTTACATTTTGAGCAGCCGAGACTTCCCAGTAAGTAGTCAAAGACACTTGTGTTGGGAATGTCTCGCTTCTCCGATGGCTGAAAAACTGGTTCACCCAGTGAAAACAATTAATAACCTCCTGCTTTTTTGAAAATCGTTTACAAATATCTAGTGACATCTCTCTCCGTCAGAATAACTAAACTCTATTGTCTCTATTGTCTCTATTGTATAATAAATATTAACGCCTATCGTGGCGCAGAAGCACAAGCCTGCGACTGTAAACGCGACAGGTTGTGGGTTCGATTCCCACTCCAGGAAATGGATTTTTTCATTTCCTGGGTTTGATAACAAAAGAAAGCGCGGTGTTGAGTTCCGCCACTCAGCATGCAATGCCTCAATTCTACGGAAAGTGGGGAACGGAGTGTCTTAACACTAAGTTCCCTCTGCCTACCCTGCTATATACGGGTGTATCCTGCGTGAAGGAAGTCAAAAAAATAAATAAAAAATATTCTATCGAACAAACATTTTAAAGCGCAGAACACAATGAACAATAATAATTTTAAGCGTATTTGTTTCGCTTTGTTTGATAGTTTTCCCTTTATCGCCATCTGGGGACCGTGGGAATGGCAGTATGAAATAACTTATCAGTTATACAATGTACCTATGATATGGAAAATTTAGACTTATACCGTCATGCGGTTTTGTCTATGGATTTTTTTTGTTTTTTGTAATTTTCTTATACCCTGTACAAGTTATCTTGATCTTTTTGACAAATGTATTTTTTTCTGATCGACATAACTTTGCAATGACGAACTTATTATTTTCTTAATTTAATGACTTCAGCTAGTGGTTGAGGTCTCTCTAGCTGGTGTAACTCTTTTTAGAAAAATAAGGTAAAAAAAATAATTCTAATTAGACTTACGTATTCTATAATATAATCGTATCTATATTTTCAGGTTCACATCACTACCCCGTCTGTCAAAAAGATCAGGCTAACTTGTGCAGAGTTTAAACCATATATAAAATACTACATGTATCCCACGACTTCGTTTGCTTGGAGTATGAAACCTTCTCCGTTTCCTCCTTTCCGTTTTCCTAGGAATTTCTAGAAGTCTCCTCTTACTGCCCCCACACTCCCCAAGACTCTTGGAGTCTGTTGTGGAGACTACATCCCAAACTTCAGCATTCTGTGTACCAGTAATTTAGCGCGTAAGTTGTGCGTCACTTACATAATTAGATGATTATTACCTTTATCTGGTTTGCAAAATGCAGCTATAGCTTTCGCTGATTTAAATAGAAAGTATGTTAAAACATACACACACACACACGCACACGCACACGCACACGCACACGCACACGCACACGCACACACAACAAAGCCGTATCTTTGTTACTAATATGTTATATGCATGTTATTGTTAAGCCAACATGTTATTGTTATTATTATTGATTGATTATTGATTATTGTTATTGATATGTATTATGTTGTTGTTAAGCCATCGGAGAAGCGAGACATTCCCACCACAAGTGTCTTTGACTACTTACTGGGAAGTCTCGGCTGCTCAAAATGTAATTTTTTTTTTGTATAAATATCTTTTCATCTTATTATAATAAATATTACAAACATTTTCCTTCATATTTGCGTTCCCGCTTCAACCTACTTCCCGCTCCTACACGCTCAAGGCGGTCGGGTGTCGTTCCGACACTTGACGTACCGATGAGCAACACCAAATTCCTGCAGAAATCCTTTTCCGTATACGCTGCAACCTTATGGAACCAACTTCCTAAAACTATCCAGAAAAGCCCATCCTTATTTTCCTTTAAATCTCGTCTGAAACAGCATTTACTCACAACGAGTAACAGTTTTCAGTGACTTAAAACTAATATTCGTCTTTTTTTTCTTTATATATACGTGTATACATATTTATTATATATAAATTATGAATATATATTTGTATAGTCTATTTATGTATATATTTTTTTTTAATCTTTTTTTTTATTTATTTAATATTTTTGTATATGTGTATATTAGTATGTAGGTATGGTATTTTATATATTTATTATGTTTACATATATTCTATTGGATGTCTATTTTTTATTTTTTGTACTTTGTTCCCGCTTGTAACATAGTCATCCACTTCCACAGGTTAACTGGAAGAGATCTCTTTCTATCCCTGAAAGAGATCCACTTTTGTAAACTAAAAAATGTATTTACTTTTTCCTATGTATTTTTAAGTGCAATAAAGAATATAATAAATATTTAAATTATGCCTATAAGTATTTAAATATAATACAATTGGAAAGTAAAGTGGAAAAAATTTAAAAGAAACTCATTGATAATTTTATATTAAGTGATTAGATATCTATCGATAAATTCATTATTGCAGATACTTTATAGTGGATGTGTTATGAATCATTATTTATTAATATATTTAAGATTAGATAGAGATACTATGCTACTTTCAGACGCAAGGTGTATATTTATAGAATACATATAAAATTTATAATTAGAGACAGTAATTTAGTAAGAAATAAAATATATAATTTGGAGAAACTACAACAAATTTAACTAAAAAAATAAATGGAACTAAAAAAAAATGTGTAAAATTGATATATACTACAAAACATTCGTCCATTCAAAAATGTATATAATTTTTATTGTATTATTAAATAGTAATATATAAATAATTTCATAAAAAGTTTAATAATCTATTATTTATAATAATATGCATGTCTCAACTCTTTTAGAAAAATGTTGCCATATACAAGCAACTCGAGTGTCAACCTACAAACGTCAAATAAGCGACAACTAAAGTACCTCCTGTATGTGATGTATTGCTTTAGTTTCTTTTAAATATAATTCAATTATCAATTTAAAATGTCGGAAGATGGGCACGAACATGCGTAAAAAGACACAAGTATCATTCGTAATACGAGACGAGGAGGAAAGGAGGCATAAAAACGGTATTAGTTCATTACAATTGGACCCAATACAGGGTAGGCTTTATTCGGCCGGTCGTGATGGAATCATTAGGGTTTGGCACACAGGGGGTGGGCCGCAAGATAGATATATACAGAGCATGGAGCACCATACAGACTGGGTGAACGATATAGTGCTTTGTTGCGGCGGTAAGAATCTTATAAGCGCTTCTTCTGATACTACCGTCAAAGTATGGAACGCACCTAAAGGATTTTGTATGTCTACCCTAAGGACTCATAAAGATTATGTACGAACGTTAGCATATGCTAAGGATAAAGAACAAGTCGCTAGCGCCGGTCTGGACCGAGCAATTTTCTTATGGGATGTAAATACTTTAACTGCTTTAACTGCTAGTAATAACACCGTAACTACTTCTTCTTTGGTTGGTAATAAAGAATCTATATACAGTCTTGCTATGAACCCACCAGGTACTATATTAGTTAGTGGTTCCACTGAAAAAGTATTAAGAGTGTGGGACCCGAGGAACTGTTCCAGACTTATGAAGTTAAAAGGTCATGCAGATAACGTCAAGGCTTTGGTTGTAAGTAGAGATGGTTCCCAATGTGTGTCAGGAAGTTCCGATGGCACTATAAAACTCTGGTCACTGTCCCAGCAGAGATGTGTATCGACGATCCGTGTGCACTCGGAGGCTGTGTGGGCACTTTTAGCAACTGAAAACTTCACTCACATAATATCTGGTGGGCGAGACCGTCTAGTCATTATAACAGAATTACGTAACACAGATAACTTTATGGTAGTTTGTGAAGAGTCATCTCCAGTCCTTAAGTTATGCTTTACCGCTGACCAGCAGGGAGTATGGGTTGCAACCTCAGATTCTGACATTAGATGTTGGAAACTACCACCATTTACCTCCCTAAATGCTGATTTATATAACCAGAACAATTATAATACTAATAATGTGTATCAAACACAGCCTATTTACAATATAGTTGGTGGCAGAGCCATTAAACATTATACAGTACTTAATGACAAGCGTCATATCTTAACAAAAGATACAAACCACAATGTTGTGTTATATGATGTCCTAAAAGCATGCAAAGTGGAGGACTTAGGAGAAGTTGATTACGAGGAAGAGTTAAAGAAGCGTTTTAAAATGGTGTATGTACCCAATTGGTTTAATGTGGACCTGAAAACTGGTATGTTAACTATACACTTAGGTCAGGACGAGACAGATTGTTTCAGTGCCTGGGTCAGTGCCAAGGAAGCTGGATTGATAACAGAAAATGATCAGAAAGTTAACTTTGGGGCATTATTATTACAAGCATTGTTGGAACATTGGAATCATCCTAATAGGGTTAATGAAGCGGGTCAAAAAGTCATAGGAAATAATTTCTTTAGTGTCCCATTACATACACCATTAATATTTAGTGAAGTTGGCGGAAGAACTTTGTATAGATTGCAGGTGTGTATAAACTATATTAGTAAATTGTTAGGCTTTCTTTTCATTTAATTAGTAAAGTGAAGCCTTTTTTTTTTTGTGTTTATAATTTCTTTTTTCAAAAAAACGAATTAAGTATTTATAAAAATTTAGTTGTCTTAAAAGATATTGTATTTCTCTCACTTCCAGTATTTTGCAATTAATTAATATACATATGATAATATGCTTAAATTAAAATTATTATAGTGAGGAAAGATATTTAGTTAGCCATTTAATTTAAAAAAAAATGCTTATAGATAGTCAGAAAAAATCTAGAGACACACCATTCTCCACATTCTGCCTAAAGTCGAGACAATGTGAGTTAAATGGCGGAACATAACGCCGTGATTTATTTTACCAAAACTGGGAAATGAACCCACGACCATCACATTTAGAGACAGATGTCACACTACAGCATGATGGCCTCATTTTATTTGAGTTTTGTAATTAATTTTCAGGTAGGAGATGCAGGTGGTGAAACTGAAGGCAATCTTCTATTAGAAACCGTACCCTCGTGGGTAGTTGATGTGGCTATAGAAATGGCTGCGCCTAAACTGAACAAACTCCCCTTTTACTTATTACCACATTCTACTTGCCAGAGTAAACAGGATCGACAGAAAAAGGTAACATTACTATTATAATCTATATAATAATAGATGTATCCGACAACTTTGTTTGCGTGGACTATTTTAAACTTAAAATCCCACTTTTACCCGGTTTCGTAGAAATTTCGAGAAATTCCTTTCGACACTCCCTAAGGAGGACGTGCAAAATTTTATCTTTCTATGTAACTCAAGTGACCATGTAAAAAACTAATAGCATATGCGATTTTTTTTTATTTATTTAATGTACATATTTCTTATATATTACGCCTGTCGTGGCACAGAGGCACAAGCGTGCAACTGTAAACGCGACAGGTTGTGGCTTCGATTCCCACTCCAGGAAATGGAATTTTCCATTTCCTGGGCTTGGCAAGGGAAAGCGCTGCGTTGAGTTCCGCCACTTACCACGCAAAGCCTTAATTCGACGGAAAGTGGCGAACGGAGTGTTTTAACACTAGGTTCCTTCTGTATGTATCTTATATATTATGAAAAAAATATTGTAAAAAGGATCTAAGTTTCTTTATGTATTAATATAAGTGTTATGCACATTTTCTGATGCCAAATAATAATTAAAATAAAAAAAACAAGTAACAAATGACATATGACATAATTGTGATGTGTTTAGGATATGCAGGATGATACAAAATAAAAAAAACATTTCAACTATTATATATTTTTTATTAACGTCACACTCTTGCTATTCTCTTTTCTGCGTTTTTTTTTTCTTATCTTATTACTATATTATTAGGATTTTTTTTTAACTAAGTGTAAGTGTATTCAGTACACAGGACTAAATCTAGGTCTAACACCTAGATTTAGTCCTGTGTACTGAATACGTTGTATGTACTGATATAAACAAACGTTGGTGGATCAATAAATAAATAAATAAACTACCTAAACCACATTTTTCCGAATTTAAATCTAAATGGAAAAATTTTATGATAATTATTAATTAAATATACATAATATTATTATATTTTTTTCTAAAACTATTGATATTTTAAGATAAATTATACTAAATATATATTTAACATCATTCCAGGACCGTCTAGTAGCCAACGACTTTATACAATGTCGCAAAGTGGCAGAACACGTGGTAGAGAAGATAGTTGGCAGTGGGGACGTGAACGGGGCCAGCAAGAGCGAGGACAATAATGATTCACCGGAGGAGAGAGTTGAATTGCTTTGCTGTGATCAGGTTTGTATGAATTTTTTAAATATTTTAACCGACTTTCAGATAAGGAGGTGTAAAAGAGACTTGTATTTTTTTGTGTGTGTAATCTTTTTCTGGATGGACTACTTTTGATGATTTTTTTTATATGGTAGCTGGCTTCTAACGTGATGGTTATTTGAATTTTGGTTAGTTCTAATGAGTAGTTTTTGAGTTATCCGTAATAAACCATTATTACTCATGTAGATAATGAAATGTAACAACTTTTTAATGTATTTATTTGAAGTCAACTTTCTTTTTTTTTTCATATTTAATTTTTAATAATTTTTTTTTACTACTACTAACATATAGACTGAGAGAACCTTGTGATAACACTCTCCGTTCTCCTCTTGCCGGCCCGGTATTCAAACCTGTAATTAATTGCGTTTAAAGTCAGACACTGTTCCACTGCACCGCAAATGCCTTTATGCTTTTGTTAACTAATCTAACGCTTATTCTCTCGAATTCGAAATGTGGAAAGCCTTGACAATACGTGCTTACTGACTACCCTATTATAGCATTTTTTGTAGTACCACCTGTTTCCCGCACATAGCAGGGTAAGCAGAGGGAACCTATGAGCCTAGTGATAAGACACTCCGTTCTCAAAATTTCCGTTGCCCACTTTCCACCGAATTGAGGTATTACGTACTGAGTGGCGGAAATCAACGCTGCGGTTTGCCTTTTTACCAGAGCGAGGAAATGGAAATAGTACATATTATTTAATATAAACGCCTGTCGTGGCGCAGAGGCACAAGCGTACGACTGTAAATTAATATTTTTTTAATTTCCTGGGTTTTGTAACAAGACAAAACGCGGCGTTGAGTTCCGCCACTCAGCACGCAATGCGTCAATTCGGCGAAAAGTAGGGAACGGAGTGTCTTGACTAGGTTCTCTCTGCCTACCCTGCTATATGCGGGATACAACATGTATGTAATATTTTCCTGAAGTGGGAATCGAACCCAGAACCTGTCGCGCTTACTATGACAGGCTTGTGCCTCTGCCCCACGACAGGCTTCAACTATTATAGCTATATCTTAATATAATATTTTAAACAGGTTCTGGACCCCAATATGGACCTGCGTACGGTCAGACACTTCATATGGAAGTCAACAGTGGAGTTCACACTACACTATAGAGTGTTGAAACAATGAAACTCGGTTCATATTATAAACTTCAATAAACACTTGAAAAAGTGCTGCTCTATACAGAATATGTTCAAGTGAAGTGTTATTTTTTATCTGTGGAAATTAAAAAAAAAATCGATTTTTGTCTTGTAACCATTTTTTTTAAATTTACTGTGAAGTTTGTTATAATGCATGATTTTTGTTCCAGTTAAGTAAATTTGTGACTTTGGTCGCAGGTTCCCTTTATTATTGTCACAATTTTTTATTTTTTTTTTCAAAAATTTATATATACACTTGGATTATATAAACAATGATTATAATGCCTCATACATTATTGCTATTAAAAAAAATATTATGTATGTATATCAGTATTGCTATTTAAAAAAATAAATAAGAATAAAATTAGACATTCCTTTAGCCTGTGACTTTCTATTTATTACAAAAAAAACAATCTATCACTTGTGCCTAAATATAAATAAATATTTCTTGCCTAAGTCTTTACGCAACGCCAACAATTTTATATAAAATATTTCTAATAATTATTATAATAAATAAAACTTGGATTCGCTTTTGAAATTACATAAATAATAAAAAAAAATAAAAAAATGCATGCAATATAAATATATGAATACAGATTATAAAATTAAATGACATATTTATTACAGTAATCGTAAACCTTCGAAGTAATGTACGTAATACTTGTAAAAAAAAAAATATATTTGAAATGTTGCATCTTTCAAACTTGTTGTTACAATTTATAGATTCAGTAATATTGATTTTTTTTTTATATTGTTTTTTTTTTATATTGTTTCTAATGTCAAATAAAAAATATATATATATTTAAATTTGCTTATCTGTATTACTAATCTGTTTCACGCATGAGTAATATATATTTAGTTTTATTTATTATTAATTTTGTGTATTATTAAAAAAAAACGTTAAAAATTTGTAAATTATTTTAGGTTAATTTTCGAAATTTAAATTTGGAAGTGTTGCAAATTAAATTCATTAGTTTATTATATTTATTTTAATATTTACGCTACTTTCTAGCTACAAAAAAACTTGTTTTGTGTTATAACTGTCAAAATACTAGCTTTACAGGTCATTTAACTAATAAATTCACAAATTAGAAATTTTCCTGATAATGTCTGGTATAAAAAAAAATGTTTTTTTTTATGCATATAATTAAAGAACATACAGCCACATTTTTTTATTTAATGTATAGAAATAATTATTTGTCCAATATATCAATATTTAATGTAATATTTCTGTTACTTTTATTTACATATGCTTTGTCTATCTAGACCAGTGATTCTCAAACTTTTTTGTTGCGGCACATATTTATCGATTTCAAAATTTGGCGGCACACAACGAAAAAGATAAAATTTATTTACTTACTAAAACACACTATATAATTTAATAATATTACCATTATTATATATTTGCAAAATTTGGTGGCATACATGAAATTTGGTTTGGCACAGTGATTGAGAATCACTGATCTAGACTATAAAAAATATATTTTCTCGAGTTTTCTTAAACAAATAATTACATTCATTGAAATATGTCCAAGTTTCGTCCTTTGTGTCATTTATCATTAAGTTTATTAATAAATTTAATATAAACATTATTACATATGATTTGTCGTTTATCCTAAGTATTATCGTGTCATCTTCATTTTCGTTTTTTAATTTAATGATGGTATGATAATTTGTAAACTTTTCATTTTTTTGAGTTAAGTAATGAATAAATGCTATAGTTATAATAATATAAATGTGGAAGTCTGTTTGTTTGTTACGCTTTTGTTCAAAAGCGTAAACTATTCAACAGCTAACTCAATGATATACTTTAAAAAAAAATGAATGTCAAAAAATGTTGTGTTTGAGATATTATGACAACGAAGACTTTATAAAATTCAACGCCAATAAATATTTTCGATTGCTTAAACTTTTTTTCCTTTGAGTTGATCTGCGATCAGACCCAAACTATATGCAGATTAATTGAGGGTTGATTTCGTAATCTAATTTAAATTTCATTATTCATTAACTTTTTAATGATCATTAACAATCATTTAAAATGAAATCGCATGTAAAAGCTAGTAATACTATAAGTCATGCTGCCCATAGAAACACTAATTATTGGTTGAACATCATTTTTTAATTTCGATTAACGTTAAATGGCATCTCTGAGTTCATAATTTGTTTCTTAAAAATGTAATGTAACTTCTATTGTATATTGTTCATAGATTTAGGTATTTTCAGCGAGTGATGTCGTATGATTTGGGAATGCTAAAATTTTCTTATGACTATTAGACCTAAGCTTTGAATAGCGTGGATATTTAATAAAAAATAAATATTGTTATATGTTGTTTTATTTAGTTGTTCAACCCATATTCATGTATGTTTGTATAATATTTTAGTATCATTTGTTTACTAATAAATAGTAATTCGTGGCGCAGACGCACAAGCGTGCGACTGTAAACGCGACAGGTTGTAGGTTCGATTGCCACTCCAGGAAATGTAAAATATAGTATTTTCATTTCTTGGGTTTGGTAACAAGGCAAAGCGCGACGTTGAGTTCCGCCACTCAACACGCAATGTCTCAATTTGGGGGAAAGTGGGGAACGGAAATGTTGGAAGAGAATGGAGTGTCTTTAGACTAGGTTCTCTGGTTCCCTTTACCTACCCCGCTATATACGGGATACAGCGTGAAGTTAAAAAAAAAAAGAAGTAATCTTTAACCTATTTTTATTTCATTGTTTTGATACGACAAAGCGCGAAAAGTTCCCCCAGTCAAAATGCAATTTTTGGGTGGGAGTTAGGAGAGAGTGACATTAAGCTCTCTCTGACTACCCTGCTTCTTGCTTGATTCTGATTTGCTTGCTTGATGTTGATTATACGTTTCTAAATGACTCTGTTCTCGACTTGCCTCACTGCTATTGAGGTATACAATTCTAGAAAAGACTTCATGTTTCATGACACTTGTTGTGTTGGCTATCGGTTAAGTGTTTGATCTTGTAATTATTGTCCCTCAAATTTTGTTAATTATCAGTTTATCAAGAAAATGTGGTTGTATCTCTGAGATGAATCTCTTGCTCGTGCTAATGCTCGTAGGATAAGAGTAGAGTAGGAATCATAATTATTTGAAGTTCATAGAAAACAATTTACTATTTGAAATTTAATTTCTACATTTAAAAGAAAAAAGAATATCTACTGCATATAACGTTTTTTCTACAAACTAAAATTTTATCTAAAATAAATACAAATTCCTTTAGTGATTTTATTTAAAAAAAGGTAAGAAAATATTGTAGAACTTTGCACTTTCTTCAGATATCTACTTGCCAATGCAACGTGTAAGGAGCGCATAGGCCCTATAAATATTTTACGATTAAAAAATAAATATATTAAGACCAAATAAACTGCAAAAAAGTGATTCAGTATAGGATAAACAAACCTTTAAAGATACGGTAAATATTTAAATTATGAAAAAAATGTTGGTAAATAGATAATAAATATAGAAGCATTTTTAGTTTGACAAGATGTCCAACTGACATTGACAAGTCAGCTGTCACAAAAACCAAACAACCTTAAAAGTGCAATGATATAACTTAAGTTTAATCACAAATATGAGTGGAAGACTAATAATTCGTTCCATTACATATAAATTACCACAAATATCTACATTTAACCGAAATGTATTCACGTGTAGAAAAGCAATTATAAATTTTTACAATATTGACATTCGAAACTTTAGCACTAAGAAAAAGCCTAAAATAGTTGAAAAGAAACATTGTAATATTGGTACTATAGGTCATGTAGATCATGGGAAGACTACTCTTACTGCCGCTATAACAAAAGTTTTATCAAATGACGGGTCAGCCAAATATGTACCTTATGATGAAATTGATAAAGCTCCTGAAGAAAAGGCTAGAGGTAAACATTGATAATACTTTCATATTGAAATGTTTTTTTTTATTTATTCCTCTTCGTATACTAGAATTTTTTTATATATATGCTTTAAATAATATATACAGTGTATCCAAAGTTTTGTTTGCGAATCTATTATGATTTGTATATTTTTTTCTTTTAGTTATTCATCTGTATATTTCCTTATAGATTTGTGGACGTCGTAGCGCAGTGGGGCAGAGTCAGTAAACCCAACAGGTTGTGTGTTCGATCACCTCCTGGGGTAATGATTACATTTAAAATATTTTTTATTTACTCTGGTAGGACTCAACATGCATTGTCTCGATTTTGGACAGACAATGGATAATAGAGCTTCTCTCTGCCCATCCTGATATGCGAGAAAAATCATAAAGCTACAAAAAAACCTTTATATAAATTTTACTAAAATATAATTGTAAAAAAATACTATTTAATTAATTATATATTTTTTTTATATTACTTACAGGTATAACAATAAATGCAGCACATGTAGGTTACAGTACAAAAAAGAGGCATTATGCACACACTGACTGTCCTGGCCACGCAGATTACATAAGAAACATGATATCTGGTGCTTCACAAATGGATGCGGCAATATTAGTTGTAGCGGCAAATGATGGGCCAATGCCACAAACTAGGGAACACTTGTTACTGGCAAAACAAGTTGGAATTAAACATATTTTAGTGTATATAAATAAAGTTGATATTGTTGAACCTGATGTGAGTTAGAAATTATATATATTTTTTTTATTTACTCATCTACTAGTGTTAAGACAGTTAAATTGAAAAATAAATAAAGAAATTGAACCCATAATCTATGGATGTACTGTTAGACAGATGTTCCACTGTACTATTATGAACTGCCAAACACAATATAATATATGATAATATTATAAAAATAATAAGCACTATTGCACTTTTTGCATGAAATCCTCTATTTGCCTGTTATCTGGTGGAACTTAACCACAAGGGATATGGGATTAGGGATTGAATCCATAACTATAGCTTACAGTCCAAACCAAGTATGATTATAACTTGGGATTTTTGTTTTGATTAAATTTTCTTTTCTAGGTATTAGAATTAGTTGAAATAGAAATGAGAGAAATGTTATCAGATTTTGGTTTCGATGGTAGCACAGTGCCGCTAATAACTGGATCAGCATTGAAAGCTTTAAATGAAGACCAATCAGAGATAGGTAAGAAGCAACTTTATTATTAATATCATTTATTTTGTCTTATAATCTTACTACCTACCAGTGGCAAGGCGTCCATATAACACGATTCCCACCGGCTTGCTTAACTAAGTAAAGTACAAGTATGAGACCTAAAAAAGAGGTCGCCAAGAAAATGTGGAACTTGAAAGCAAGGTGTGAGAGCTAAAAAAAAAGGTCGCCAGGAAAATTCGATAGTGAAATTACTAAATACCTTCACATCCTATACCGGCTTCCCTAAATATATGTAGTGACTTCCCTAAATATACATCTTCTCTAAATTTACCGGCTTGCCTAACTAAAATTTTCACCCAAGCGTGGATTTTAACACCTGTAATCCTGTTATATACTGTTTTCATAGAAATTTCTACTTTCTTCGGCCATTAGTTTTGCTGTGTTATTGCAGTCATTCAGTGATTTAAATAATAAAACATATATTTTTAAATGAATCCGTATCCAATTTTTAATCTTATTTATTTATAATAATTAATATTTAATATTTTCATTTCCTGCGTCTGGTAACAAGGCAAACGTTGAGTTCAGCCACTCAGCTCGCAATGCCTCAATTTCGCAGTAAGTGGGGAACTGAATCTTAATCATGGAGTGTCTTAACACTAGGTTCTCTGGTTCTCTCTGCCTACCCTGCTATAATCGGGATACAGCGTGAAGCAAAAAAAAAATGTTTATTATTTTCATTTCGTTGCTCTGGTAACAAAGCACAAGGGCGTTGAATTCCGCCACTCAGCCCGCAATTCAGCGGAAAGTTGGGAACGGAAATCATGAAAGAACTGAGTGTCTTAGATTACTAGATTCTGGAGTTACCTCTGCCTACCCTGGTATGTGCGGTATACAGCGTGAAACTAAAAAATATATTTAATATTTTCATTTCATTGCTCTGGTCTGCCAGGCCTTAATTTAACGAAGTGTCTAAACACTAGGTGCCGTTCCCTCTGCCTACCCTGTTATGTGCATGCAGCGTGAAGCCAAATAAAAAAAATATTTTATAAATTATATTTCAGGTGTTCAATCAATAAGAAAGCTATTAGACACAATGGATAATTACGTGCCACAGATAATAAGAGATTTAGATTCGCCATTTTTAATGCCAATTGACAACGTATTCACGGTGCCTGGACGAGGTACGGTGGTTATAGGTACTATAAAGAGAGGTGTCATGAAGAAAAATGATGAAGCTGAACTGTTAGGATTTGGGCAGAATGTTAAAACTAGTTTGTCGGACATACAGATTTTTAGATCTAGCGTTTTGGAGGTTAGTTATGTAGTCTTACTACCTACCAGTGGCAAGGCGTCCATATAACACGATTCCCACCGGCTTGCTTAACTAACTTGCTTAATTAACTTAATAAATATATTATTATAAAAAGGAAAAGAGAATCTTGCAGTTTTTATTTTTAATTTAATTGAATAAATTGCACTGAATGGATTAAAGGTTTAGTTACGTTACTTAATGGAATTATATTTGTTTTTGAGCATCGAACACTAAAAAATAAGATTGTATATATAATTATTTTTTAATTATCTTTTTTTTATTCGACAATATGGGTAGGATAAAGTAAGGAATAAAAGACAAAGTTATGTCATCTTTATATATAAACATGAATGTTTGTCTGTATGTCCTTTATAGAATCGTGAACCATGCATTCGATCATGTGATGATCTATAGCAAAGTTGTTATGCATGAACCCATGAGCGTTTCTGAGTGGGTACGACCAATTTTCGATAGATGGCGCCACAAAATTTTTTCGAAATTAACAAAACCTTTAAAATTACACAAAATGATTGTAAAGTGTAATTTTAATGAATTTGGTTATTTTAAGTACCTAAACTAGTGTTAAAACATTCCGTTCTACTTACCATTTTCAGGCAATCGCAGGAGACAACGTAGGTGTATTACTAAGAGGTCTTAAACTGCGTTCAGTGGAAAGCGGGATGTTGCTATGTGCAGCAAAAAGTGTAACACTAAGCAACCATTATAAGGCGAAAGTCTATTTTCTCTCTCGAAGTGAAGGCGGAAGGAAGAACCCGATTGTGTCTAAATATTCACAGCAAATGTTCAGTGGCACTTGGAATGTTGCGTGTAGGATTGATTTGGGTGAGTTGTTATTAAAAATTATCATATACACCCCCGCTCAAAAGTAGGGGTTCACTCATCTCAATTTTCCGCTTCGATATAAGTTCTATATCTCAGCGAAAAATAGTCGTAACGGAATTTCAAAGGCACCGTTTTGAAGGGGATAAATTCAGCTCCACTTTCCTTTTTTTCGCAAATTTTACAAATTTTTTTGTAGTCCCCACGTGATTTTGAAAAGGACAATTTTTTTACGATTTTTAAGGATTTTCTTATGACGTTTTTTTTTTAAAGGAGCGAGACATTTTTTATTCATGTCATCGGCATCTTCGCGCTATATTTGATATGAATAAAAAACGTCATAAGAAAATCAGAATTATTATTATAATTATTTTTACTCCAAAAGTAGGAGAAAAAAAAATGTCATCAGAAAATTCTGAAATAATTTCCACAGGTGCATCCTATTCTCATGCAACTTTTGACCCCCTTGATATTTTTTCGAATTCCCCGCCGTTTTCGAGATACGCCAAATTTAGTAAAATGTTCAATTTTCGGTCAAAATTTAAATATTTTTGCGAAAAGAAATCGGACGATACATTTTAAAACATGAAAATGCAGCGTTTGATGTCCTTTTCAAAGCTGTGATGAATAAAATCTCCAAGATTTTTTTTAAACGACGGGCAACGCATCTGCTGACCTTAAAAAATCGTAAAAAAATTGCCCACTACCTAATAACTACAAAAAAAATTGTAAAATTTTCAAAAAAAAGGAAAGTGGAGGTGAATCTATCCCCTTCAAAACGGTGACTTTGAAATTCGGTTACGACTATTTTTCGCTGAAATATAGAACTTATATCGAAGCGGAAAATTGAGATGAGTGAACCCCTACTTTTGCGCGGGGATGTATATGTATATGTTTAATTGTATATTTTTATTATTTTCGCTATCTATTATTATTAACGCCTGTTGTGGCGCAGAGGCACAAGCGTGCGATTGTAAACGCGACAGGATGTGGGTTCGATTTCCACTCCATGAAAAGGAATTTTTAATGTCGTGGCTTTGCTAACAAGGCAAAGCGCGGCGTTGAGTTCCGCCACTCAACACGCAATGCTTCTATTCGGCGGAAAGTGGGGAACGGAGTGTCTTAACTCGTCGTTTCCCTTGCGTAACCTGCTATATGCGGGATACAGCGTGAAGCTATGTATGTATGTAGCTATTATTATCTATTTCCTTAGCTTTATTGTGTTCTTCTGTGTAGTAGGGTAGACAGTAACGTGACCGAACATTGCCAAGACAATCCGTTTTTAGCTTTACCAATTCAAGACATACCGTGTCATATGTCATTAAATATGCTCGTAATTATTATTTATTCACATAAATTAAGAAAAATATTTGGAAAAGCGTAAAAATTTGAACGTAACAGGATTCGAACCTGTGCGTCTATGAATGCCCTTCTAGCACTTTAGCCAGTTTAACTTTCCTTTTTATTGATTTATGTCAAAATTCTTATACGCTTGTTGCAAATTCCAAAACGCTCGGGTTCGAATACGTAAAATTTTATAGTTTTACTTCTTTTAGTTTCACGCTGTATCCCGTACATAGCAGGGTAGGCAAAGGGGACCAGAAAACCTAGCGTTAAGACATCCCGTTCCCGCACTCTCCGCCGAAATAAAAATACTAAATATTAATTATTATAAATATTGAATATTTTCATTTCCTGGCGTGGGAATCGAACCCACACGCTTGTGCCACTACGCCACAATAGGCCTTTTACTCACCTAACAAAATATCAAATAATTAAAAAAACATACTTTCCAGAACCTTCCCTGCAAATGATGATGCCAGGAGACCACGGAGAGGTCTACCTAACTCTTTTAGAAGGCATGGTGATGACAGAAGGCCAGCCTTTCACCATAAGAGAGAATAACGTAACTGTCGCCACCGGAATCATAACAGATACATTGCCAAATGTTGATGTACCTAATGGAAAGTTGGGAAAAGTTGTGCTGAATTTAAAGTAATTTATTGATATTAATTCAGGCGTGAATAAGTTCATATATCGGATTTGCATTTTTTTTAATCGAATTCAATAAAAAAGCATGTTCTTAATTCGATTGTATTCTTTATGCGTGTTACTCGTAACTTTTTACTGAGTGAACTTATTTTGATGATTATTTTTTTGTATGGCGCTAGTGCTACTCAATGTCTCCCATTTAAATTTATTTAAATTCTAATTTTTGAGTTATTCGTAATGACGTTAGTTTTCACCGATTTAAAATCGCTTTCTTTTTTGTTAAAATGTTAATTATTCGGAACAAGCGGTTTTTAGTCTAGGTTCTATATTGTGTTAAGTAATTTCTTCAACCTTACAAAATTTTAAATGCAAGTCGATTTATCAGCTTATTCACGCTCAATACGGATTTGAACCCTGTATTCTGTAAAATACATTAGACTTTTGTGAAAAAAAATTTAATCAAAGATATTTTGCTATAAGATACTATGGTAAAAATAGATATTTCAACACGTTCATATTTATAAAAGTAATAAATATATTATTTATTAGTACTTTACTTTTATTTATTTAAACCTCCAAATATTTTCAGTTCAGTTCTTTAATTATGGAGCTTCGAACGTGCCAGTAGAGCACAAATCACTTCGCCAATGTCACGTTGTCGAAATATTTTACGTTAGATGACAGTTTAGAGTTAGTTAGTTAGTTTTTCAACTTCACGCTGTATCCCGCATATAGCAGAGTAGGCAGAGGGAACCTGAGAACCGACGTGTTAAGACACTCCTTTCTCTTACAACAATTCCGTTCCCCACTTTCCGCCAAATTGAGGCATTGCATGTTGAGTGGCGGAACTCAACGTTGCGCTTTGACTTGTTACCAAACCCAGGAAAGTGGGAATCGAACCCACAACCTGTCGTGTTTACAGTCGCACGCTTGTGCCTCTGCGCCACGACAGGCGTTAACTATACTAATGCTTATTATAAAATACTATTGTGACAATCTTTAACAGATAATTTAAAATTATATTTCAAGAATGCATATCTAAAAAGCATATCTAAAAAACTATAAAAAATAATATTTTATGTAAATTCATTTAGATCAACACATTAAATATAACTGTCAATATAATAAAAATTAAAAAAAAACACAAAATAGGAATAACAAAAACAACCACAGACAACAACACAACAAAAAAATAAATAAAACGTCAACCATTTTCATAATGATATATTTTTGTCAGAAGGTAATTAATATTGTGCCAAAACATTAACAAAATGATTAGTAAGAAAACATCATGTTTGCATCTAGCATTTACTACGTAGAAATCATACACTACTCTGAGACAACATTTAACATTTATTTCACAACATTTCATTACAGATGGCAACACTATTTAAATCGTGAACTATTATTAACACCGATACGTCTAAAGGAGTATGTTTCTAGAGAAACTTATGTGAGACGACGTGCTATATATAAAAAATATTAAGAGTATTTCATTGGCAAGTACAAAATCAACGATAAATATATATAAAAAAATCAACAATTTGGCGAAAATATATTTATTTATATTTATAATACAACAATTCATTAAGTATCAATTCATTTAACCAAAAAGATTTAATATCAACTGTCACTTCAATATACGATCTGTAGCACAGATAAAATAAACATAGTAACCACAGATAAATAATATTATATACCACATCAAGACAAAATTTACGAGCGTATTAAGAAGTGACATAACAATAATAAAAATATACATACATTTTTTTAATGTGGCAACACTGCACGTCGTTCTCACACAATTTAAACAATTCAAAGTTTCGAGAAAAATCGACCATTTATAACCTGTCTGCTATCAGTCTGATTCATGCCACTATCTAAAACATTAATCACAAATATATTTGTATACATGGATCTAACACGGAGAGAAGTAAAAACAACTAGTTACGCCCGCCATTTTATCTTCAAATGTGAAAGTACCATCAAAATTTGCCTAGCGTAGTCGAGTTTTAAAATTGGAATCTCATTCTAGATGGGCAGTTAGCGGACAAAATGGCTTCCCGTGCCATATTTAAATTAAAAAAAAAAACAAAAATATTACAATTTCCAAAAATTACTCAAATCTAACAAAAATATTAAATTTTTTACTTTTTAAATAATGCCATATTCACACTAACCGCCCAATTTGTACAATAGATCCATCTAAATTTAATTTTTTTCTATGTACTGTGACAGCAGAGCTATACTTAATATTATTCCTTGGTCCATACAGCATACTTGGCATCTTATGAAATAACTGTTCCGTAACAATTTCACTAATCACTTGAAACCCAACACTATCTATATTACACGCCTCGTGAAAATTGAAAAAGATCGAACAAATCGATCAAAAAAATTATGAAATAAAATATATATTTTTTGAATTCTATCATAATATTGTTCAAAAAAAGTCGCCAAATTCTACAAATATGATATAATAAAATAATTTAATTTCTTTTTTTTTAATTGCCTAAAATTAAAAACAAACATGTTTATTTTAAATATAAGAGGCGTGTACTACAGAAGGTCCACAATACCATAACACACTCCCATGCGCCTAAACCTTTTACCATGGAATTAAGTTTTAATAAGCTCATAAAATTCGTTATTCACAGATAGACATACATTTTGTAATTCATTTTATATATTTTAAAAACATCTACGTTCTTCAACGGACAGATCTAACATTTTATCGAGGACTAGCAAACATTGATCTTTTTAGGCTCTAAACAAAGCATGGTTAAACAACAAGTCATAACAAAAACAAAATAATATAAAAATATTGTAATATTATATATATAGTGTGTTTTGAAACAGTGGCAGTGTGTCTGCTTACGAAAAAATGCTGGGATATTAAAAGCAGTAAACAATTATTAAGTAAATCTACAACTCCACTATTGAATATATTAAAAATACTATATAATTTTGGTGCTTCACAACGGAATAGATTCTAACGTGAGAAATGTAACAATCTGACACCGAGAACATAACAATATTGTCCTAACGTTCGATAAGTTCCGGTCGTCAGTCGACGATTGTAGCAAAAATTACAAAAATATATTATCTTTGTTAGAAAATCACCGAGGACAAGCGTTAAATGAGATTACTCTTTGTAAAGTATAAGCAAAAATTCGTACAATTCCAAAAAAGTATACCCAACGTGAGTACCGACACAATCTCTTAAGCTTAGAAATGTTTTGTTGGGAATTTAGCACCGCGATAATAGAACTTATATTAAGTATATATATATATATAAGAAAATATTGAATGGCGCATCGTAAATAGCAACACAGAAACAAATAATAATAATCCCCGCTAACAAAACGTGAGTTAATACTTGTGCACCTTAGTTACGGATTGATCGTGTGTGAAATGCAAATTCATTAATGCAATGCATAAAGAACACTCAGTTTTCAGATACAATCCGTCGCTCTGTACCTAAACAGTAGCTACAATATAAAAAAAAACTTAATTCATCGCTTACAACTATAAAAATATTTAGAAATTCTCACTTATATTTAAGAGGAACTGGCAAAATAAATCCTGTATTTTCTCATAACCGTCAAATCAATTACAAAATAACCAGATATTGGTCCTCGCGTATCAAAAATTCATAATGCCATTCCTATAAAACTGGACAGAACCCGGCGAGTAGCAAAAATATTCTATGAACGCTAAACAACCGCTGAAAAATATATAGAATCCACTAAATACCCAATACAAAAACCTACTATTACGGTAAAAGATCGTAAAAGCAACGTTAAACTTAACAAACTAAATATAGTAAGATAAAAACCTTGGTGGCAGACCTACGTGCGAAGAGCGACTGGCTCAAAACTTATCACTAGACATCGGATTATATTTTGGCAAAAACAATACGTATATCGTTATAGAATTCATATTAAAATACTAAAAACAAAACAAACCCCACGTATAAATAGATAAGAAAGTGAAAGTCGACTCGGAAGTGACTTTAAAGTCGCACTTTCAAAGTGTATTTGGTCATTTCATATAACCCGATGTCAACGTATCACAATAATCCTTTTAAGCAGGACTAACCACCGTTATTGTCCACACTCATTCCATTATAAACACTAACATTTGCAACTTATATAGAAACATCTAGCCCCGACCGACGTTTTAGTATCAAAAACAGTGATTAAAACATCTTTAATAGAATAGAGTATTTGTGCACGCGATGCGAAACGTTGGCGCCCGACGTGGGACTTTCTTACCTATCGTATGAAGAGTTGTCTACATTTTAACATTACGACGTGCAAACATCGATAAGTGCTCGCGATAATTGGAAACATCGATACCTACATCGAATATAAATAGTGTGTGAGATTATTGATATATTATAATTAAATTTACTCGAACTGGGGTACCTTACAAGGGTATACGACTACAAAATGTAAGGTCAACTCTCCATACGACAGTTCGAAGTAACAATTTTCATAAGACACGACGATATAACTAGCCATCACCTCACAAACGTATGTAGTATAAAGGACATAAAATATTATGCTATTAATTTTAATTAAATATTATTAGAGGATCATTTACGGTTATATAGTATTTAAAACACGTAACTATAAGATTCGTACAGTAAGCTTGAGGGCCGTAACCGCCTATACCTAACGTAACTACACAACTAGCATCATTTAAAATAGAATAAAAAACCAACTACAATACACCAACCTTGCAGGAATATCTATCTAAACAGTGAGTTATGAATATTTTCCGCTACATTTTTTTTTCTTGTTCATGTTTGTTTTTTTTTTCTATAAATATCCATTTCGTAAATTATTATCAAATTCGATAAAGCTCTAAGATTGATCCACATTCACATAAATAAATTCTCCGACTTTTTAAACAAATGAAGCGCTCTGTAGGAAATCCTAATATTAAAAATAATTACGTGTAGATGTTGAGTGATTACTTATGACAACAACATTACTAACAACATTTAAAGTCTGATGAAACATCGATATATCGATTATCTCCTTGCAATCGAATAATTCGTGTTACAATTAAATTTAACTATAATTAAATTCGTGGTTGTGAGATTATAAATATTTTATAAAGTGATAAAGGATATTCAAGATATATTCCATAATCACTCGTAATCGCTCAAATCCACTAAACGCACAAGTCCATGTTCCTATCTCCATTTTAAACATAAGATAAATATTCCAGTCTTGCTAAAGGTACGTCTCCTAAGCGTTTTCTAACAATGTCTACCATATATCGAACATTCTAGAAGTGTTCCGTGCTTTGTACATTCAGGATTTAGCAAAATAACTATAAGTATATTTTCCTAGCACTTCAACAGTAAGGTATCAAGGGGTCCTATAAAACTCTGCAAGAACATTTATCAACATTTATATCTCATATATAGATTATAAAATAGCCATTAAATTAATAGAAAATATTCGCTACCGTATTACTCGCAATTTTACTATCTACGAAATCTAGCGTTTACAAATATCTTAGGTTTTTGTTGCAAGTAAACAACGAACAACGATAAAATGAAAGAACTCTATTCAAAGTTTTATATTACAAAATAATAACTAATAGTAATTAAACGTAAAGCGAAGTTATCAATGAGCAAAATTCGCCTTCAGAGGCTTATAAAAGTTTTGATTTCAATATCAATAAAGCTCTCTCAAGTGTATCGAACATAAACATCAACTGTCTACATCAAAATTATCTTTTAATTAAAAGAATTAACTATTACCAAAGAAAGTTCTAGATTCAACTAGAACATTTGGCTCAATTACCCTAAACAGCGCATTAAAAGCCGACAGACAAACTATTGATATAGGACGAACTTTGTTTAACATTAGGAAATATTTAGAGAATCTTATTAATAATATAATAACGTAAGCGTTCTATTTGTTAAGTACTGAAACGATTTTGGTTTAGTTTATACTGCACGATTAAGGACTAAGGACATTTTTTTATAATTAGGATATCACACAATTCTTAAGATATGCTGTTATAAGCGTTGGTCACGTAGAAATTGAGATTATTTTGTATATATACATACATACAATTTAGCATTAATTACGTTATAAGTGAACTTAACTGTAAGGACTATCTCGTAAGAGAATGCAAGAAGCATAGACGCCAAATTTAAATTAATTTAAAATCGACGAAAACGATGAATTTCTTTTTTTTTTTTTTTGATATGACGCGGACGTTTCAATTTTAAATTGACCTAAAAAATCTAGAGGAACTTGGCACATTATCTGCCGAGTAAATTTGAAAATCAAATAATTCGTCGTTTTCGTCGAAATTAATTTTATTTTGAAACGAAATGCGCCAAAAGCTTATTCTATGCTTTTTTGGACGGAAGGAACGTTTTGAGCTGAAAAAAATTCGGGCAACCGTTAAGATTGACGCATCGCTTGTAAGCAAAAAGAATTTTGAGATACTATTACGAGAAATTCATTGAACATTTATAATGTACCTAATATATAATAAAAAAATAGCACTAATCAATTGAATTTAGTTTCAATCATGTATTTTATGAAAAAGCGACACGCCATCCAACGAAAATTGTGAAGCTTTAGAAATTTTCGTGTAATTTCCACAGATAAGCAAGTATTTGCAATCATAGCCATCTTTACAGATACAGAATACTACAAATTTGAATCGATTAAATAAATCGATTTTTACTAAACATCGATTTCAAATAGTTGACTTTTAACTTTGAAAATGTAAAAATAAAATTTGTTTATATATACTGAAATTCATTTAAAATTCATAATATTCCGTATCTAATAATAAAAAAAAACCGGAATTAACAATTAACTACAAAAATAATAATTAAATAAGTTCATCTGTCAAATGATAAATAAATAAAGTAACAACATTCTAGAGCTTCGTTTGTATTGTACGTAATATATGAATATAATAAATAAAATTAATAATACATAGTTATTCCAATTATTTTCATTAACTTACCAAATCGCATAAGCAATTAAAAAAATATATTAACTATGGTTTCCAAAAGTAGCAAAAAGTTAGGTTATAGTCATATATATATATATATATATATATATATTATTTAAAAAATAAACTAAATACACGTACAATCCAAACGAAGCGAATAATAAATTTGTCTAATTCTCAACAATTTCTATAAAAAGCGTTTGCGTTAGAAGAAATCGAGGTAAATAGTTTCACTAATATGGCAACAAAGGAACACCAATAAAACCGAAACAAAAAAATAGGTTGAAAAAAATCTAACTATTATATAATAATATATTAATATATCTAAACTAAATTGTGCTTAATTTCATATAATCGATTCATATAATCGATTAATTAAATCTATTAATTGTACTAACATATAGTACGGGGTTGGTTTTTGGGTATCGATAACGAATCGATATATCGATATTAGAAAATCTTAATACTAATAATGAATCACATCGAAAACGGTCTATTCGTTGAAACAACTAGCTAACATTTAGACATTTTATAGGTAACGACCTATTTAGGCCATTTTCTAATAATAAAACTACATTTAAATTCAACCTACGTGGTATCACCAACCCCATTCAAAGCCGCTTTCCGAATAAATAATAAAAAAAAAAAAACAAAAAATCGACAAAGTATAGAGCTTACTATGTAAATTAAATAATTTTGTACATCAGAGGTTATAATAAAATGCACGCAAAACATACGAATCGTTCCATAGACATGAAAATATAAAAATAAAAAAAAACTATTGTCTCTTCGAGTAAAAAAAAATAAAATAATCTATAATGTAAACTTGAATTCATTTAACTGTCTGTATATAGAAAATAATAAAAAAAAAACAATACTAACATTTGACATATGCCGCCATATTTGTCTATGGAGCGACGCAACAGATAATAAAAACGGAGTTATTGTCATTAAACAAAGCTTTAAACATTTACACTTAACCTAATATGAACTTATATGGAAGAAAGTTTATTTTGGTTTTTTTTTCAGCCATACGGCATTTGTGCAAAGACCCGACAAAGAAGCGTAATTTTAAGCAGTACCGACATATATACCTATAAATTCCTTTTATGGACAGACACTTATCTAAATCATTGCAATATATTTAATTTTTTTTTATATATACTTTACTATTATATTAAAAAAAAAACAAATATTATCTATGTAACAATATAAAAAAAAAACCGAAAATCGAAGTCTTAAGTCATAACGCTGCCATTATTAAAAAAAAAAAAAAACAACTGTCACATATAAATATATTGCAATGTAAGACAAACTTCAACTAATCTATTAAGGAACTGACTATTAAATCGTTTAACGACTAAACGAAAACTAAATTAGAAACAGATTAAAAATATTTAAAAAAAAAACACCGCCATCTTTAAAATCCTAACCCCAATTCCAGAAAGTCATCAAAAACCGTACCATTTTACACTACACTTACTACTAATAACATATATCCACGAATTTCTTTATAAAATAGAGTTTGAGAAACATCACATTTTTAGTAAAAACGTTTATTATAGTTTTTGTTGGTGTGAACGATACTTCAAATTAAATATGGACGAACCGGGAACTGAACCCGTACTAATTTTAAAATATATAATCTCTTTCCTAATAATGTATAATATTTATTTAAGATCTGTGCTATTTATTATTATTTATTTAAGTTGCCAATAGTATGATGACTAGATATTAAAAGCCAATTTTTTTAAATTCATGCCTTAAATATGTTGCAAGAATTTATTAAGTATGTATTTATATACAAAAAAAAATTAAAATAGTTTAGATAATTAAAAATAGAAAAAAAAACCATATATTTTTGCTAAATAACTGAAACTACCTTCAAATTATTGTCTTGATAAAAAAGTGTCCCGTTTGAGTTATTTTAACATTATGAACCGGTAGTAATTTGATGTTCAAACAATAAGTGTAACTTTTTATCTATATATAAAACGTTTGAGCTACTGAGTGACTAACAGACAATGTACAGGCAAAACTATTGCCCGTAGAAAGATGAAAATTGGCATAAAGAGCTCATTGAGGAGTGACGGGGAACACTAAGAGAGGATTCCTCAAAAATTCCTATGAAAAAACGAAAAGAAGTGATATTTTGAATTAAATACCACACAAATGTTTACCATGAAACAGCAAATTTAAAAAAATAATAATTTAACTTTATAAATCCTAAGCATCGTTCACACCAAACACACATTGGCAAGTGGACATCAAATATTTCAAAAAACGGACATACATAGAGATATTAGATTTAATTATATATTTATAAAAACCAGCCAAGCACGATTATTAAGGTAATGCAACGCACAAACTAACATTTATATATTTCATATATTTTCATCTGGTCTCGTCTACTTGAGAATAACACTAAATATATATATATATATATATATATATATATATATAAATAATAATGAATATTCGAGTGTAAATGCATAGTTAATGCTAATTAGTGTTATCCTTTAAGTTTTTATAAAACGGTTATTGATATGATTTCAGGATTGCAACGCCCCATTGTAACACTTCATATATTTCAAATGGACTTAGTAGTTATGCATCATATTTGAAATTTTAAAAACAATATATAGGGACAAATGTCATATCATCTATTTTTTCCATTTATGCATGGACCATAGAGAACGTTTACATTTAAAATTTAAAACTGTCCTCCATCTTGAATATTTGCATAACCACATCCATTCATATGTAGAAGTAGAATATATTAAATTTGATTAACATTCGCGTTACATCAGTCAAAATCAAAAGGCTGAGCCTTAGTCGCTTTAGAAGCTGCATAAATAAATGCATTTAATTTAAAAATCGTATCGTCAATCATTTTTTTGGAAAAAAAATGGCAGATTAAAAAAAAATAGGAAAAAACAATTTGAAAAAAAAATTATACATTAATAGAAGCACAATCTAAGTGTGTTTTTTTTACATCTGCCATTTTTTTCTGTTTCATATATAAAAATCCATTAATTCTCATTTCAGAGTGAAAACGTATTCAATTTAAGTAAACAAATCCCTGTAATTTGAAGCATAGCGTAATATATTATAAATATTTAGAAAAGACTTATTAATTTTGTCTAATAATAATAAAATTCATTAAAAACTTTAATTATAACTATACTAAATTTAATTTTGTATGAAAAGCTTTTAACTTAACTATAAATAAGAGCTAGCCATTAAATTGTCATAAATAAATATTTAGGAATCAAAAACGTAAGTCACTTTCTTAGTCAGTACGTGAAATTAAAAAAAAAAAAGGAAAAATATATATTTAAGTAAAATATAGCAAATGGATGTTATTATGCAAAACAATAAAATATTTAGAGGTAGAATAATCAATACATATTTAGAAACAATTGAGTACATATATTTAAAAATTATTTAATTATTATATAATAAACATGTATTTTGCATAAAGCCATCCAATAATAAATTTAATGACATATAATCATTAAAAACAGTATGAAATCTATTCTAACAAGTGACTTGTGCTTTCAACATATAGCAAAAGAGTTTTCCCTCCAAAATGATTATTATTAATGCCTCACCACTATTTAGTCTTTCTATGAATATAGCTATCCGTTTTTTATTAATAAAGTTAGAAAGAGACAGCAATATAGCTTTTAAGATAACAAGAAAAGGAGCAATAAATAACATTAATACATATATAGAGTTATATCTTTTCATTTATACTAAGCAGAAAGAGATGGCAATATAATATTTACTTGGCATATGTTGCTATTTCGTTTCTAGCACATTAATAAGAAAAGGATAGCGACAGTGGTATAAATTATTTTAATTAATAGGTCCCGTAGCAAGATAGTGATATGGATGTCTATGAACAAACCTACTGTCATACCTTTGATTTTTTATATAGAAATCATTTCTATTGTTAACTTTCCTGTAATTCTGTGTGCGACGCTGGTTCTTGTCTGTCTGTTTGTTTTTCTCGTTCTCTTGTTTTGCGTCGGTTTTCTGTTGGTTTTCGCT
>JAKGSA010000610.1:302639-353446 GCA_033558755.1 Philaethria dido
TGTTAGAGAATAATGACTAAAAAGTATTTATTATTTATATTGACTGATTCGATATTTGAAATATGATTTGATCGTTAGCCGACAGGCGGTACATTGCTAGTTAAAAAACTATAGAAAGTATAAATAGCGTACGTCAATAGAGGCTTTCACCAGTGCCAGTGGAGCACACTGACCATGGCGTCTGAAGGTAGTGAATATGTCGCTACTAATTTGAATTCTGCTCCCGTAACATATATTTTTTAATATATTTGAACTATTATTCACATACTTAGGATTAGAGAAATATTTTTAGATATTCCGCATAAAAGGGTATGGAACGAGAACAAGACATTTCGTTCTCTACTTTCCGCTCATATTTAAGTCATTTCCTACTAAATGGCTGATCACCACATCACGCTTTGTCTTACGAGAACGAAGAAATGGAAATTATTTAAATTTTATCATTTCTCGCTCGCGGGAATCGAACTCATAGTCAGATGCTGTCCCTACTGCGATGCGATGGCCTCTGTTTATATTTAATATTTATTTTATATTTAATTTTCTTGATTTCTTAATTTTGATTTTTTATTGAGAAATTAATATACAAATCATACCTCTTTTTGATCAGCAGGTTTCGACGCGTTAGGCGAGTTCTCCTGCGACGTTTGTTTTGGCGACGCCGACTGTTGTGATAGAGGGGGTGAAGCGTCGTTCTAAAAATGTAAAGAAATTATATATATGATATTAAGACGAGATTAGCCATATTTTAGTGGGACTTGACAACTGAAAAAACTTCAACAGAACTGTTCTTTGTTTATTTTGTTCCAAACTTTAGTCTATATAATGTAATATTATAATATATTTTTTATTTTTCTAATTTAATTAGTCATTAATAGGTCGTTTACATTGAAAGTTGTATGTATCGAATGTAATAATTATTATTATTCTAGTGGATATATTTAAGATGAATCAAAACATACTATGTACCAGTGGCGATGGATAAAAAATGTATATAGATTTTATGCAGTTCCTAATTTCACCGTCAGTTAAGGTTTTGCCGCCGTTGGGTTTTTAAATTGTATTTTTTAATTTTTTTTTGCGTCAGGTGAGCCTACTCAGTCTGGTGTTGAATCCGTCATTGATTTCTTGTATTTTATAAAAGGTAAGTTGACAGGAATCGTGTGACACGAACTCTTCGCCAGTGTAGTACATTAGTAATACAGTAATGTATACTTGTATAGCTCAGTGTATACATACTGGTATATAGCACACACTACAACAAACAGTAGATAGATATTGTGGTGGAGGTGCAATACAAGCGTCACATATACGAGTACATACGGCGCGGCGGGGGCGCGGCGCGAGCGCGACGGTGAGCGTGAGGTCGCACCACATGGCGGCGCGCGCGCGACGCGCACTCGCGCACAGCTGCTGCACCGCGCCCGCCAGCTGCAGGGTCGCTGCGGACACGGTACACACTTTATTATACGCTGTATCCCGCACGTACAAACATTGCTAGGGAAACGAGAGAACCGACGTGTTAAGACACTCCGTTCTATAACTCTTTCTGTTCCCCTCCTTTCGTCGAATTATTATAGCATTGCGTGCCGATTGGCGGACATCAACGCCGCACTTTGCCTTAATATATATGTTACTTTATCATATTCATATATTAATTATAGCCCACAACTATATTCATTTAGGCTGCAATGCGAAAAAGCTAGTATTTTTCCCTTTTTCATTAGACATTTCAAAAATCCTTTCCCAATACCTCCCCTTACATTTCCCAAAAAAGTATCAGTTCCTAGATAGCACAACAAAAATATATTACCGCTTTTTCTATCCAAAGTGGAAATATGAAAAAATAAATAAATATAATCATTGCTTTACATGGTAATCGAACCCACATTCTTTCACGTTTACAGTCAAACGCTGTCCAAATGCGCTAGAGTACACTTCTATAAAAAATTTCACAAACAAAACTAATAAAATAGTATAGATATAAATTATAATCAATACTTACGATCAGTCCTATTATATCTAGCAGGCGGTGCGGGCGGCGGCGCGTGCGGCGTTAACTCCCGCCGGCGCGCCGCCTGTACTCCCGCCACGGCGTTGCGCCACGCTAACATCGCACTTTCCACTTCACTGTGAGGGGCTCTAAAGGAAAAAAAAATATATATTAATTAGTTCGTAACAAGGCAAAACGCGGCGTTGAGTTCCGCCACTCAGCACGCAATGCCTCAATTCGTCGGAAAGTGGGGAACGGAGAGTCTTAACACTAGGCTCCCTCTGCCTGCCCTGCTATATGCGGGATACAGCGTGAAGCTATGTATGTATGTGTATGTATTAATCAGTTACATGGATTTCTAAGTTTAAATTTGTTTGCTTGTTTAGACTTCATGTTTAAATTTTATCTGTAAATTTCATTGTACGTTATTCAAATACTTTTTTCAATCAAGTGTCTTAATTTATTAAATTAATCATTATTTCATAATAACGTGCACACGAATGGACCAAATTGTAGATTCAATTACCACTCAAAAAAATATAAAAGAAATATTAAAAGTAATTTAATTATATATTTAAAATATATTATTTCTCAACAACGAAATATCTTGATATTAGATTCTCTTTGACTATTCTACTATATGGAATAAAGCATAAAACCACTTTTTTACTTTATTTTTAGAAATATTTCTCCTACATAAATAGTATGAAAAACACAATAAAAATATTAATAATAAAATACATACATTTCAGCCAAATTCTTAACATCTTCCCTCCAACTAGCAGGATCAAAGGTAGCGGGATCGATTTCCTTCTCAACATTATCTTGTCCTCTCTTTAATACTGTAATCTTGCTCTCTTCAGATTTATTTTGCCTTTTGCTTTGTGCGACGCACACACTCGCTCGTAATGTCTCCATTTTACCCATGAGGGTTAGTACCTAAAATTATAATTGTAATTAAAGTTAATATATAACAAAATTATGTAATATAATTAATAAAAAAATGATGCCTAATAAAAAAAATTGTGTGCGTCCATAAATAATTTCATGTGTCCACATATGACAACATATGTCCACATATGACAACATGTGTCCACATATGATTTCATGTGTCCACATATGACATCATGTGTCCACATATGATTTAATGTGTCCACATATGACATAATGTGTCCACATATGACATCATGTGTCCACATATAACTTCATGTATCAAAAAAAAAACACATATGATTTCATGTGTCCACATATGACATCATGTGTCCACATATGGCATCATGTGTCCACATATGGATTTCATGTGTCCACATATGACATAATGTGTCAGGTTATGGGTTCGATTCCCACTCCAGGAAATGTAGTATTTTCATTTTCTGGGTTTGGTAATAAGGCAAAGCGCGGCGTTGAGTTCCGCCACTCAACACACAATGCCTCAATCTGGCGGAAAGTGGGGAACGGATTTGTTGAAAGAGAACGGAGTGTCTTAACACTAGGTTCTCTGGTTCCCTCTGTCTACCCTGCTATATGCGGGATGCAGCGTGAAGTTATAAAAAAAAATCATTTTTTCCATGTTTCTACATAAACATACCTTAGTATGTTCTCTCAACATATCAACCGTGAGCCTATCAACCCTGGTGGGGCACGGCGGCAGGCGCGGCACGGGTATGGAGTTCGAAGACGACACCGCCCGTCCCGGGTACGCGAGTGCTAGACGAGCTTCGGTACGTTTCCTCTCACGTTCTAATTGCCGCCATTGTTCGTAACACGCGTCGAGTCGAGCATGGAGTATACTTGACGATGATATGTTTGTTGTACGGGGTTCTGATACGTAGTCTTCTGCACTGTGGGTAGAATTAAATTACTATTAAATAAAACAATTTTAACCGGATTAATCATGTATATATACTGGTTTCCATAATTTTTATACCGAATACTAAAATATACGCGTTTAATTCATTTAAAATAGTTTCATTTAATATGTGTAAAAATCGCGATGAAGATATTCAAATGGAATCTGAAGTTCACAATAATATTATTTCTTTTTGCGGTATGACATCATAAAATCTACGCCTGTCGTGGCGCAGAGGCACAAGCGCGCGACTGTAAACGCGACAGGTTGTGGGTTCGATTCCCACTCCAGGAAATGTTAGTATTTTCATTTCCTGGGTTTGGTAACAAGGCAAAGCTCGGCGTTGAGTTTCGCCACTCAGTACGCAATGCCTTCATTCGGCGGAAAGTGGAGATGGGAATTGTTGTAAGAGAACGGATTGTCTTAACACTAGGTTCTCAGGTTCCCTCTGCCTACCCCGCTATATGCGGGATACAGCGTGAAGAAAATCTATGTTATAATATAATTAAAAACTGTTCGTGAAAAGTTATATACTAATTGTGACATTGATTAATTAACTTAAATAAATGTGTAGCAAACCACATTTTACTCGCAAGTATATTATAATTCTAAAAAATACCGAAAATAATTTAATTATAAATGACCTAGGCAAAAAAGTCATCGTTACGCAGTGGAACAGCGTCTAACTCTAGTCCGATAATCTAATTGGTTGTGGGGTTTTATTCCCATTCGAAGAAAATATAATTGATATTTCAATTATTTTAATTTCTTCGCTTTAGTAATACAAAACACGGCAATAAGTTCCACTACATAGCATCTAATATTATGAATTCCGAGGAAACGCAACGAATAGAGTGTCTTGACACTATGTGGGATAAAGTATGAAGCTTTTCTTTACCTCATATTCCTCATAGCATAAAACGGTGCTAACACCGGCATGTCCAACATGGGAGACGGTAATACTGGCTGTACGTGAGGCGGGCTCGGGCCTAGTATGGCTCCTAGACCTGGAAATCATTCATGTATTTATTTATATTATATATAACTTGAAGTTAAAAAATACCGTTGAAAAAGTGGTTTTTTGTTGAGTTCGTAATCGTCGTCATAAATAGTTGATTATTTACTAATAATTCTATTTATATGATAAATGTAACAGAATGTTTATTTTTAATATTTTGTAATACAGAATATATAATAAATTCTGGTTTACTACTAAATTTCTCATAAAAACAAAATAAACTTCCGGTTCTTGGACTTTGGAAACGAAAGAACTTTTTGATTTTTTTCACTATGACACTATCCTTTCATCTTACCAAGCAAGTAGACATTACCGAAGAGATACCGATTCAAATCCCATAAAATATACTTTAAAAACAATTAACACATAAAAAAAAATACTTACCAAAATTAAGCGCAGGGTTTTCATGTAAGAACGACACATCAACATTCAACTGATTCGGTGGAGGTCTACTTCGTATCAGCATGCTCATTTGCCGAGCTAATTCCTGCTGCCTTAACAAAGCCTGCTGAGGGTTATCTCGGCCCAAGTTCTCAAAGGAATTCCTATCCATGCCCATGTTAGGAAAACCATCTCTGCCTGGGATTATCTGGTTAACTTCACGTCTAGAAAAATCCTGGTGGAAGCCATTAGGCTTATATCCCATCGACGTCGATGGATTCGGAAAGTCGTAATTCTGGCCCATTTGTGCCATAACGTCGTTTAAGTAAAATTCGCCATTATATTTATTCGGTGGTGGGAAATTTCGACCGTTAAAGAACATTTTGTTTCTTTCCTCTTGTAGTTTTAAATCATCTGGGTTGAGCATCAAGCCTAGGTCTAAGGGCATTTTGAAGTCAGCTTGCAGCATATCTTCTCTGGGTCGTTCACTGATACTGAGGTGGTTCAAATAGGCTAGTAAATCCGCATCTTGATTCTGTTCCTTGAGATACCCATTCTCAAATTTATTTGGAAACCTCTGATTGTATTGGGCGTCCAAATTAGAATTGTAATTAGTGTCTATGTTGAGACTATTAGGCCTCGGGAAGGGACTGGTAAAAGCACTGGCATCCGGTAGCGAATTTCTTTGGTTTGGCTCGAAATAATTGTAGTACTTATCGTCAAACTTATTTGGATTTTGGAATTGGGCACCGCCTATTTCCTGTGCAGCGAGACGCAGTAAGTTGAGCTGTTCAGGAGTTACAGTATCATCACTTATAGGGTCTATTGTCAAAAGGGAGTTAACATCAGTGTCAGGGAAGTTGACATAGCCGTTTACGCTAAAGCCATTTGGCGTGTGGAAGTTATAGCCGTTTTCGTTAGTATAGTTAAATAAATTATTATTGTAGGGAAAGGAAGAGGGAGACGGCATGAATGAGCTCGCTTCATCGGCTTTGGGAAATTGGCTTGCGCTCGGTGGTATACTGTTCACAGTTTTATCCGGTGGTGGTTCGTAACTGTAAAGAAAGAAAAATTTTATTTAATAAACTTGCACATTTTATCAAGATTGAGACGTCATTTGGTATACAGACGACAAGAACCACACACATAACGAATTTGGCAATATCAGTAAAAAATTCTTGAAATTTCGAATTTAACTCATGTTCACCTCATTCGACAAACAACTATCGATATCTAATGTTGTAGATATGCATGAATAAAATTGATCTTTTTAAGAATTTAAAAGAATTTGAATTTAAAAAAGAACTAAAAATTTTACAAAAAATAAACAAAATCTAAAGGATCGTCATATGGTAAAACGTGGATTATCCATTATCATTCATGTTATCAATTCGTATTTACCATTTACCTACTAGAAAAGTAACTTTTTTTTTTCTAATCGAAAGGAACATTATAAGTTTTTTTTTTATCTTCACGCTGTATCCCGCATATAGCGGGGTAGGCAGAGGGAACCTGAAAACCTAGTGTTAAGACACTTCGTTCTCATACAACAATTCCGTTCCCCACTTTCCGCCGAATGGAGGTATTGCGTGCTGAGTGGCGGAACTCAACGCCGCGCTTTGCCTTGTTACCAACCCAGGAAATGAAAATACCATCATTTCCTGGAGTGGGAATCGAACCCACTATCTGTCGCGTTTACAGTCGCACGCTTGTGCCAAAATATTACACGTCAGATTATTACACTCGTGTGCATATTTACGAATCGACCGGCAAGAAGAGTAATTGTAAGATATTCTTATATAACTCAATAGACAGATTAACGCCTGTCGTGACGCAGAGGCACAAGCGTGTGACTGTAAATGCGACAGGTTGTGAGTTCGATTCCCACTCCAGTAAATGGAATTAATTAATTTCCTGGGTTTGGTAACGAGGCAAAGCCTGGCGTTGAGTTCCGCCACTTAGCACGCTATGCCTCAATTCGGCAGAAAGTGTGGAATGGAGTGTCTTAATACTAGGTTCCCTTTGCCTACCCTGCTATCTATATGCGGGATACAGCGTGAAGTTATATATGTACTCAATAGATATAGGTATCGTTTTTAAAAGACTATTAAAATAAGGCTTCTATATATAAAACATCCTCCATAATGTTTACTTGCAATCCATAAATGCAATGTAAGCGCTACTTGTCGCTACCAACAGCGATTTTTGCTTTGCTTTGAAGTTATTGATTTGTAATGTTGTCGGAACTGTACTATATTTAGCGCTAGTTCAAGGACTGAGTGCGTTAAAAAACACTACGTATTCAATTTTCATGGTATGTGTCACGCTTATTGACAATATTATTTGATTTCGCAACGTTAAGAAAGATATCTATATATTAATACGTGAAGGAAAAACTTTGGATCCCTTTTTACGCTAATTAAGTGGACGGAGGAGAAGGAAACTTAGTACACTCAGCGAAGGAGTACACAATGATAAGTCTTTTTAAAATAATGCATAAAAAATATATGAAATTAATAAAATAAATGTTACTCACACTACCAAGGTTTGACATGCATGTTTATATAAAGTGACATATACATGGATAGACAACGCGTTGTTAACGCGTCAACGGGGACTCTAGTACTAAATAGTTATGTTGTCATGGCTAAATTACACAAAATTTTGTTAAATTGTAGCCTGTATATTATTCTTAAGTATAAACTATATAACTGTCATGTTTCAACTAGGTCCGTTCAATCGTTTTTGCGTGAATGAGTTACAATCATCCATCGTTAATCTATCCATCCTCCCAAGCTTTCGCATTATAGTATTGGTAGGACATCTTTCAAATTTATATTTTAGTTACATAGAAAGCAGAGTTTGGAAAGCGAAGGCGAATGTTAACGAGCATTTTAGAGAAGCCGAATGGTTCCCTTCGTTGAAACGTTGGAACGCAAGTCTCACGCCTCAGTGACCTTTTCCAGAAACGCGTTGGACCTAACACCTGGCAGTTTTGTCACATGTCTAATATAATTTACAAATCAGGACTCATAGTGAACATTACGCTATAAATCAACGTCATAATAAAAGTACGTCACAAAACCATTACATGCACAGAACGAGAACGGAACTTCGTATCTATTGTCCTTAGAAGCCATTCTCTCGCACAATAACGTAAGTCCTATTTCCCTACAGAATATAACATGTCTGAATCTACTCAATACGTTCACCGCTTTCCGCCTGAATATAAAACACTGAGCGTTACGAGGCGGAACTCAACGCCGCCCTTTATCCAAAGGGGAGAAATAAAGATAATTTGATATTAATCATTCTTCCGAGAGGGAATCGAACCCACAACCAATCTCATCAACAGTCAGACGAAAGAAAGAGAGAGAGATATACGTTATACAGAATTTATTAAATGAAAATAAACCGCTGCATCTCGAAATAGGATAGAATAATCAATGCTCGGACAGACGACGGCTTCCTCTATTGATTTTTGAGCATCACAAATAAAACATCGCTTTGTATATTGCTGTAGACCAATACCGTATGGTTTTGGTTAGAAATCGAATTGTAGATTGGTTTGTAAGCAAAACTTTTAAAATTGTTTATTTGAATATATGCATAATAAAAAGATAATAATATAAAGATATACCTATGTTACATATATAATAGAGATATAAAAGGCCATTGTGGCTCAGTGTCTGACTGTAAACGAGATTAGTAGTGGGTTCGATTCTCATTCATATTAACAAGTATATTTAAATTATATTATTTTCTCCACTATAGTGAGACAAAGTGCGGCTTTGAGTTCCATCTTAAACACGCAATGTCTAGAACTCAAGTGGAAAGCGGCGACCGGAGTGTTTTAACACTAGCTTCTCTCTTTATATTTTCATTACTCCACTCTGATAAGACTAAGTGCTGCGTTAAGTTCCGCCATTTCACACGCAATATTACGAATCGAGACGGAAAACCGCGAACGGAGTGTCTTGACACTAGGTTCTCTGACTA
The DNA here is from genome assembly GCA_033558755.1 of Philaethria dido. NCBI lineage: Eukaryota > Metazoa > Arthropoda > Insecta > Lepidoptera > Nymphalidae > Philaethria > Philaethria dido. Next base: position 311,877 of record JAKGSA010000610.1, read on the forward strand.
CCCTGCTACGCGGAATATCCGATTAAGTACATAACAATGTAGTCGAGTGGAGTAACGTTCAGTCAAACTAGCGTTTAATTTCTTACATAGATAGATTTAGATAGGTATAGGTGAAGCTGATAGAAGCTTAATAAAGCAACAATGGGCTACTCAAATTATCAATTATAATAGAAAGGCGAAGTAATTAATCATTAAATTTACTCTATATATTAAAGTAGAGAATGTAGAGAAAAATCAGTTATAAATTTACCGGTAATTTGACACCTAAGGCAGTGACGTGAAAATATTTAAAATTTTATATAGCCCAACAACTTAGATTTTTTGAAATGACACTTAAGAATTGTAGTGATTTGAATCTTTGTTACGATAAAGAAACACAAACAAACAAACATAAATGTGTGGGATTAAATTGATTATAGCCTGTCGTGGCGCAGAGGCACAAGCGTGCGACTGTACACGCGACAGGTCGTGGGTTCGATTCCCACTCCAGGAAATGTTAGTCTTTTCATTTCCTGGGTTTGGTAACAAGGCAAAGTGCGGCGTTGAATTCCGCCACTCAGCACTCAATGCCTTCATTCGGCGGAAAGTGGGGAACAGATTTGTTGTAAGAGAACGGAGTGTCTTAACACTAGGTTCTCAGGTTCCCTCTGCCTACCCTGCTATATGCGGGATACAGCGTGAAGTTAAAAAAAAACAAAAATAATTGAGAATGTAAATGAGATAGAAAAATACTAGAGACTAAGAGATTACACAATGAGTAATATATACGATGCAATATTTTACATCAAAAAACAAAAAAAAATAGTTAATTAAAGTCTATGAAAATAATATATATTATATTCAGTCTTTTTTAACTTAAATAATATATTATTATATCTTTATATTCATTATATTCTCTCTAGACTACTTTTCTGGAGTTATACTTCTGCTATGTGTGAACTGCGCACACACTGTTTAATTAAAAAAAAGTCCAACAGCACAGAAATTTAAAATAGTCTAATTAACTCTTTGGTCGCGTATGGCGGGAAACTTTTTATATGCTTAAATAGGAACACTGAAATGCACTTTACGTACTAATTTAATATCTAGCTTAAATGGAAGAATATTTAAAAGAGGTAGCTTTAGCATGTTATATTTATTATTATTATATTTTTATCAGGTTCCCTCTGCCTGCCCTGCTATATGTGGGATACAGCGTGAAGTTAAAAAAAAAGAAAAAAAAAAACTATATTTTTTTTATTGATATGCATAACAAGGGTAGTCAGCCGTTCGCCACATTCCGTTTATTTATAAACATTCAAAGACTTTGCGTGTTAAGTGGTGGATCTCAACGCCGCGACTACGAAACAGCTTTATGTGAATCACAAGTCATAATAAGTTCCAAACCTATTCGGGTACTAAACTTGACGGATACTTTATTCGGCGGAAAGTGGGGACGGAGTGTCTTTACACTAGGTTCTCAGGTTCCCTCTGCCTACCCTGCTATATACGGGATAAAGCGTGAACTTAAAAAAAAATAATAATAACTTACCCGCTCGCTTCTCCAGGTCCGGTCTCATCAAGGATCTTCGTGATGAGATCCCGGACCATGGCATTCTCTTCCATAATACGTTCCGACTGAAACAATATAGCTTTTATTAGAAATATTACTATTAAAAAGCCTTCCTGTAAATATTTTAGTATTATTTTTACTGTAATGCGATTACTTGTGGGCTTGATTTCCCACTTAAGAAAACAATTAGTTTATTTTTTTACATTTTCTCGCTCTTTTAAAACAAAGCGCGGCGTTGTGTTCTACCACTTGTCACGCTATGTCTTGATTTACGGCTAAAAATGAAGAACGGAGTATCTTAACACTAAGTCCTGTCTGCTGACCTGCTCTTTAGGAAAAAAATTATAGAACTGTACATACATATAGCTTAAACTTAAATAGGACTTAAAAACGTTTTCATTGTAAAGTAGATTTAAATTTTTTGTAACTATTTTTTTGAGCATTTAAAGGGAGATCAAAACCACAGTCAATCCTGTTTATAGGCAGACACTGTCTCTATTATTTAAAAAATCAAACTACTATATTTGAACCTGCACCTGTTAACCAACCATTTTCTCTGTCAATTTCTCTAACTAAATAATCTAATACATTCATACCACATTGAAATACATATAAGGTTATTACAACTTTTATAACAATTCAAAATATCCAAATTATTATAGAAACACAGTACTGTAGTATTATTTTCATATATGGTTAGTTCTAATTACCTTAATTGTAAGCTAATTCCAAATATGGTGAAATATATTTAGAGACGGTTTCATTGAAATTGTCACGGAAATTATAACATATGGTTTAGATATTTTTTATGGCATTATAAAACTTTAAACTTTGTTGCTCAATATCTACATCATTAAATAAAAACATACAATAAAAGACATGAATGGATGAAGTATTACTTTTGTAATAGTAAACCTTATTATGCAAATTTAAACGAAAAAGAAATTCGACTTTAAATAAAATGCAAAATTATTACGAATATCTCATAAATTATTCTTCAGATCGTAACTTAATTTTATTGGTACCATATTAGAAGCACCAGTTATAATATAATACAAGAATAACCAAATTTGGGTGTACCAGCAAAAATTATTAAGATTCGGTTAGAAAATCTTTTTTTTTTTATTCACTATGCCGTGATGGTATCTAACTTGGATTTGAAATTTTGTTTATGGCGTATTATACAATATATCGTAAACAAAATTCTACAACTTAAGTCTTTTATTTGATACTCATGTTGGTAGGGCTGTACAAAAAAAAATCCGCTATTTTGTTACGTCGGCCATTTTGGAATAACAACAATACTTTTTACAGGGAAGACAGATAGCACCTAGCTTACCTTCAAAACGTTCTCCGCTCAAAGAATTATTTTGTATTGTGTGGCGGAACTCAACGCCGCGTTTTATCCTACTAGAGCAGGGAAATGAAAATAAATATAATTACGACTCCAAGTGGGAATCGAACCCAGTCATTCCCACAACCACAACCCGCAATTAATCTTGTTTACAGTAACTGTCTCACAGCGCCACTGAATGCATATAATTGCATTAATTGCATTTTCATTAGAACTACTTAAATATGTCTCAAATTTTGCTTGCAAGATGCTAACATGGCAAGTTAAAGTATGTAAACATTGAAAAAATGTAATAAAGATATCAGATAACATATAACTGTTTTTGTTTTTTGCTAGCTAAGCTAGAGGTTCTTTTTTAAAATAATTCATATTTATTATAATAATACAAAGAAATGAAACATCAGAAAACGAGTGGTTATCATGGGGCATTAGGATGCATTTGACTTTCGACGCTGTTTTCGTTCGTTGGTTCGATTCCCAGTGGAAAAAAAATATTATATCGAATTTATTTTTAGCCACTCTTGTAAACGAGTCACAGCGTTGAGTTCCGCCCTCAACATGAAATGACAGCAATGTCAACAAGAAATAGAGAATGGATATCTTAACTTAGGATCCCTGTAAGCCACACTAGTAAATTGTGGCAATGCATGGTTTACCATCGTGAAAGAAATTTTATTTTTAAATAATAAAAAAAAGGAAAGTAAAGACATAAGTAGTATTATAGCAAGACCACTAAACTTAATTTAAATTAAGCATTATTATTTATGCAAATATATTTCCTACCATACCATACCATATTCAAATACAATTGAAATGTTCAAGTATATTCAATAATACATTGATTATTCATTTAAAATACCATTAAATGTAGCGTAGTAAAACATGGATGCTTAAAATTATAGTCATTCATTATTATTTTTACATTATGTCCCATATATTTATGATAAGCAAAGACAATCTGGTAACACAACTGTCCATTTTCTTAGTTAATATATTTTATAGTCATTCAAAACATGAGGAAAAAAATATATACAGAGATAAATATTTTGTATATAGCATATTTGAACCTAGACGTCCGGGAATCCATTCAATCACTAACTAAATAAACTATACATACTTATGAGGGCACATCAAAATTCTTATTACTTGTTTTTATATTTGTTGTTAGCACAAATCTCTTTTCAAAATTTTTATAAATTTAGTGTTTGATACCAAATTCAAAATTCTTACATTTTTAAATATTCATGCAGTTTCTGCTTATTTTAGTGCCATAGTAGGTTAGTGGCTGAATTTAATGAGGCAATTTCTAAGTAGCAAGTTTTTAGCAAAGCCGGGATATGAAAATATTTTCAAAAAAGAAAAAGTCATTCATTAAATGGAATTGAATTTATATCTAACAGTATATTCATAAATCCTTATGTTGCATCAGTCTATATCATGAATAATTGTGTAAAATTGCATCACAACTAATATAATTTTTAAGTGTTCCTTTCAAAATATGTAAATAATATATACAAAATAAAAAATATGTTGACAGCTAACTATACAGTAAATTGTTGTAAAATTTTTAAAAGTTATAACATATTCTGTTTATCATATTTTAATTAATGGTTTAAAACTATATTTACATCACAAATGGGGTATTTGCAATACATATATAAAAAAAAAACAAAATCCAATCTTGATTCATAATGAAAAATTTAACAAAAAACTAAAATAACGACAATTAGACATAGCTTGTACAAAACCTAATAATATATTAATAAGCAATGTCATTCATAAACATAGCTTCACGCTGTATCCTGCACATAGCAGGGTAGGCAGAGGAAACCTAAGAACATAGTGTTAAGGCACTCCATTCTCCTTTAACATTTCCATTCCCCACTTTATACCTAATTCAGGCATTGCATGCTGAATGGTGGAACTCAATGCCGCACTCTGCCTTGTTACCAGAACAAGGACATAAAAATACTAAATATTATTTAATATTTTCATTTCCTGGAGAGGAAATTGTAACCACATTGTGTCTCTTTTTAAGTTGCTTGTGCTTCTGCACCACAAACAGCTATTTAATATAAAATAATTTTATTTCAATTCTTGTATAATTCTCCATTAATATATTTTTGATCTACATTCAAGTCATACAATTACACTATATATTGTGTAATTCATTATCATAATACAATACATACACTATATTTAATTAATAACTATTGTATTATTTATAACAAGTTCCGGTCAACTATGACTGTATCAAGATATGACCTGTTTTATCAGTTCAAATATTTTTCATTATAAATAGCACTGTTGGTTTAAAGATAAGTACACATTTACATAGTTTAAAACTATGCCATTTCAATGAAATTGTGTTTGAGCATGAGTGTGGTGCTTGTGGGTTCCATGTCTATATGGGGAAAAGATTATGATGATTATATTGAAATAATTTCATTTCTACAGTTGGCTAGGCAAAATGTTATATTTTTAATATCTAATTTGTTAAAATTGACGAAAAGTGAAAAATTAAGTGACTACCTATCTATCTATATGCGCGAAATGCTAAGTTAATACCAAATAGCTTAAAATGATGCAATATATGTTTAGTTAAGTCTATTGTTGTTGTTGACTTCGCTATGAAGGACGTCGCAACGAATAAAATTGATAGAGAAAGTCTACAACGCGCAGAACGCATATAAATCTAATAGCCATATTGCTGAGAACAATCGCTTATTATATGAATTCTACATTTATGATCACAATCACAGCGCCCACGATTCTCAACTATACCTTTTATTACGTCCTCCAACGTGCAAGCTACATAATTCTAAAAATATTGTGTGCAGTATTCGTATGTCACCGTTCACCTCGACAGATATATAGGTTTTCACAAATATTCCGTAGGTAGTTAGAAAACTTTTAATATAAACACATGTTCATATATTTACGTCGCTATCATAATACACGAATACAACAAATATTTATGAGGTTTTCACGGATTATGGGTCAGACTGACAGTTCCAATTGGACATTTACAACACCCATGAGAAAAAACACTTTTCACAACACTCACTGATGTACTTACTTGATCAACTTCATTTTCCACAGCTTTAAACGCGTTACTTATGTGACATAAATCACTGAAGGCCATTTAAACTTAAAAATTATATTTTTACCACAGTAAATAGGAGCTCCGAGTACTAAGCCATTTTTCCTTTGACCTACATGTGTATAAATTTTAATATAGCTATACAAGTTGCAACGGTGTTGCTGTCACGCAAAACAAATAACCGCGTTATGGATTTATTTCAACGTTAAAAGAAAATATATACATAGATTTTAGTTAATAAACTTACTTTGAAATAATTATTATGCATTTTAAATCTTCACTAAAATATTTTATAGTTTCCCGCCAATTACATATATTTTTTTCATTTATTTGCACATTTTTTTTTGGCAAAAGATAAAATAAAAAAATATTTAATAAGATTTTACTGCAGAATAAAAAAATAAATTGAAAAAATTCTTCAGATAATTATATTCTTTAATTTATAACATAACTAATGAACAAAAATGATAACACAAAGTTATTGATATTTTATTTATTAGACCTATTAACATTTTCTAAAGAAAAATAAGAAAACTTTTACGACAAAAATAATTACAATTCTTGAATTTATGTTTGGATTATAAAATAAAATCTTTAACCTTTCAAATTTATTGTAAGTCACAGGTCCTGCCATCTACCTATTTATTAAAGAACAATTTTGTAGATGCCGAGCTTACTTAAAATGGTAACGAATAAGAGATGGCGTCTGGCACGCACGAGGCGCCATATTTAAAGAACTGAATCAAACTGGTAAGAGATGGCGTTAGCATAGAGAAAATATATATTTTTTAATATGCTCTTATTAGCTTAATCAATACAAAAAAATCAATACAAAAAAATCTTTTGGTATATTCATTGCTACCTAATTTATTTTAAAATTTATACACATATCTGGATCCAGTGAATATTTTCATATAGCATGACGAAAAATACTTACATAGTATTTTTTTTAACTTCACGCTGTATCCCGCATATAGCAGGGTAGGCAGAGGGAACCTGAGAAAGTAATGTTAATACACTCCGTTCTCTTACAACAATTCCGTTATCCAATTTCCGCCGAATTGAGGTATACTTTAAGTATATGAGTTTTATAATTTAAAAAACCATGATTATGTTACACATGTTAGTCTGTCCTACTGTACGTTACCGTGGTAAGCTTCTGCCCAATATTTTGACACTCCGTTATATGATATGTTATGTATTTGGCTTTTAAAAAGTAATCGAACTCACAGTCATCTTGCGCACAATTTGAACCTTAATAATAATTTATTAATTTAATTATGTACATATACTCACTAACTCACTAAAGTTATCAAGCTAAACTGTTTGATTTAGATATAAAACCAACAATTACTAAAAAAAATAACATGTCTTTTTATCTTAAAACTATGTGGAACTATTATACCGTTCTCTAAAGAAATCCAATTATTTTTTACCCTGTTTTATTGTTAATATGATATCGAAGTTTAATTATTTGAAATATTTATTTGCTTTATTTATGAATTTTTTTTAACTTATTAAATAGAAAAGTTATTAAAACAACATAATTTTATTTATTTACTACCAATAATGCCTACTTCGTAATAACACCGTTGTGACTTAATAATTAGAATGGACGAGTGCGATAGCAGGGTTTAAATCCTGTTTAGGATAACATGAATAAATTAATGAATATATATCAGTTAATACGCATTTAAAAGGGTGCCTTAAGCCACCACTTTAGTCTAAGATTGCCATATTGTGAAATAAAAAAAAACATATTTTTCGCTCTATTAGGTCGGACATTTTGTCGTAAAGCACGTATCTACTTGATTACGAAACTTTTTGACACCTTTAAAAAAAAGAACGATGCCTCTGATTGGCACCGTCTAAAGACTATCCTGTTCCCTGAGCCTCGTTCTTAACAAGTTGCGCGATGCATAATTTACGTTTCGTTCTTACGCCTGTTTACGTTTGCGTGTATCTTTCATAAACAAAAAGCCTAACAAGAGCCGGACAGGCCGGAGAGGCCGAATATATATATATATATATATATATATATATATATATATATAAATATTTAGGTGGACACAACCAAAAAAAGCCAAACATGTCTGACTAATGTACTTGGGTCGCAAGTCCCCAGACCCTGCACTAATTCTGCGTAGACAAAATCGTTATGTTTCGAAAGGAAAGTGGAGATCCTAGTGACGAATTACTAAAATTTCTCGCATCTATGTTACAATAAGTATAAGTAATCTGTATTATCATCATATTAATACGTGAAGGTAAAATTTGTACTCCTTTTTTACGACAATTGTGAGGACGGAAGATGACATTTGGAACAGTTAAATTTTGTATGGAGAAGAAGTACAGAAAAGGTTATTTATGATAACGTTATACTTAGAAATAGATTAAATTAATACTAAAATAAATATTAGACACACTACTATTGGTTTGACATTCACATACTTATATGTAAAGCAACATATCCGTTGCCAAGGCAAACCGTAAACAGGGTCTCTAGTAAGTATAGATGCGTGAAGAAATTAAGTAAATTATGAATTATTCCTTTATAAATAACCGGGTTGTGGGTTCGACTCCCAATTGGGGGAATGATAATATTTAAATTACTTCAATTTTCTCCGCTCTTTTAAAACAAAGCGCGGCGTTGAGTTCCGCCATTTAACTACTCTTCTATCCGGAAAACAACAAAACCAAAAAAAAGCAAGTATACTGATGCGATAATTTAGTGAAACACTAGATAATCAATCTATGAAGCTGTCATTTTAGGGTATTAAGCAAAATCGCTAATAACAGAATAGCAGAACACTAATCGGGTGCACAGTCTGTTTGTAATCACATCGCCACTGTCCATCCCTTTGTACGTTTGAAACGTGGGAAATTGTATCAGTGCTACGCTTTGGCTATGTAACGATTGTTCAGTGGGTAAATATGATTGTGATATAGCTGCTAGGTATATGTTATTGTGACTAACTCGTAGCTGTTCACTGAATTGATATTCATTTATTGGTACGTCTATTTTGTTTTATAGGAGATATGTTGCTTAATTGTATTTAACTAAGTTAGTCTGTGCTTGCGTTAATTAATACTAAATGTTTAGTAGTGCTTTAACGCCTGTCGTGGCGCAGAGGCACAAGCATGCGACTGTAAATGCGACAGGTTGTGGGTTCGATTCCCACTCCAAAAAATGGAATGTTTCATTTCCTGAGTTTGGTAACAAGGCAAAGCCGTATGCAATGCCTCAATTCGGCAGAAAGTGGACTCTGCCTACCCTGCTATGTGCGGAATACAGTGTGAAGCTATATATGTAAATATTTAGTTAACATTTTAGTTTATAGTAAAAAAAATGAAATAATTTCTCACTTCAAATTATAATTATTGGCACTAGGGTTAAAAGTAGATACGTATAATTAATTAATATGGTCATGATCAAAAATGTCTCTCTGTAGAATTTCGTTAGCAAATTGCATCCTATAAGCACAATCTTGAAGCTTTAATTTCTGTACCATTTGATTTTTATTATGGATGTGACGTTAATATTTTTGCAGAATGCAGTTTTAAGATGTTTTAGGCACATTTAAAACGCTAGATCGGTTTTAAGTATAGTCTAGGGCAGGGCTTCTTAAATTGTGGGGTCTCGCTACTACTAATGAAAGGGGCGTCGCAACGATCTGATACTTTTCAATCATTATTGATACAACTACATGGCTGCAGCTGTCCTTTAAAGAACTTTTCTAACAAAGTTTTTTTTATATTTCTCCTCCTAAGTTCTTTCATTACCCCTTTTCTATTGAATAAATATAAATATAGTTTTATGTCATTCTATTTATTGTGTTTTATTACTACCGGTATCCCATCAACGTTTCCAATTATATATATGTGAAATGAATGGGTACGTATTGTTTAATCCTTATTTTATTTACATCGTAAAATAGTGCGATATTACATCTACATCTACGGTTAATATAATTCATTATATGGAGGAGGAGGTCGTTTAAAATTTCCTAAGCTTGAAGGGGGTCGCTATATAAAAAAATTTAAGAAGCCCTGGTCTAGGGTGTTCACTAATAGGCGATCTTACACGTTTTACGTTTGCAGGACCCCGTAGTTATCTAGGTCAGTATAATAGTTGATTTGTTGTCGAACGAATCTTTTCGTGTTATATTCTGTACCTATATTTTTGACAACTGGTTTATTTTTATACCGTATATTATTGAATTGATGAAGATTTATTTTTATACCTTATATTGTAATGAGAACAAAATTTGCGCTCTCTCTAATAACTCTAGTCAAAATAATCTTGCATCAGATTTAAAATACGTAATTGTAAAAACATAAAGTCCTCAATTATGTACTTACATACTTAATAAATAAACTGTTGTTTTTGTTGCTTAATAAATAAAATATTTACATGAAACTTATTTCTTTCTAAAAATCTTTTGAAATGTAAAAAAGCTTTTGACTCACCATCATTTAAAATACCTACTTATATTGATTTGCTTAATAAGATAAAAGCAGTGTTAGTTTTCCCTTTTAGTTTTCACATAAAACAAGTTTTAACCGAGCAGAGTAACAGCACGTAACTAGTTTCAAAAAGACAACTATTCCCGCCAAATTCGCTGTCAGAACCCGATCTGCCACACCAGTACAAACGTCACCTGGCACTGACATCTCCGCGGGATGGCGCCCCACGGCGGCCATTATCCAATTTGTATCCACTGGGCCGAGATTAAAATAATTGTCCGAGACGTCTCCATTTAATGTTACTGCCAAAATGTAATAATGTCGACTTCGCTATATTTTATTATACAATTAGTTTTAAGTAATTGAATAAGTATCTATTTGTCAACGTTTTATGAATAAAATATTAAAAATAGGAAACTGTGTTTGCTTGTTTGTTTGTTTTTCTTTCACGTCGCAACGAAGCGATATTGTGTTATAATTTTTAAGTCCAGGTAGTTGAAGGCTTAAGAATGATATAAGCTACTATTTATTTATTGCGGTAAAATACCTGGTTCCAATAGGTAGATCCAAAATGATGTGATTTTCAATGGTCAAGCGAGCACAGTTATGGGTACTTATACAAATATATCTATTGATACATATTATTTTTATCTTAATTTTTTTTAACTTCACGCTGTATCCCGCATTTAGCAGGGTAGGCAGAGGGAACCTGAAAACCTAGTGATAAGACACTCCATTCTCTTTCAACAATTCCGTTCCTCACTTCCGCCGAAATCGTGGCACTGCGTGCTGAGTGTCGGAACTCAACGCCGCGCTTTGCTAAAAATCTGCATATTGTGTAAGCCAATCAAGGAAATATTACCCTGAACGGAAGTCGAGCTTACAATCTTCTCGTAACTTTTAGTCACACTTTTCATTAATGTGTCACAATAAATATCAAATATATTTAAATACATTTTATATTCTGCAACTAACTATTATTTTATTATATTTATACTATATGTATATGTTATTTACGTATTATATTATATGTATGTATTTATGTATGTACGTATGTATGTATTTATTTATTTATATATGTGTATTAACTTATACATAATAAATACTTTTTGCGCCCTACGAACAGTCCTGAAAATCAATTCTGTATTTTAATGGTTGCCTGTAAGAGATCACTCTTAGTGATAAGGCCGCTATTGCACATAACCTGTACTATGTATTTTTACAATTAGTTTTTGTATGCTTTTATATGCAATAAAGTACTATTATTATTATTAACCTCTTAGTAGGTGTTCCACATCTGATAAGACAAATAATGACGTTCTGCAACACAGTATAGAGTATATTAACACCCGCAAAGGGATGAACGTTCACTTCCCAAAGTACTAACTAAACCTAAAGCTTACATTTACGTAAAAGAGAAGTTGATTATGATTTTACAATAAAAAATAAAAAATATTTATTACAATTTATTAACTTATTATATATTGAATATAAAAGAAATAATTAATTAACCTCTCAGGTTGTCAGTATTACAGCTAAATTCTAATTAAGACAATAATCTTGTATTTAAAGTTTTCACTAAGTTTTCCCGTCGGTCACACCATTGATTCTTCTCTGAAATTCTTTTTTTTAAGCTATCAAACAAAACTTCAATGACCCTCATACTTATTCATCAAATAATAAGCAATTAAAATTTGAAGCATATACCTAAGATTTTGTTTATTTTTTTATTTTAAAAAAGTTATTATTTAAAATAACGTTTATCGTACCGCAAAGGCATAAGCGAGCGACTGTAAACGCGACAGGTTGTAGGTTCGATTCATACTTCAGGAAATGTTCAAATTTAGTATTATCATTTCTCGGGTTTGATAACAAGGGAAATCGCAGCGTAGAGTTCTGTCACTCAGCACGCAATACATCATTTCGGCGTAAAGTGGGGAATGGAGTGTCTTAACAGGCAACACTTCTAGGCTCTCAGGTTCCCTCTGCCTTCCCTGCTATATGCAGGATACAACGTGAAGCTATAAAAAAAAGAAAAGTTAGCTTCGTGCTTTATACTGGCAGGTTAGTCAGAGAGAATCTACTGTCAAGACACTCCGTTGGCTGATTTTCGCCCCAATTCGAAACAAATCTCTCATTTGTGTTTTAAGTTAACACTCAACGCTACGCTTTGTCTTAGCAGAACGGAAAAATAACAATAATTTAAGTATTGTCATTCCAGCGAATGGGAATTGAAATAAATCCAAAATTGTTAACAATATCTACTTACCTGTAAGTGGTATAAAAACAGTGCGTTGTATCGACTACATTTTATCTGCTGAAAAAAAAAATAGTTTTAATTTTTAATTAGTCCTACATTAAAAATATCTATTAACATAGGTTGATATAATATCCAAATCAATCTCAGGTAAAAATCCTGGAGAATTTAATAAAAAAATTCATTTATTATTTTAAATTACTAGGAATTTTCAGTAGCACTGTATGTTAAACTTAATCTTAACATAAAATGCTTGATTTAAATTAGATCTAATTAATTATAATTACATTTAATTTTAATTAAATATGTAATTAATGAACTTCTATAGTAATTTTCTGATTAATCCACCATTATAAGAAACATGTACCTACACAAATGTATAAGTATAAAAGTATGAGGTTAAAATAAAATTATTTCAAAAATGTTTTAAAACGACTCAATCTTTATAAATGCTTACATTTCCCAAGCACACGATAAAGAACCTAATCCACAGATAATAACTGAAACTTAGCGGAATGCAAAACAAAAGGAAATTCGAATAAAGAAATCAATCGCAATCGAATCAAGAATTCACAGACTGTGAGAGTAATAAGGACGAATAGATATAAAACGTAATGAGAAAAAAGGAGACGGAAACAGCGTTAATCCTATTGGCTTATACTAGGCGACGTTTGCCGCGATTGGTCGCCGTGCTTTATTGAACTGTCACTGAAGACCGCGGTTAAGGGGTGAGATGTAATTGGGGGGCACAGGGAGGTTAGGTGGTAGGGGGTTCGAAGCGTTTGGCGATTGACTTGTGGGTAGTTTTTGGAGTTCCTTTGAGGATTGAAAGGGATTTTTCCAGTTTTATTCTTGTCTATTTTGTTAAAAGGGTAAACTGTTTGTGTTTTTTGTCGTGTTTTAAAATGATGATATTTGTGTGTGAGATATTTGTCAATAATATAATGTAATCTTTTTTTATTTTTAGTAGATTTTTTGCTAAATTTTGGTTTTTAGTATCCTAAACACTATAAATAAAATCCTAAGTTAGTATATATATTTTGACGTTCCAAATCTATAAACGTGCGAAAATAAATGATTAACTATTGGCAATGCATCTATTTCCAATACTTAGTCATTTATTTTTATATTAATGTGTATATTATATTTTCCTTTGCCTCTATAAAATTTTAGGTATTTTGACATGCCTATTTCCTTAAATGTCATTACGCAAATAAAAACATGATTGGTAGATGGGACACGGGAAATCTGTTGACTTTTCCTCTCTGACGGCGTGATTCGCGAGTGCCACGCCTTCGCGAATGTTCCCTTTTGTCATTGGAGGGAGATCAGATATCAAGTTTTATATAAAATTGGAATTCACGTATTGTAATGTACCTATTTACACCTACTTGCATACCTTTGAGTAATAAGTGTTTCATCCATCTTCATTTACTTTTATTTAAGAAATTACACTTTTATTTAGCTTTTATAAAGCTTGAAAAACAAACCTCGTAGTTTTTAAGTAAATCAAATTAATGGTTTACATGTAGGTATATAAGTATCTAACTATTTATTTTAATTCACTTTTCATTTTAATTTAAAAATACCTTTTTAATAACTTTAATCTAGGTTCAGTATGCTTTAGTAACATTTTTGACAACGACTGACAAAGAAATGAAAAGATATAGGATACTCTCTAAAATTTACGAACAATTACATTTAGATACTCCACAACCTTTTCTAAATTAAAAAAATAATTATCAGAACAGAAAACAAACTGTAAAAGCAATGTAAATATAAAAAGGCAACCGGATAACAATTTAATTTCGTGCGCAGCGTCATTATTCTAAATGGCTGGCTGACGCAGCGCCGTAATGCCACAAATTAAAGCTTAAAACGGACGCTTAACAGCTGACCCAAAATCGAAGTCTCCCCCTACAGGGGGACATCAAAAGCAATGGGGCGGGGTCTCGCCCCGCCTTCGGTGCCACGCCGAGATCGAGTCAAAAGTGCTCCGGCCGCAGCCACACTAGCAACGCGCTCGCCGCAAACCGAAAAAAATAAACGTCAAAAGTGACAGCTACTGATATTTTCCCGCGTTCGCGCCATTTTTGTGTGTCAAAATTGAATTTATTATTTGTTTTTGTATTTTATTTTAACAAAAACCTTATATTGTTTTGAATCAGTTAATTGATTTTATTTATGTGTTAGTTTTTAATATTTTTCATGATGATTCATTATTAAGTAGTATGAAAAAGAAAAATTACTATCTAATTTAAGTACAATAAAGTGATTGAGTGTAAAGTAAATATTCTGCAGACTTTAAAGAGAAATGGAAGTGGCACAAACGCCCTTGCAATTAACACAGGATCATCAAGAGGGCAGAATGACAGGTAATAGAAAATATGTGTACCCGTTAAGTATAATTTGAAAATTATGTAACTAAGATTTTAACAAAAACAGAAAAGTGACTGTTAAATGGTGAAAAGTATTTTCATTGTACTATAAAAGTAAAATATGCAATAGAATTTTCAAACGAATTATATATAATGAACTTCTCGATTTTCGCGATTATTACACATATTAAACGTAACTATTTTAACCGCATTATTCTACCTGTGACCACGGACTACTGTAAAGTGTTCGAAACGTCGGGTTTCCAATAATGTATTTCCGAATACTAAAATATACGCGATTGATCCGGTTAAAATAGTTTCATTTAATTATAGGTTTTATTATAGATTTCTATAAATTAAAAATTGCTAGCTAACGTAGGTAAGAAAAAAAACATATTTGTTGGAATTTTCTAAGTCCGACGCGACGCTTAAAAGCTCCCTACGAGTCGTACGATGGTAATAGTTTTAAATTGTTCTTAGTACCTACCCATATTTTTTTTATTATTAAAATAACTATATACTGACCTTATAAATAACTATGTACTAACTTTAATTTATAAACTAAAAATAATAATTAATTGTATAATTTTAACGAGTTCAAATAGAAATTTTAAACATGCAGATATTTTTGATTTCCTCTTTGCAGCGGAAACTTTCAACAATGTTCTTATGTTTTATTGGCTTTAACAAAACCTAGATATTTTTGTGACATTTGACCTGAACATAGGTAGATTATTCCTAATAAGAAAATGTTTGTAGTAATTAAGTTTGTATGTACTAATTGTACGTATTTCTATATTCAATCAAAATGAATGTTTATTTGCATTAAATTATAAGTAGTTTTGAATAAAAAAGTTACTATCTTTCGTGAATAAAAATATTAACAAGACAAATGGGCATAGAAAAGCACATGCTTTATTGCCCCAGATAGTTGCTTTTCTACATAGAAATTAATTCAAGAACAACACGTTTAGATCGTGATTTTAAGTACGAAAAATATTAACACTTTTTCATTAACTGTACCTCATACATGTATCTCAGATCAGTTCTTTAATTATGGCGATTCGAACGTGCCAAATGAGCACAAATCACTTCGCCAATGTCATGTTGTATGGGGAACACACGAAGGAGGATTGATCGGTTAAGATATATCTGTATCTCTTAACAATTGTTAATTATAATTGTAACCGTGCAATTTTCTTGAAAAGTCGCGCTCGTGTCCGGACTCGATGACTATACTCGTATAATATTTTCATAGCATGAACTTAGTATCTTTGCCAGGAGGATCAGAATTATGAGAACATCATTTTAAGTGTGCTTTCCTATAAATTTGGAAAACGATAGTAACATAGAGATTTAATTATAGAGTTTTAAAGTAATGTTCTTTAAAGTAATACCAGTAAAATATTTTTATCAAGTAAGATATAGGTACATACATAATATAGGTAATATTTGTAGAATATATATATATAAATATTGGTATGTAGAATGCCCAAAGCGGAATATTTTTATTAATTTTATAGTTTTTATCTTTATAATATTTTTAAAACCAAGTAAAAATATTATTTAAATATTTTCTTGATAAAATAGAATTTACCGAAATTCACCATTGGTGGAAAATAGAATATTGACACTAAATTCTCTTCTGCGTGCTCATAGGCGTTTTTCACTGTGTTCTATTAAGAACATTAGAATTCTCATTAGAAAATGTTTTATTTGATTGCAAAATCAAACTCAAAAAATTTATTGCTATTATGAACAAATCACATCAAATATAATTAAGCCAATATTGTCAGTGAGGATGTTACCACTTGCTTGGATGGCAATTCTGGTTAACAATTAGCCAAAAACTAAACAGCTACTCTTTATAATTATTTGCTTGCCATCTAAACGCAACTTAACGCCGCGCTTCGTCTTACCGGAGCGTAGAAATCGAAAAGAAAATTATTAAATATATCTCATAATTCCCCCAGAGTAAGAATCGAACCCACAACCTATCGCATTTATAATATTATTAGTATCACTGCGTCATGATAGCCTAATAATTTTAAATACAAACAAAATTACAATGATCAGACATTATAACACATAATTGTGATTCAGTACACGCGCGTCGGTATCTCGGGGTCTATTTGACTGATTTTCAGCCGCTCCATGATTTGCCACTTTACCCGGTCAGCGCGAGATTTGAATACCAAGTAGGTGGGACTTCAATTTCATTTACAAATAATGGGATCTCGTTTTGAATAACGTTGTATTGGGTGCTTGTGAGTGTTAGTCTTTGTGTGATTATCTTGTTTTGTCATGCATATATGCATATATATCGTATGTTGAATTATTAAAATTATTTAAATCAAAAAAATCTTTATTGTCAATAATAATATAGGAAACTATACAATTTTTTAGTCACTATTGAATTTTTTTTAGTTGATGGGCGGAAGGGCAGTTTTGTCACTTATATCTAATTAAATTTATTAGTGATTTCTTACAGGCAACCTTTTATTCTTCATTTTTTTTGTGAATAGTATCTAAATATAAATATATATCTAATATAATTTAGTATATATTGGCTGGTCGCATAATAAACATTACTTTCTTATAATAAATAATAAATTAAAAAACTTAAACAAAATATTACAAGCTAAAAAAAGTATTTTCTCTTGTACATAACTTATTAGGACCAGTTGTTAGATGTTAGTTTAATGCCTCAATCTAGCGGAAAGTGGGGAACGGATTTGTTGAAAGAGAACGGAGTGTTTTAACACTAAGTTCTCGGGTTCCCTCTGCCCACCCTGCTATATGCGGGATACTGCGTGAAGTTAAGTGTTAGTTATAATGCGAATATTTGTTATTATCCTGGATGGATACATGGAATTTAATAATATATTAAACTTGATGTAATTAAATCAATCAAAGCGCAAATATTGAAAATTTGAACAAAAAAATGAAGTAAAAGGAGTTTTAGATCTATTAATTCCTTTTTTCAATATATTTTTATTAACTTTTCCTGTGTCTATTTATATAGGTATTTAACTAACCTTAGCTTAACGCTTTACTCCTAATGGGATAGTCAAAGACAGGATAGGTCTTGCAATTTTAAAATTTTGTATCGCTATTTTGTCCTACTTTTTACCGTTCAATTTGCTTGAAAATTGGCACACGTGTCCGGATCTGAGGACAATATAATATTTTCATAACTTAAACCTAATGTTCTTATCAGGATCAGGATAATGAAGAAAAAGCTTTCTACGCGTATACGCGATATTTGATTATTATGCCTCTTTGTTTTTGTATGTTTTCTGTACAGTAGATTATTTATACATTCATTAGGATATATTAACTTTTAATTAATCATTTGAATGAAATTAAAATAATGATTTAAATTTTGTCGGGAGACGTCTAAAAGAATTCTCAGAATGTTCAGGAAGGGAAGAAGCGAATTAATCAGGGCGGCTCAAGAGCTTCGCGTCAAAAGAAAACCGAATAAAATGGCAAGCGACAAAGTTTCCGCCTTCAGTTTGGCTATAGAAAGTAATGGAGTAGATTACTAGCATATTTATTTTCATTTGAACATTTTTATATAAAAAAGTAAGTATGTTTATCATATAATGTTTATATTCAAAGTGCTTAAAAATATTTTTGGGAGACGTCAAAAAAAAAATGAAAAACCGTCTGTCAGTTTTTAAGAGGCCCAGCTAAGAGTTTCGCTACGTTGCAATTTTTATACGTTACGGTTTTCTATCTGCATTAAGTGGCGGAACTCAACGCATTTGATCTTATTAAAGTGGGAAAATATATTAAAATATCACTGCATTAATAAAAGTAGATTTACGCTTATAGATATCCTTCGCAAATCGAGACTGGACGACTTTCCATATAAATTATATACTGTAGGTTGTTATGAAACAATTTAAAATTATCTATATATAGGTGTCCCAAAATTAAAGCAAGATTTGAATTAAATAGAAAATGCCATTTTAGTCTTTTAATAGCGAATGAATAATGAATATAATAGCAAATGGCGGCAAAGTCAAATCTTGCGTTAATTTTGGGACACCTTTATAAATAGGTGAAACAAAAACTTTGGATACACGCACTTATAGTTTATATAGAGAAGAAATGCAGAATGCTAACCTTTTTTTTTAATTGTGCATAAAAATTATTTTAAATTAACAAAATAACTGTTACACATATTACCATGGTTTGACATCCATGTTTATATAAAGAGACATATTGCCAAAGTCAACGCGTTTTTAACGCGTCAACGGGGACATTCTTATATATTTATAAGTATATTGCTATGATCACAATTATATAGTTAAAAAAAAAATATATATTTTAAAATTCTTTCTAGTTAATTCCTCTCCACTCATGCCAGTTCCGTAAGTGCCATACTCTGAACAAACATTGATTTATCTTGATACCCGGGATTCACTTCGCCCGCGACTTCCAATTTCCCAAACTGCTCTTTTTATGTGTCTCATACAATTTTCTTTTATGTCCCTCCTCGTTTATATAGCCTTCTTTATATCTGCCATTCTGTCACAATTTTGTGTTTTATATGTGATGTAGGTATTTATGTATGACATAGGTATTTACTTTTTTTGTATATATATAGAAAATATCTATTCTATATAGAATAGACTTTGCCTTGTTACCAAACCCAAGAAATGAAAATACTAAATTTTACATTTCCTGGAGTGGGAAACGAACCCACAACCTGTTCATATTTAAAATTTATTTTATAAGACATAATATTCTTGATACACTAGAGAGGATATACTATTTTTTTATTTTTGTAATGAACATAAACCTTATTATTTAGTAATAAATATGAAACACAATGAAAATAGTTTAAATTAATCTTTATGTGGAGATGGAACCTACATTCTTCGCATATACAACAAGGCACTATTCTATAGCGCCACGATGCCATCGAGTTTCTTATGTCAAATATTCTTATAGTAATAATGTTGCTATACATTAACTTATAAACAATTTTCGATTTCTGATACAATCTCGTATCAGGGAGCATTTACCGCAACCGCTATACACCTGAGCCCGACAAACGGTTTGTAATTTGTATTGATTTATAGTATAATTTCGTTTTATTGGTGATATTTATTACTTTTTGTATCACATTCGAAAACAAAGAGACTTTTTAAATACGTAAAACTATTTTTTTGTTACCTAACCTAACCTAACTTCACACTTTATCTCTAGCGGAATAGTTAGAGAGAACGGAGCGCCAAACGCTACAGTCCCTGCAATTTTTTTTGTTAATTGTTTTAAATCTTCAACCACGTCTATATTATTTTAAAATATTAACTCTGAACTTTTACTTAAATTTTTTTTAACAATATAATAACGCATGGAGCGTTATCTACAATTTATATTTCTTATTGACTTTAATAATTGTATCAAAAGCTCTATAGAACTGTTACAATTTTGAACAAAAGCATGTATTACTTAATACTTATTTTTATTAATAATAAATTCTTTGATTTTCGCGATTATTACACATATTAAATGAAACTATTTTAACCGGATTAATCGCGTATATTTTAGTATTCCGTGTTGGCGGTAGTTTGATATAATAATTATATCAAATGACAGACGAATGCCACCTTAGTCTATGACCACGGACTACTGTAAAGTGTTCGAAACGTCATGTTTCCAAAAATGTATTTCCGAATACTAAAATATACGCGATTAATCCGGTTAAAATAGTTTTATTTAATATTTACTAATGATTTTAGGAATCATTGAAAAAAATCATTTCAATGTACTTAGTTATAAATAATTAATATTGATAATTAGACATACTCGTATACCTATAACCACTACATGTAATTTTACTAGTATTCACTATTTTGTTTAATTTTTAAAAGACGTTCAAAAAATACTTGTAATAGGTACTTGAAAATTGCATAAGGCGTTTTTTTAAGAAATTTAATAGATTTTTCTTCTTCTAGTTCTTTCATAAGAAAAACCTAAGTATTGATTTTTCGATACAGATACAATTTTTATTTATATCCTTTAGGTATTATTTTTAAAGCAGATAAAAGCATATATTCGTAGTAGCCCTTTGATAATAAATCGAGTTATTCCGTCGGCAGTTAAGCATAATTGCCTTTCGGCAATCAGACTGGAGTTTATTGTGTTGGTTTATTTACCCATAAGGGGTGCGATAATGGAGTCACATTTTTATAGACTTGCAAACTATATTACTTGCTTACAGAAAAATCTAAGTATATCTTTGCTATATTTTTTTATTCTCGTTTTCTAGCATCCGCTACGCGTCCGATTGTAGGCACGGTGGTTGGGAGTTCGATTCCTACTCGGAAGAATGAAGAAAGGATTGTATTTAAATTTTTTGTTTTTCGTTCTGGTAACGTAAAGTGCGGCGTTGAGTTCCACCGTTTAAAAATCCAATAGTATCGGACAGCAGTGAATGAGTGTCTTGGCTTGGTTCTCTGTATTTTTCTACGTGGGAACATAATTTTTTCCTAGCTTCAAACAATAGAAGTAAAAACGTCTAGTTTATACAAAGAAAATCTAAATAAAAGTTGTAATTTCTTAAAAAATAAATATTTTGGCAGTTCTATTAGATATCAAGTCCACAATAGTACCTATTAGTATAATTTAATAAGTACAGTAACATCAGCCTCACATTTGTATTAGCGACTTCATTGTTCACGAATTACTTATTACTATTTCGGTTCTATTTTGACATTTTATACAAATATATTTCTTATTGTATTATACTTAAATATATATTTTGTATTATTACGCCTGTCGTGGCGCAGAGGCACAACCGTTCGACTGTACACGCGACAGGTTGTGGGATCGATTCCCAGTCCAGGAAATGGAATTTTCTATTTCCTGGGTTTGATAACAAGGCAAAGCGCGGCGTTGAGTACCGCCACTCAGCACGCAATGCCTCAATTCGGCGGAAAGTGGGGAACGGAATTGTTGAAAGAGAACGGAGTGTCTTAACACTAGGTTGTCAGGTCCCCTCTGCCTACCCCCCCTACATGCGGGATATAGCGTGAAGTTAAAAAAAAAACATTTTTGTAGTTTTAGTTTTAAATAAAACAGTAATCAATTTTTTTCTGTTTCAAATATGTTTGTTTCTACATTCTTACGCCTTTTGGATATAATAAATACCTAACTACGTAAGAAATATGTTTAAATTTATAATAATTAAGTTATTGTCAACGCTATCTTGACTTATCTATTATACTTAGGTTCATAGACCTTAAGGGGGTATTTTTATTATTTTATTAATATAGACGTACACACAGTCTGGTATTTTTACTAGATTATTCTTGCTTTGATTCCCCAAAATAAATCCAGGAGAATCGTGACGATAGAAAAATAATGATTTTATTACCTACGTGCGACAGTTTATACAATTATTTATTCAATTTAATATTATAATGTTGTGGCTATCATGACTTAGTGGGGCAGTGTCTGACAGTAAACGCGATTGGTTATGGGTTCGATTCCCAATCGGGGGAATTTATATTTAAATAATTTTCATTTCTCCGCTATGTTAACACACAGTCTTGATTTCGGAAAGACGGAAATTATAGAGCGGAGTGTCTTGACACTATGTTCTCTATGCCTCCTCTATTGTGGAGAAAGCGTTAGTTTAAAAAAAATAGTATATATACTAAATTTTTATTAGTAGTTTCATCTTATACAATATTCAAACTCAAAAATTTCCTAAATCATACATAAAACCATTGCAAATCGCCTTACACGTCTATCCGGTAGCAATCTCTTAATTGATTCATCTAACCATTCTTACTTGACCCTTATTTGTACTCTAATATGCTTATAAGAGGTCTACAGTCATATGTCTATGTATAGTGGTTAAGGGTCCCCTGCTTTGGTAGTAAAAACGCTATTATGGGGAAAGGGTTCCACAGTTATTCTATTACCATTATTGATATTAAATGTTTATTGATATTGCTCTAGGGACACTTAAGCGGTGCAAAAATATTGTTTTGATTTACTTAGTTTTTAACATTTGCATACTTATTGGAAATAAACTGAAACGTGTCATATTTTATCTGTTTCATATATTTTTTTATATTTAGGTAATAATTTATTAATTAAAATTCTGTATTCTTTAATGACTTATTGTGGTTCACTACAAACAGGTCCGTAGCTTTTGTCATTTATTCAATTTTTTATTCTCAACTTACATTACTACTACTTTTTAAATTAGGCTCATAATGCTTCATAGACAAAAAAAATCGATCCGACGTGAAGAACGGAGTGATGTATCTATCCATTTTTATAAACAGATATAGTACCTAGTAACAGAAAGAATGGCCGATCCCTTCTCTAAGCAGACCAAAACATTAAATTAATTTAAACAATCATACCCGCAAGTGGCAATCGAACCTATAACTATAGTAATACTATAGTTACAAGTTACACTTACACTGTTTCAATGCCCCCATATGCTTCTATTTATATAAAATCAATCCCGTCGTAGCGCAGAGGCTCAAGCGTGCGACTGTAAACGCGACAGGTTGTGGGTTCGATTCCCACCCCAGGAAATGTAAAATTTAGATTTTCATTTCTTGGGTTTGGTAACAAGGCAAAGCGCGGCGTTGAGTTCCGCCACTCAACACGCAATCTGCCTCAATTCGGCGGAAAGTGGGTAACGGAATTGTTTAAAGAGAATGGAGTGTCTTAATACTAAGTTCTCTGGTTCCCTCTGCCTACCCTGCTATGTGCGGGTTATAGCGTGAAGTTAAAAAAAAATTATACAAAAAGTAGGGAATGGAAATGTTAAAAGACAACGGAGTGTCTTAACACGAGGTTCTCAGGTTTTCTCTGCCTACCCTGCTATGTGCGAGATACAGCGTGTAGCTGAAATAAAAAACATTTAAATAGGTTATTATAAGCACTTTTGGATCATCAATTAATATAAAGATGTCAGATATTTTAGTATATTTGTATATGTATGTTTTTACAATTCCCCAGGGGAAGACAGCACGTCACCATTACGCTGGTCACCGCCAACATCAGCAGCGTTAGTAGCCGCCGCGCTAGCACCCCCCGCGTTGCGACCGTGGCTACCAGATCCACCAACTAAGAAGACCAATCATCTGGGTAAGACAGGTTGGATCTATTGATCTACTTTAATATTTTAATTAAGTAAGTATAATATATATTTATTTTATGACATGGGCATGTATTGTTACAAGACAAAGAGTGTCCTTAACATTAAGTTCTTAGTTTCCCTCTGCCTACCCTGCTACGTACGGGATACAGCATGAAGTTAAATAAAAAAGATTAAAAAATTAAAATAAAAAAAAATAAATAAAGTCGGTTTTTATTAGTATTTTTGAATTGTCGAATGAACGTAAATGTCCCACTGGCTGGGAAGGTAGTTCGGTTGAGAAGAGCCGGCGAGAATGTATCCAAACAGTTGCTTTATCCAAAATCTCAAATACCCTTAAGAATTACACTCCTAGTTTTACTAGTAAGTAAAACGGTAGCTATCTGAAAATAAAATTGAAATTCCACGCATTTTCATCTTTTAAATATACTTGAATTAGATACTCTAGTATCTAATAAGCTTAATTTATAAACGTTATTTCACCAAACTACTATCAAAGACAGTTCATTTTGTTATTAAAATATTTACTCATTTACTTAATGTACACATATACATATACTAATATGAATATAATTTAAATATAATCATTCTTCTATGTGGGAATTAAACCCTCAACCAATCACGTTTATAGCTGGACACAATCCCATTGTGCCACGATGGTTTAAATTGAAAAAGAAATTAATATATTTTAATTTGTCAAGGGCTTGTCTGTGTTGTATGCGGGGACACAAGTTCGGGCAAGCATTATGGAATCCTCGCTTGTAACGGATGTAGTGGCTTCTTCAAACGATCTGTCAGAAGAAAACTTATATACAGGTACGTTTATACATACTAGTGTCCGTTGACTAGCAACGTATATGTCACTTTATATAAACATGGAGGTGAAACCATTGTAGTGTGTGTAATATTTATTTTATGAATTTAACATATATTTATGCATTATTTTAAAAAATATTGTCCTTCGGCACTCCTTCTCTATATAAACTATAAGTGTGCCAAGTTTCATACTCCTATGTCCGCGTAATTTTTGTTAATCACTTATTAATAAATATAAGACATAACTACTTACTGTTTATTTTAATTTATAATAATAATATTTTTTATTCCACTTGAAAAATACACTATTTTTTTGTTATTATATTTTTTTTTAACCGAGAAATAATTATTTTATGATTTTGATTCTCTCTATGTGACTTCGGTAATCCAAAAGTTCAACATTTCTTAGACTATAGTGTTCTGTTAACGTATTTGTAATAGCTTTTCCGAGAAGAACTCCGTAAATCTATATTTAAATATTTAAAAAAAAATGTTTGATACTTATATTTTTCAATATGGGTTTCCAGACGCGGGTTCGAATCCTGCTACAAATAATATTTTATATGTTTCTAAACAATATTTTTTGTAAATCTGTTCCACTCTACTTTAGGTTATAGTTCATTCATCCGTTAATTGATTTTAAGTAAACTTACTAAATTTAGGTTTGTTTGAACAGATGCTATATGAAATCAACCTATTTAACTGGTGACACAGAACGACTGTAATATTCTTTTCGTTACGAATTAAGTCATTTGGCATAATATTATTATAATAAAAGATAATAAATAATAAAGGACAATTGAGAAATGTCTGTATGTGTGTAATGCAAATCGATTTATCAACCTATTCACGGCTAGTACATGTAAAGCCTACTATTATGTCCCATTTGATGTCATTCGATGTAACTTCTACCTACGTACTTAAATAATGCAATGTTTTCATAGCTACAATTTTTATTATTTTATGTTTATGACATATGTAATTGATATCTTAATGATTGCTTAAATAGTATATTTTAAAATTATTATATTTTAAGTTCAAACTGGTAATAAGGCAAAGCGCAGCATTTAGTTCCGCCACTCACCACGCAATGCCTCAATTCGGCGGGAAGTGGGGAACGAAAATGTTAAATGAGAATGGAGTGTCTAAACATTAGGTTCTTTGGTTCCCTCTTTACTCTCAGTAAAAAGTTATGCGGTAGCAGAAATAAAAAAAAATATCGCTTGAACGTCCTTCTTTTTTGAAAATCGGCTAAAAGTACATTCAACCATTCATAATTTTCACAATATTTAAAAAACAAATAAGAGAAAGTCATGCATCCAGGTCACACTTGCGACATATTTGTCTACAGTATTATGTATATATTTAAAATATATTTATATACATATAGAACAGACAGCATCACCTGTACTAACAACCAAAAAGCAATATTTGACAATATAATACTCGTATAACATGGTTCTTGAAATTGGGCTACTGATTCATTGCTTTTGTTTCTAATGTGTGTCATGATTGCTCAATTTTTGTTCTAAGAAATGTCTGGTGTGTGTAAAATTTAAAATACTTATTATTATTATAGGTGTATTTTTAACCGACTGCAAAAGACTCTTTTTCTATATGATAGCGGCTTCTGATGTGAATCCATTTAAATTTAGTTGAGGTGTGACGGTTAGTTTTTGAGTTATTTGTAATAATGTAACTTTTTAATGCACTTTATATTAGGAGTCTAATACAAAGGCGACAAAGTCCGTTCTTTACTAAAAACCTCGACAGTTCTTAAAATTCTAAATTAACCGAGAGTTTAAAATTAAAATAAATTATATCGAAATTATACTTAACGAAATACATTACAACTAAAAATATATAGTATCCTTGCATTTTTATATGTTTTTTGTCAAGTTGTATTAGCTGGACTTTGCCACTTTTGTTATTACATCTCTGATATATAGGCAATTTTCTTTTTCGTTAACATTTTAATTATTTTTATTAAGTTTATTATATAGTTATAGTTAGTTATATAGTTTATTATATTAAGAAAATATTTATATCATTTGTACGCCAACCTATCTATATCTCTGCACATTATTTTCTTTTCCATGGTAGGGGTTGCCTGGAAGAGATCACCTGTGGTGATAAGGCCGCCTTTACACCAAAATTTTACTTACTTCTTTTGTTTTTCTTTTTGTTTTTGTTATAATTGTTGTTGGTGTAATAAAGAATAAAATAAATAAATAAATAAATATTTTTTTAAAAATGTGTTATGTTTGGGAACCTTTGGATATTTCTATGAATAGGTCTTCTTAAAATATTTTATTTAATTATTTGTGTGTTAAATATAACTTATATAAAAAAAATAATAGCTCTATCTTTATGAAGCGATGGTATAATAAAGTATTTGGTTTTCGAGATTTTTACATATTTTAAATTATTTTTTTTAACCGGATTAATCCCATATGTAGATCGATCTACCTGTGATCGTGTACTGTTTACTGCAAATCATTCGAAACGTAGGGTTTTCTAAAATATATTTTTGCATACTGCCACTGCCAGTGCCAGCATATGAAATTAATCTGCTTAGAATAGTATCACTTAACACTCAACGGTATATTATTAAACATTTTTTCTTATAATAGAAATGAAAATTTTATAATTTATGCATATTTTTCCGACGGCAATTTCAATAGAGATTGATAGAAAATTTTGCTCAGAAGATCCGACTAGGAACATCAGTTGTTCTTGTCAGATATAAAAATAATACCCTTTTTTGTTATATTGCTTACTTAACTTTCAATTACGAATATTTAAATCAAAGTAATTATTTTTAAAATATTAATTGTATGGCGTTACAATTAATATGGAAAAATAATGTAATGTTTTTTTGCTCGTTTAAAGTACAGATTACAGATTAGTACTGCAGTAGTGTCAGATGGCGGAACACCGCACTTTGTTTTATCAAATTTATTTAAATACCTAAAATAACCTCAAAAGAATCAAAATATATTTCAAACAAACAATTCTAAAAAAACAAACATTATACCCTAAAATTAATTTACAATCACAGAAAATCTTTTGATCCCCATCAAAAACCTGCCACCAAGTCACATCTGTAAGCTCTATGACAATGGGGGACTGAGATGAGATGGAATCCACTTAATCCTTGCATATTTCTAATTTTTCTTGCATCTGCGTTTACTTTTTAAATGAATTAAATTAAATTACTAAATGTATTTTTGCTGTAGTAGCTTAAACTACGATTAATTCTAAGATTTTCCGGTAAGATGAAAAATTTACCACCTGCAATGGTAAAAGTGCGAACAGTTCTTTGAGTGTTATTCATTTCGAGCTAATATTTCGGTGAAGCGTTGGTTTTCATATAATCATTAGTGAATCGTGTTTCTCGTATTTTGCCATATATAAATGACGTAGGACGATAGTGAAAAACCGTTGAAAACGACTTCTTAATCGTTTCAATCTTTTGTTAGTTGTTAGATTTTAAGGTAAGATCACAGAACTCAACGTCGCGAACTTTGACAAGCAGTCGAAATCATAAAAAATATATATATATTAAAATATTCCCTTAGATAGAAATCGAATTCACAACCATTAAGTGTTCAGTCATTTTACAACTGTACCATAATGCATCATTTAAATATCAACATACTCTAATATATTATTGTACATATATTTTTATTCTTCTAACAAATATCAACAAATTGAGGGTAGAAGTGGAGATAATATTAAAAACAGTTTAACATTTGGCCCTCTCCGAGCCCCTTTCAATTAATGTAGCACCCGCTTTAATGTTATTAATATATCGCCCTTATGGTCAAGTGTGACATGTGGTTCTTTATCTGAGGCAAATTGATTTTTGCAACCTTTTTTATAAGTGGATGCTTCATGCTTTAGAAATTATGCGATGAAATCTGTATCATTATAATTTAATCATAGTTGTAAGGAATTGAGTCGACTGTCGTGGCGCAGAGGCACAAGCATGCTACTGTAAACGCGACAGCTTGTGGATTCGATTTCCACTCCAGGAAATGTAGTATTTTCATTTCCTGGATCTGGTAACAAGGCAAAGTGCGGCGTTGAGTTCCGCCACTCAGCACGCAATGATCCGGCGGAAAGTGGGGAACGCAGTGTCTTAACACTAGCTTCCCTCAGTCTATCCTGCTATATACGTGATACAGTGTGAAGCTAAAAAAAAAAGAAATGAGGCCATCATGGCGCAGTGGAAAGTCCAACGTCTGGAAGTCCACATGGGTTCAATCCCCAAAATAATTGTAGCTCTGGTAAAACAGGGCGCGGCGTTGAGTTTCGTAACTCAACACTTATATTGATATATGTGTGAAAATAATGTTGATGAGATTCGATTTCTCATCGACTCCACCATTCTTTTTTTCCAAAGTAGAGGAGAACTTAAAGAATTTTTTTATAGGCGACAAATAATCATTTATAAAGAGCATCGATTCCTCGATAACCAACAATATTAAGCACTTTCATAACAAAATTGCAGTCAACTTGCCCGACCTAACTTGCAGAAAAGCCTTAACGAAATGATATTTCAATTGGTGTACCATAAGGCAGCTTTCTCGGTCCGCCGTTCTTCAATGTCCTTGTACATCATACGTCCCCCAAAAATACCAATTGCAACAAATGTCAACCAAGCTAAGCCTATTATATGACGGATTACGTATAATGAAATACCTTTAATCTTTATTAGACTTCGTCCGCAAATTCATTTAGTAGTTTTTCCTCTTAGACTGCGGTACTTTGATTGCTTTTCTTAATACTTTCAGTGATTTCTTATGTACATCGTTTTATATTTTTATGTGTATATTAATATTTTGTAAAAATAAATTTTCTACTTATGACGTAGATATAGAATTCTTGACTATATTTTTTTAGAGATTTATATTTCACTAGCTGTACCCGGCGCGCGTTGCTACGCCTACAACTAAAATGATCTTACGAAAATTTTGAATTCATCGATGATATACAGACAAACATTCATTTTTATATATTCCTCTATAATCTATTGACCGGATAATCAGTTGACCGGGGCAGAT
Organism: Philaethria dido; assembly: GCA_033558755.1. NCBI lineage: Eukaryota > Metazoa > Arthropoda > Insecta > Lepidoptera > Nymphalidae > Philaethria > Philaethria dido. The sequence continues at coordinate 342,018 of JAKGSA010000610.1, forward strand.
GTTGCTACTCTACAACTCCAACTGGTGGCGAGTGGTATCAATGAGCATATTATACAAACCTTCTTCGTGGAAAAACACATATATATACCAATCTTTATAATAATCGCTACAGTAGTTTTTAAGTTCATCAATGACATACACACAAAACTTCAATTTTATATATAAAGATATAAGAACAAGGTTCTTATATTTTTGTATCTATTTAGAATTTTTCTTAGTGAGGCCAAGAAAAAGATACTAGAAACGAGACTTTTAAAACTTCAAAATTACTTTTTATTTCAATAAAAATATCCTACTAATAGATATCATAGATTTACTCTGTAAGCACGTATGGATGGACGTTTCTTATTCGAATCGAAATTTCGAATTGAGGCATTGCGTCTGAGTGACGGAAATCGACGCCACGCCTTGGTACCGGTGCGAGGAATAGAAAATACTTAATATTATTTAATATTTTCATTTCCTGTGAGAATAGAACCCACAACCTGTTGCGTTACAGTCGCACGATTGTGCCTCTGCGCCACGACAGGCCTTAAGTTGTCTTATTTTCACCAAACATCATCAATTAACAATAGTTTAACCTAACGTTTTCCTTTTAGATGTCAAGCGGGCACCGGACGTTGTGTGGTCGACAAAGCTCATAGAAACCAGTGTCAAGCGTGTCGCCTCAAAAAGTGTCTTGCTATGGGAATGAATAAAGACGGTAAGTTATATATATTTTAAATTGTTTTAGTAATCTAGGTAATAATAGTGAAAATTAATTTTATTTCAGCTCAAAGCTGAACTATGCAGTTATATCTATTGTCTGTATCTATTGTTTTAAATACATATTTCCGTACCAGGCGTGAACATTTTTTATAAACCACAAAAAAGTAAACCATAAGTAACATTATTACAAATAATTAAAAAAATAGTCGTCAGAGCTTAATGAAAATTAAATAGAGTTAGAAAATTGATCCACAAAATAGGTTCATTCTACTTACCTACCTAACTTCACTCTTCATCCCTAGTGGGGTAGTGAGGCACGTACCAGTACAGTCCCTGCATACCTCTTTCGCCTCGTCCACATTCATTAACCTCTTCATGAATTGAATCATTGAATTGGTTTATCCATTAACAACTAATGGGGTAACACGCATAAAAGTAAATTGAGAACCTCCTCTTTTTTGGAAGTCGGTTAAAAATATTAATAAGTTTTAGAATTATTTTATAACAGTTTGAATAAATGATGAAATAAAAAGAACAAGCAAGTCAAGCAAAAAAGTTTTAAACTTTTTCAACGCCTTTTCGTGGCGTAGAGGCATAAGCGTGTGACTGTTAACGCAGGTTGTGGGTCGATTTTCACTCCAGGAAATGGATTTTTTCTTGGGTTTGGCAAAGCAAAGCGCGGGGTAAAGAACATAAAATACAAAATTTAGAAATAAAACTTAAACATGAATGGCCTAACTTATAAACAATTAGATACTTATACATACATACAATCATAAAAACAAAATTACCATACAATTACGAAATAACCATAAACAATAGTAAAGAAACATCATTCCCACGCTTCCAACGTCACAACCTATCAAAACACTTAAATCTACAAATCTGCGTTCAACACCCCATCACACGCAAAATCAATTAGGCAAGAGATATTGCTACGGACAAGCGGACAGCCCCTCAGTACCAGTAATATAATTGATTCAATATTATATATATTGTGTTTTGTGAGGAAGTTTTATTTATAGTAGCTTCACTCCTTAACCTGTATACCAGGGTAGGGATAGAGAAAATAGTGCCAAGACACTACGTTTTCCACTTTCTGTCTGAACACGAGATATTGCGTGTTGAATGGGGGAATTGCGGCGAAGTTTAATCTTAGCTGTAAGACAAGCACGAAAACTTGCGACAAAGTATTCGTATCGTTATCGAAAGCTTTTCAATTCCCTTACAAATTCTTTCAATTACTATACGAATACTTTGTCGCAAATTTCCTGCGTGCCTTACAGATCAGAAAATCTAAATAATTTAAATATAAATAATTTAGTCTTAAGTAAGAATCGAACCCCCGATGTATGTTTCAAATGCATTATTACAAAAAATATTGGTTTGCTACACTTTTTCTTCCATATCTTCGCGGGAGGTCTTTACCTGTGTATGTCAAATTTTACGCACTTAAACGATTTTATATAGATAGCCTGTCCATTTCGTATTAATATAATGATTTATGTATTTTATTTTTCGTTGTGAACTCAATGTAAGCATAAATTTTCATACAATTTTTTAATAAATAAATTATAAATATACAATTTTTATCTAGTTTTAAAAATAACGATAATACTTTTAAGATATATTTAATTTAATTTTTTCTTACCAGAGAAATTATTAGATAACTTGTAAAAATATATGTTAACTTACTAAATAAAAAAGAATAACTTGAGAAATCGAACTTTCCTAATTGCAGTATTAAATATTTTTCTAAGAAAGGCCTCAAAAATTAAAACCAAAATTTCAAAATCTTAAAAAATACCTCATATGCCTCTCCCATACAATCAAACAAGCTAACAACTTTATAAACATGCCCATTTAAATTATTACACTATACCCATTCATCCACACTAAACTAACAATCGTATGCGCGACTTAACCCGATATTTAGAACATTTAGTTCCCTAAGCCCTAATTTGTATACAGGCGGTGTAGGCACGTGGCGACGCGTGCACAAATATGTATTTTTTATGCTCTTGTTCTTCTCTAAAAGAAATGTACTAATATTTGCTTAATTGTGTTCTTTTAACTTTTATGTTTGTTTTAATATTTTTTTTAAAAGTGATCTGAAATTGAGAGATATCAAGTATTAATAAAAAATTTTTTGATTGTCGCTAAATCGTATAACTGTATATCTTAAACAAATGAATGAAGTACATATTTTTATTGAGTATGTACTGGTTTTTCACAATTTTATTTATTTATTTTTACCTTTACGCTGTATCCCGCATATAGCGGGGTAGGCAGAGGGAACCAGAGAACCTAGTGTTAAGACATTCCATTCTCTTTCGACATTTCCATTCCCCACTTTTCGCCAAATTGAGGCATTGTGTGTTAAGTGGCGAAACTCAACTCCGCGCTTTGCCTTGTTACCAAACCCAAGAAATGAAAATACTAAATTTTACATTTCCTGGAGTGGGAATCGAACCCACAACCTGACGCGTTTACACTCGCACGCTTGTGCCTCAGCGCCACGACACGCGTTTTAATTTTAATTTATATTTTACTATATTATTTATAAGTTAGGAACAGAAATGTTAAAAGAGAACGGAGTGTCTTAACATCAGGTTCTCTAGTTCCCTCTGCCTATCTTGCTATGTGCGGGATAGAGTGTAAAACTAAAAAAAAATTATAAGCGAACCAATTTTTACCTATTAAATAGATATAATAAAGTAAATAGATATGAATGTGCCAATTAATTTTGTATAAGATAATTTTGTAACGATCTTTTCATCTGTTTGGTATCGTTTTATGAGTTTGAATATTTGCATACGTGTCTGGATAACAATTCTACAATGTTTTTATAGCACCTTATGTCCTTGCTAAAACATCCAGGATTACGATTTTTTTATTTTGCGTATCTACACTAGCTTGTTATTTGAAATTAAGAAAAATTAAATCAAAGCATCTTTTAAAAAATAATATTTATTTATTTTTTATATTTCTACCATATTCAGGTGTGTGAGGTATTAAGCAAACAAAATTTAGTAACGCGTAACTCCGTTCTCTCCTTTAAGTTCATATACCTAGAGACACTATTAGGTATATTGTCATATCATAATACTATAAATATATTAAAATGGGTATATTTTACACATTATACATCTATATAAAAAAAAACAATATTAATAATTTAAACCAAACATTAGTAATTAAACTAATTACACAACAAAATACCTATTAGGTAATAATACAAATTCCTATTAGTTAAAACTAGGTATGCTGTTGAAAATACGAACACCTGAATTAATATAATAATTTAAAATTTCTCTCGTATTTAAGTGTGAGGAGCAGAGTAAATGTAGTGACAAGTAATTCCGCTCTCCTCTTTAAGCTCATAAAGAGATATTGTATTACATCAACATATCAGAAATATATAAACAATACTATAAAAGTATTAAAATATATCCTACATCCTTATTTCAAAACAATATTATATGATTCCCTAGACTAGGGGAGTAATTATATTAAAAGTATATTTTCTTTTCTCCGCTCTAGCAAGACATATAGCACGGCGTTGAGTTCCGCAACTTAACACGTAAAGTCTCGAATTTGACCGGGAAGCGGCGATAGGAGTGTCCTGACACTACGTTCTCTCTGACTACTGAGCTATGCGGGATAAAGCGTGAAGTTACCGTTTTTTAATGAAACAAATTACGCATCAAATCTATATGTTAATAAGTGAAGTAAAAATTTTGTGTCCCTTTTTACGCGGACGAAGGAGCATGAAACTTGGCATACTTATAGTTTATATAGCGAAGGAGTTCACAAAGGTCTTTTTAAAACAATGCATAAAAAGTGTATTAAATTAATAAAATAAATGTTACACACACCAAGGTTTGACATCCATGTTTATATAAAGTGACAAACACGTTGCTAGGCAACGCGTTGTTAACGCGTCAAGAGGGACACTAGTAATTTGAAACAAGTGGATTCCCACTCAGGGTAATGATTATATTTAAAAAATACATTTTCATTATTTACCTGGCAAGCTATAGCGCGGCGTTGAGTTCCGCAACTTAACAAGTCTCCAATTTGACCGGAAAACGGCGATCGAAGTATCTTTACATAGATAAACAAATAACACAACAGAATATCAATTAATTATACAAGTTCCCATTAATTAAAAAACATTAGGTATGCGGTTGAACATAAATTAATATAGTAAATGTGGTCAAATGTCCCCACTCAGGGGTGCTCATTTGAATGTAACGCTCGAGGCGATGCTTTGTAGTTTTTGCGTAATTATCTATGCGAATACGAATTTTGCCATCATTATGATGTAGGCGTGACTTATTAAATACAGCTTACGGCTATGCGGTTGTTTTCTTTGGTGTTAAATAAATTATTATTATTATTATTTTATGGTATTTTTTAAGGGTTAAAGTTTGGTTAATGTGTGAAATGGAATACGATTGTGGTACAATGGGAACGTATGTTATTGAATTTGGTGGTTTTTATGTCCTTTAGAGATAATGAGGTTAAAGTCACAAATATTTATATATCATTAAATATAAAAATAAACAGAAAAGTCATAAATAATGATGATTATCATTATTAAATGAATCATCTTATGTAATGAATGGATGATGATAGATGAACGCCTCTTAAAATTTTTTTAGCTTCACGTTGCATCCCGCATATACTCGTATATAGCAGGGTCGGCAGAGAGAACCTAGTGTTAAGACACTCCGTTCTCATAAGATTTCCGTCCCCACTTTCCGCCGAATTGAGGCTTTGCGTGCTGAGCGGTAGAATTGAACGCTACCCTTTGCCTACATACCAGAATGAGGAAACGTAAATATTAATTATTTTAAATATTATTTATTTTCATTTCCTGGAGTGGGAATCAAACCCACAACCTAGCGCGTTGACAGTTGCGCTACGACAGGCTTGAAGAAATAAAACACGAAAAAAATATCTATAACCATATCTATTACAAGTCATAGCACAAAACACAAATTTAAAAATAATCAACAACAAACCAAACCATAAACTAAAACTTAGATAACAAAGACAGTAGATACACCATAGAGGTAACTTGTTAACTTGGTAGGTAAATTAAAACCAGTGTTAATGAATACGAGGCGTTTGACAAGCGTCGGGTCCCGCGTAATGAGATTGTCGCAGCATCTCAAAGTAACCGAATTACACTTTGCACAGACAGCCGAGAGCAAAATAATGCAAAGCTTAAAGCAATAAAGTCCTTTCTGTTGTGTAGGGTTGTGAATTGTTTAGATGTGGCATGTTACTTAATTATTTAAAATATTTATAATAATTGAGATAAATTTACTATACTGTATTTTGTTGTTCTACTTTGTATGACTTTTAAAGTCATGAATTGTTTCTTGAGAGACCTATTAGTTTCGATTTGATTTGTTTGTTTTTTTAATTGATTTTTTTTTAATTTATGAGTGACGTAGTAAGTAGATATAATGTATAAGAACTCCTAGTTCTTAGTCAGACAATTTGACTATTATTTTTTAAATATTATATATAAGCTTAAGAACTCTTATTTACACATAAATATATTATATAGTTTTAGCATCATTCCACACATAGCAGGGTAGACAGAGGGAACCTGAGAACCTAGTGTTAAGACACTCCGTTTTATTTTTAGTTATTTTATGACAAAATTGAATTGCATATCTTAAATGCATTAAAAATACACGAAAATAAAAAAAAAACTTTATATATTTATTATTCAACGTATACTTAATATTTATTTCTTGCCACTTCTATTTAGCTTAGCTCGTTCTGGGGTCGCCGTGGGGTGTCCTCCGCTTTCATTATACTGAATCTTTTTGTCAGTTTCTTTCACGTTAAATTGGATCAATGTTGCATTGTTCGAGTTATGGTAATCGAATGGAGTTTGATTGGGAATGTTGGCTTTTTCTAAAATGTATTGTTCTTTATTATTTCGCGTGTTAAAAAGAAAAAATGATTTTTTTTTCAGTATCACGCTTCTTCTTGCTTAGTATTTCTAACCTAACCTAACCAGGATAGAATTTGGAATCAAGACACTGTTCTCTACTTTTCACCACATCTCGAGACATTGCATGTTTAGTGGTGGAACTCAACGCCGCATTTCATCTTCCCAGAGAGGGAAAATTTTATATCCTCCTGAATGGGGATCGAATCGATCGCTTTCCATTTGCACCACGATGACCAATATAGACTGGATCTACTAATATTTAGCAACATGAAATTTTAAAGCAATAATTAAATTACATACATACATACATAGCTTCACGATGTATCCCGCGGATAGCAGCAACCTAGTGTTCATGATCACAGTTCGTTCCCCACTTTCCGCAGAATTAAGGCATAGCGTGCTGAGTGGCGGAACTCAACGCCGCGTTTTGCCTTGTTACCAAGCCCAGGAAATGAAAAATTCCATTTCCTGGAGTGGGAATCGAACCCACAAACTGTCGCGTTTACAGTCGCACGCTTGTGCCTCTGCGCCACAACAGACGTAGTAATAGTTAAATTACAAAAATAATTTATTTTTAAACCTTACTTACCTACTTAAAAACTATTAAGGTATATTTACTAACTTTTTCGACACTTGATACAAACGACAAACAAAGTTTATTTATGATTCCTCACTTACAAACCAGATTTAACCTAAATTCACTTTGAGAAGTAAATATCTCAGAATTAATTTATAAAATGAAATGCTAATGGAGTGACTTTGGATTTTAATCCGCATCGTTTTGTAAATGTACATCCAAAAGGAACATCGGGAACGTAAATGTTAAGAGTTGGAAAATTTATAAGAAAAACAATAATAGAGACCAGTTGTGGCACTAGCGTGCGATTATAAACACGAAAGGTTGTGGATTCGATTCCCATTTCAGGAATTAATAATATTAAATTACATACATACATACATAGCTTCATGCAGTATCCCGCATATAGCAGGGTAGGCAGGGAAAACCTAGTGTTAAGACACTTCGTTCCCCACTTTCCGCTGAATTGAGGCATTACTTGCTAAGTGGGGAACTCAACGCCGCGCTTTGCCTTATTACCAAACGCAGGAAATGAAAAATTCTATTTCTACCGTTCTAATTCCACGGTTAAAATATTTATAGTTATTATTATTTGGTACTTTACAAAGCAAAGCGCGGTGTTCAGTTCCGCCTCTCAGGACGCAATGTTTTCGGCGGAAGGTGGGAAACGGAAATATTAATAGAACGGAGTGTCTTAGTGATTTCTCAGGTTCCCTCTACCTCTGCTATGTGTGGGGTACAGTGTAAAGCTAAAAAAAGTAATATCTACCTTTAAAAAGGATAAGAAATCAAATTCATGTTTTGAAAACATGTTATTATCATCAGATTTCAACATATATGAATTTTTTAAGCATATAAAAATATCATGACAAGATAGATACATTGATAGATGGTATACCTAGATAAAGCTACCTAGATACCTAGGTAAAGCTATTCATTTAAGTGTGATAAAATATTAAAATATAAATAGAATTGTAAGAGGTAAATGATTCTTTTCATAGCTGCTGAGGTTTTGTTAGGCCTAAATTTTCGACGGAAGAGCCAATGTCAGTAGGTTCAGTTCCACTTACGACAAATATTTGTGTTATGTTGTGCTTAGATATTATTCATCAGTTGCTTCACAAAAATGTACTGGTTTTACTTATGTATTCCCATACAAATGACGGGTAACAGGTAGTTAGTGGATACTCTACCTGCACCTTATATCGATTATGTAGATAAGCGTACAGAATCCAACATCGTACCCTAACACTTAACTGTTTATACCAGAGTTAAAGCTATAGACACTGATTAATGCGATTTTAATCCAGGCTTAAACCCTCACAATCCTACCATTAATCGCCTTCCTACTGTCCCCTGACGTCACTCCATTGTGAACTCTACCACATTAGGAATTAAGTGGCAACTCCCATTACTTAAATTAATCAAAGCATTTCTAACTTTTAAGCTGAACGAGTATGGATTCAAATTCAAAAGGCTTAGGGTCGTGTTTTCTACTGTCTACATTATACTCTTTCATACCAAATTTCAGCCCTATTTCCACATGATAGAGCTCAAAATCCCATGAAATACTCCCAAAGAATCAATAACCACTAAACTTGGATCAGATCAGAGAGGGATAAACTAGCTAGTTTCGTATGTGAGTGAAAGAGATGGATGTATGTACGTGGGGGTAGCTTTAAATGGATTTAGGGATGTGAAACAGATGAGACGAGCACCTGATCCAGTTGATTTTATTTTTCAATTATGACGCGAAAAGGGTAATTTTATTTTTGTATTGTCTGTGGGCATTTTTTTTATTTTTTTTATAAATAGATAGTTAAATATAGATATAACATTTACGCGTGTAAGTTATTTTTGAGTCTATTGTATTACGTAGGGATTTTATTATAGATTTGTACTATTTTAGTCACTTACTGTATTTATTTAAAGAACTGAATAAATTTAACATTCGATAAATTTAAAACTAAGAAACACTTGATACATTTTGCGCTAACATATAAAAGATTAGGAAATAAATAAAATGGATATAGATACTTAGTTTTTACGCTGTATTAAGAAGGAAAAATATTTTTGTTAAATGAAAGACTGTGCTACAGAAAGAGTAGATGCATTATTTAAAAGTAACCCACGTAAAGGATATTGTTCAGCTTCATGTGGCTGACAGACAATGCAAAATTGAAACTGCTGTCAATAGAAAATTCAAATTTAGCATATAGGTTTAGGTTTGTTTTTTTTGGACAGTGGAATGGAATTAAAATTCTATTTTTCATTAGCCGTTTATTTTAATGATCATATTAGAAATAAAATAAATAATAAAATAAACATGTTTTTTAAGCTAGAATGTTACGTACATCGGAGTGACATACAAACATTGCAAAAAATCCTTAATATAAGGTTTTTTTCCTCTCTTTCCAAATACCATAGAATAATTATAACATAAAACTACATGAAATTTCACATATTAATGTTCATTAAATAATTTCCCTCCATACAAAATATCACCTGTCTCTTTCCGGAAGTTCAAAGATGGCGGTCGGATATGGGAGGGGCGGTTGATTTATAGTGGGGATAGTGCATGTATGTTAAACACTTTTTATTTTGTTTTCCATTTACACAATTCATTAATTATTAACGATTTTTATGTAAAAAGTTACTGTTAATATTAAAAAACAAAATAACAAAACACTAGGTGTGTTAACACTAGGTTCTCAGGTTTTATCTGCCTACCCTGCTTTGCGATATATAGCGTGAACTTAAAAAAAGTAAAGATTTTTTTCTGATAAGTTAGGCTTTTTTCTGATAAGTTTTAAAAGTACTTAATAAAAGTATTAGACACAATCGTGGCGCAGTGGAACAGCGTCAAGCTGTAAATGCGATTGGTTGTGGGTTGCCAATTTACTCAGGAGAATTATTGTATTTTTTTAATTATTTTAAGTTGTCCTTATTGGTAGTTGCGTTAGGGCGTTGAGTTTTGCCACCCAATACGCAACGTCTCGAATTCGGACACGATGTCGAGAAGGAAGAATCTCATTAAGTATGACATTAGGTTCTCTCTGAAACCCGGAAATAAAGAATGGTTACCTTTTTCTTTCTTTCTGAAAAGTATCGGAACTCAACGCCGTGTATTTATCTCATTTCACGAATCCAGAGTGGTTAAGTAAAAATGATTATTTCCCCCGAGTGGGAATCAAACCCAGAATCAATCGCGTTAACAGCCGGACACCCCTACTGCGCCACGATGGTCTTTTATTATTTTTTTATTGATGAAATACACATAAATACTAATACTACAGTGTTTGACATACAATTGTCTACAAAGTTACATAACTAAGCACACACCGCTAGAGATATTTATTTCACGTCTCAATGGGGCAAATAAATATTTAGCTCACATTATTAGAAATCAACGAATTTACGTATTCCTTATAGTTGAAATTCTAGGTATATACAAATGTATTTCATTAAAACACTTTACAGTAAAACCAAAAAATATACCTTAGTCATATATACTAGTAGCTATTTGATATAAAGTTGTATGATCAATCGAAGTTCACTAGAGGCACCCGTCTGGCACACCAATAAAATCAAATAAAACTCACCCCCGGAAACCTCGGGGGTGGTATAAGTATATATAACGGCACAATACTGCCTTGTAAAATTAAATGGACATTGTTTGAATGTAAAAACATATATCTCTTAACAATTATTTAATTATATTAATATTTATATAGTTATATAATTTAGTACTTTTATTTCCTCGCTCTGGTTACAAGGCAAAACACGGCGTTGAGTTCCGCCACTCAGCACGCAATGCCTCTATTCGGCGGAAAGTGGGGAACGAAATGTTAAAAAGAGAACCGAGTGTCAAAACACTAGATTCTCTTGTTCTCCTACCTGCTATGTGCGAGATACAGCGTGAAGCTAAGAAAAAGAATATAATATTATATAATACTAGATACTTATAGTTGTATTATATTTTTATATTATATTATATAGTTATATTGTGTAAGCGTTTTATTAAGATAAGTTCAGTAGTTATTACGTAACAGACTAACACACATCCATTCATCATCACTTTTACACATTTAGTACGATAATTAATAAAAGTTTATGGCACATTTATATATATATATATATATATATATATATATATATATATAT
>JAKGSA010000610.1:353915-381442 GCA_033558755.1 Philaethria dido
TATATGCGGGATACAGCGTGAAGCTTTGTATGTATGTATGTATATTATTACTGAATGATAAATATGACGAGAAACTCGAGGTGTATGTTGAATTAAAAGTAGATATTTAAATATTTTTGTCGGTCGACTAGTCTAGAATGCGGCGGTGTATACTGCCATATCTTCCCTTTCGATTAAGAAAGGTTATTATAATCTTTTACACATGACTGGAAAAATTGAATTATACTTAAACTTCACATAATTGCATATTAAAATTGAATCAATAATAGTTATAAAATCAGTTGAAACTCATTTACAATTATTTATTTACATTATTTTTTCCATCCTAACCTTTATTAAAAAAAAAACAACACACAAACAGTAAAAAGAAATTTAAATAAATTTCTATATACCCAATAATAAACGAAGCCCATTTGCTTGCAAATCTTTTAGTACCGAACATGAACTCAAACGACGTCGGGGGTCGGGTGAAAGAGCTCCTACGTTATATCGCTACGTGACTCCACTGCCAAGTCTTTATACCTAGCTGCCATACAGTTGCTTGCATGAACAATATTTTTTGAAATATTTCTTTTATATAATGCCTTAAGCTGTCTTTACCGACTTCAAAAAAGGAAGAGGTTCTCAATTCGACTGTAATTTTTATGTGTGATATAGGTAACTTTTACTGAGAAAATCAATTTTGATGATTCTTTTTTATATATTAAATAATGCTTCTGGTTTGCCCCCATTTAGTAGTTTCTGAGTTATTCGTAATACGTTTAACTTTTTAATCCAATTTAGGTAATTCAAGTCGGTTTTCTTTTTTTGTTACCAACTTTAATTATTACCACTTTCTAGTTATACCAAAAAGCAGCTTTGTGATATTCCTCCATAGAAGACTAGGCAAAAGAAACCTAGTGTTAAGACTCTCCGTTCTTGAATTTCCTCTCGAGTTATATGTTAGGCGGCGTAACTCAACGCCGCACTTTATCTTATTAGTGTAAACGCTACGCCAAAATGACCTACACCTAAATAAGGACAAAATCTTCACTCAATGTTTTCTTAAAATAAAAAAATAAAATATATTTTCAATTATTATTTCTATAACAAAAAATCTGAATTTTTCTGTCAACAGCGGTGCAAAATGAACGTCAGCCTAGAAATACAGCCACAATACGCCCCGAAGCCTTAAGAGATATGGATCAGGAGAGAGCTCTGAGAGAAGCTGCGGTCGCTGTCGGCGTTTTTGGGTAAGTGCATTATATTTAGTATTACTAAATTTTCTTTTTCGTTCTATAAGTTGTCTGTTAGAGATCGCTACTTGGCCATAAGACTACCTTTTGTTTTTTGAAGTGAAAACTTCTTCAGTGGCGTGGCATGTTAAACTCGCATCAGGACACGTGACCTGATCGAAAATTCGTAAGATTTTTCTGACGTATAAACTGTTTAACGTAAAATAATTGCAATAGTTCTGAAGTCTTTTTTTTATGTAATATAAATTGTCATGTTTGTGTACGATAGCGCAATAAATGAATATTGTATTTTAACACATAAGTGATAGTAATTTCATACTGATAATTAAAGCAATTCGTGCAAAATTATTCCCTAACCATTCCAAAATATCATAATTAAACATACAAACATAGCTTCACGCTGTACCCCGCATATGACAGGCAGAGGCAGAAGAGGGGCAGAGGTAACATAGTGCTAAGACACTCCGTTCCCAACTTTCCGCCGAATTGAGGCATTGCGTGCTGAGTGGCGGAACTCAACGCCGCGCTTTGCCTTGTTACCAAACCCAGGAAATGAAAAATTCCATTTCCTGGAGTGGGATTCGAATCCACAACCTGTCGCGTATACAGTCGCACGCCTGTGCCTCAGCGCCACGACAGGCGTTGAAAAAAAGGCGTTGGCATAAATTACACAACGTCAATCTTCAAGTCAAGTCAAATTTATTGTGTGTTATGTCTTATTTTTGTTCGAAACAATATGGTATACAAATATTAGATATTACTTAATAATAATGAAAAAAAAAATTAAAATAAATTATACAAATAAAAAACCTTTTTATATATTAATATTGTAAAAAAAGTACTATTGCGCGGTAGTCTATGGGTATTTCCCTATAAATAGATAATAGATCTACCTATACCAATGACGTGGGTGGTATTTTATAGAAAACACTAATAATAAATTAAGTTGTTGCTTACTCACGTAAAGAGTAACCTTTGGATATTACACTATACTCGTACACGTTAAAGTTAATAAAAGGCCATCGTAGCAAAGTGAGTGACTGTAACCGCGAGTGGTTATGGGTTCGATTCCTATTCGAACAATGAGCTTTTTCCACTATGGTAAGACAAAACGCAACATACAATGTCTTGATTTGGGACAGGAAGCGGAAAATATATCATGTCTAGGTTCTCTCTAACTACTCTTTTATGCGGAAAAAATGTGAAGCTGTCGAAGAAAAAAATATTAAACTTTATAGGTGCATATTACACGTACAGTTTATTACGGAATAACAAAAAATTAAAATTTATAGGTTCATAAGATACCTCTATAGGTCTATTAGGTTACATGCCTAAATTACACAAAATTCTTATAAATTGTAGCCTTTGTTATTCTTAAATATAAGCTATATACATATATTGGTGTAAAGCTTCGACATCCGCTCCATAGTTTTACTTATTACTTGGATGTTTTCCGGAGTTTTTATTTATATAGATAAATAATATATTATTGCAAATTGTTACCAAGCAATATCTGGTAAACGCTTTTTTATTGCATATTGATAAAAAATCCCAAATGTTAGTAGTTTGAAATCCGTCGGTAAAAATATTTTTATGATGATATATATACCTATACTTACTTGCGCTATTGAGTGACTGATAGATAAAACAAAGACGGAACTACTAGACATAGAAACTTAAAATTTAAAAGTAGACTCCTTAGGGAGTGTAGGGTTGGTGACCAAGAGAGTATTTCCCGATATTCCAACCAAAACGGGAAAAAAACAGTCTTTAAGTTTAATAGTCCACGCAAACGTAGTCGCGGAATACAGCTAGTTATAATAATATCGCTGAAATCGCATTATCTTAGAAGTGTAATAACACTTACATAACGACCAAACTTCAATATCTTCAAAGAAATATCTCAATATTCAATAAAAGCTACTCATAAGAAGCTTTGTTGTTTATTTAACATCACCTCCATGCCGCCCCATAAAAACTCCATACAGGGCAAAGCTCTAAAATATTACATTACCATAACGAATTCTCATACAAATGATTTAGTACGTAAGTATGCACTCCCCCGATTGCTCAGATTTGACTGCCAAATGTTTATAATGTATATTATCTTGAATTGAATAAAGTTTTTTTATTATATAATAAACAGTTTTTTTTTATATAATATTTTTTTTGTTTTTTTTTTTAAATAGAAGTATTTTTTCTCGTTATAATTTTAGAAGTAGCAAGGACAATAGATTAATACTTTGAAAATATAATATTGTCTTTGAATCCGAACGCGTGTAATTTTGAAACAAATCGAACGGCAAGAAATAGATCAAAATTCATGTATGTAAATTCCAAATTTTCTTACACTGAAATATACAGATAGAATACAAAAGCGTTAAAAACATGAATAATTTATTTTGTACTACTTTTTTATTATAGCTAAATTACACATTTTTTTTTAAAATTGCAGTCTATGTGTTATTATAACGTATAAGTACTATAGTTTCATCTAATTCAGTTTAGTACTTTTTGCGTGAAAGAGTAATCCATCCTCATAAACATTCGCATATATAATATTAGTAGGATAAGCCCTTGCAGCGTTGTTGTGTCGCGTCTGGTTGGATGTACACAAGGGTAGTGGATTCGAATTTAATCGGGGAAATGATTAAATTAAAATAATACATTTCTTTGATGTGTTCAAACAAAGAAGTAATCAGTTTCTTTAAATCGACACTTTTATGTCTCTCAATTTTTAACAAAATAAAAATTAATAACAAAGATGTTACTAAGTGACAAAGACAAAAGAATGAATTTATTCATTTTTGCATATGATTTTACATTATTTTAGTATGAGAAACTTATAACTAGATACACGTATATTCATTGACTGAAGGATTAAGTCAAATGCAATTTTCTTTATATTGAATTCTTGTATTGCTTTAAGTAAAATTTGTCGACTACTAAATAAATATTTTGCAACTGTGTCAAAAATTTTACATATGTTATTTCTTTTCTAAAAATACACTTATATAATAATAGACATATAACATTTAAAACTAACTTGTAACAACTTCTTTAGAGCATTTATGATTACATCCGGTGGTTGCAGGTTCAAAACTCACTCTGTAAAATTTAGCAAGTTAATATTTTTCGTAAGATTAATAAAAGTCCTTTAAGCATTATTTTTAACTAACTTATATTGAAAAGTAAATAAATCTTTAAATACTTTTAATTTAACTACTTAGTAGAATTGTATTAAAAAATACCCTTACCTCTCCTCTTTATTCAGAAAAAAAGTGTAAGTAATATGTATTTTATTAATTTAATGTATTTCTCATACACTATTACAAGAAAATATTACTTTCCTGTAGTTCTTCACCATGTACCCTATATATGGCAATAGTCATACACCTCACATAGTTTTCATAAAAAGTGATCTAAAGTTATTCCCTCTCTAATTAACTAACAACCCATCCTATATATACCTCCATGACGCCATCATCCACATTAGCATTGAATACCTACATCAAAGGGTCGTATAGCTAGTTCAAAGGTAAAAATATATACCAACCATCATACCGTACCACGCGTCCCTGCACGATCACTCGTGACGCGGTCATGCACACCAACCTTTGAAGTTGAACCTGATCTCGATGATCTGACGTCAGGCTGTTTGTGTTATAATTAGACATTTCTTATAACGTATAGTTTATTTTTGTAAATGTCTACGTTTATAATAATAAGCTATTTTTGTATGTAATTGTGCTTTAAAGATATAAGTAGGTTTGAATAGTACTGGATTAAACTAGGAAGACGTCAGTGTTAACTGTATGGTTATAATATATAGGCTATGGTTGTCGGTGCCATTCAAATAAGGTTCAGCTTCCCGCTTTATCCCGCACGTCCAGGTGGTCAAGTAGGGTCAAGACACTCCGTTCTCCTCTTTCTGCTCGGATTCGAGAGATATACAGCCATTTAAATTTAAGCATTCCCACACGGTAGAATGCTTAAATTTAAATAATTTTGTTTTTCTTAGTTCTAACAGCATAGTAACCCACAATGAAACCTCTGAAGGTTATATACCACTCTCTACTTTCCAATTACTGACTATAAAATCCTCATTCATTATAATTCTATGAAAATCAATAAAATAATTTGTTTTAAAATTTATATCCATAAAATAAAAGAGACTCGTGACGCATTGGAACGCCGCCTGACTGTAACGCAATTGACTGTGGGTTCCGTCGCCACTCTGGAGCTAGAGTACTTATATTAAAAACATTAATATTTCCAAACTAATAACCATCTCTGTAGTATGTTTGTATAATCACACACACACACATAGCTTCAGGGTAGGCAGAGGGAACCTAGTGTTAAGACACTCCGTTCCCCACTTTCCGCCGAATTTTGAGGCATTGCGTGCTGAGTGCCGGAACTCAACGCCGCGCTTTGCCTTGCTACCAAACCCAGGAAATGAAAAATTCCATTTCCTGGAGTGGTAATCGAACCCACAACCTATCGCGCTTACAGTCACACGCTTGTGCCTCTGCGCCACGACAGGTGTTTGTATAATCGTAAGTTTTATTTATTTAGGAATTAATGTAATATTAGAATAACAAATATTTCAATTTTAATTTAATTTAATGTTAATTTCGATTTCTGGTTTAATAATTATCTTATATATGAATTTGTTAAATTGTTCAATAATCTGGTCATTTATAATTTTTTTTTTACATTATTACAAAATTATGTTAATTGCTATGTTGTTACTATTTATTAATGTTTGTTTTGTTCTTACTACAATTATTATTGCATGTGGTGCTAACCTGTAATTAATTGTACAATTAGAGTTATTTTTGTGCTTTTGTTAAAAATGTGAATGCAAAATTGTAACAATTGTTGGTTAACCATAATAAATTAATAAATAACTCTGATGAAACTAAGCACGGCTTTTAGCTCCGCCACTGAATACACAATTCCTTGAATTCAAACGGAATGTAGAGAACGGAGTGTGTCGACACTAGATTCCTTCTGCTTACCCTGCTATGAAGAAAAATCGTGAAACTACAACAAAAATATTTTAAACATACGTGAATGTCATAATAATATGATTTTCCTATTGAAGAAGGCACAAAGAAAGTTTTTCCGCACCAGCGGGCACATGTACCGTGTTTCCGAGAGAGAAGTCAAAGAATACCGATCCTTTGAAAGCACAGCTTTTTGTATGTACATTTTCATGTGAAAGCTCAATTTCTTTTTACATTTTTTGTACTTGTTTTCTTCATTTTTTTCACTATCATGTATTTTATTGCGATGTAGATAATATACTGTGGCTCAATGGCATAGCGTCTAGCGGTAAACGAGATACGGATACGGGTTCAATCCTTAGTTGAGAAATGTTTATATTTAAATTATTACTAAATCCCCAGTATGCATATCTATAGTAAGACAATTTAATTGCCGTACCACGCCATGCTATGCTATTTTAGTTTTCCTTTTCATAGATTGAATAAGTGACTAAATTAAACATAGACTTAAGTATTCCGTTAGTCCCTAACTACGATGACGTCAAGAAGTCTAATCTAGAATAATATCTTAATGTAAATCTAAATGGAACCACATCAGAAGCAATAGCCATCACAGAAAAAAGAATCATCAAAATTGGTCTATTCAGTAAAAAAATAGTGACACATAAAAAAATTGTCGAATTGATAACCTCCTTTTTTGTTAGTCGGTTAAGAAGTAAACACATATAAAACACCTGTCGTGGCGCAGAGGCACAAGCGTGCGACTGTAAACGCGACAGGTTGTGGGTTCGATTGGTAACAAGGCAAAGCGCGGCGTTGAGTTCTGCCCCTCAGCACGCAATGCCTCAATCTGGCGGAAAGTGGGAACGGATTTGTTGAAAGAGAACGGAGTGTCTTAACACTAGGTTCTCAAATTCCGTCTGCCTACCCTGCTATATGCGGGATACAGCGTGAAGTTAAAAAAAAAAACAAATACAACTATTCTATTTGAAATCAAATAAAAAATCCCATAAATGATAACTACTATTATTAGGGAAATTATAATTATTAGCTTGGTGTTGGGAAATACCTTTTACGTAATGTAGTGTATGATATATGCATATTTCATTGATAAGTGTTTGTGTGACTTACGTATTTATGGAGGTTATCTATATATTAAAACGTGAAGCATAAACTTTGTACCCCTTTTAACGAAAATTACGCGGACGGAGGAGTTTGAAACTTGGCACACTTATAGTTTATATAGCGAAGGTGCAGAATGATAATATCTTTTTAAAATAATGCATAAAATATAATTAAATTAATTACATAAATGTTACACATACTACTATGGTTGGATATCTATGTTTATATAAAGTGACATATACCTTGTTAGCACGTGAACGGGGACACTAGTACATATAAAAACTGAATTTCGGCGTGTGGGCTCCTTGAGGAGTGTAGAGAAGCACTAAGAGAGGATTTATTGAAATTCCTACAAAAACAGGGAAAGACTGTATTTTAAATTGTATATCCTGCAGAAGCGAGCTATTCGTCCAATCTATAACTTAGGCCCTAAAGATTCCTTAAGACAAAAATTTAAGAAAATTAATATTTTAACAGTTGCCTCTCAGTACATCTTTGAAAATGTACTGTATGTTAAGAAAAATATTAATAATTTTAAAAAAGTTGGCGATGCACATAATATAAATACAAGAAATAGGCTTAAACTTGCAGCGCCTGTAAAAAAAAAAAAATTAAACATATTTAATAAATAGCATTCGCTCTTTTAAAACGATTGTTTTTATACATAATCTCTGGGTAGCAGAGATATGGGTCGCGGGTTCGAGTCCCGCCATGTTCAAATTTTTGTATAAAGAAAATTCGAGCCTTATCCCACTTAGCAAGGTAGTCAGAGTGAAATTAGTGTCAAGACACTCTCTCCACTGCTTTCTTCTTTTATATATCGCGTATTAATGTATAATCCGGTTTAAAAACTAACTTTTTTATTTTTTTTTAACTTCACGCTGTATCCCACATATAGCAGGGTAGACAGAGGGAACCTGAGAACCTAGAGTTAAGACACTCCGTTCTCTTACAACAATTTCGTTGCCCACTTTCCGCTAAATTGAGGCATTGCGTGTTGAGTGTCGGAACTCAACGCCGCGCTTTGCCATGTTACCAAACCCAGGAAATAAAAATGATCATTTAATAAATTATTATATATAATTAATATATTTAAAACAGAAAACAACAGTAACTCAGCAGTTCTACGTCGTTTGCGTGAAGTGGTGTGTCGGTACCGCAGCGTGTTGGTGGACCCCGCAGAGTTTGCGTGTATGAAGGCTATAGTGTTGTTCAAATCTGGTAAGAAAATGTTTATACTTATTTTTACTATTTTTATAGTATAACTAATTATATTTTTTTTTTATAAAGTAGGAATAGGAAATCACGGTATCAATATTTTGTTATAATAATGAAGTAGATACAGTAATATTTTAGGAGTGTGGAAAATATGGAATGGAAATCATGTTATCGATTTTATTTAATTGGACTTTCAATTCAATTTAATATTTTGTACAATGAAAAGAAATATTTTTATAAGCGAATGATGTCATTACATCTACCACCACACAAGGGTTAATATTAATATTGATAAAGACAGGCATACTTTTTTCTTACTGTTTTTCCTTCAGGCAGCTTGACAGAGAAACTGATGTATTTGTATATCTGTGTTTATCTCTTACAAACATATGTGTATATTGTATGTATTTGTTTATTATTTCTTCATCTTTTTTTTAGAATCACAAATAAGAAACATACAAACACACATCTATCTCTTTCTTACACAAACATCTACTTATATCTCAGTACCACCTTCTCTTTCCAGAGATCCGCAGTCCAAAAAAACTCTTTCCATCTCTTTCCAGAGACGCGCGGTCTAAAAGACCCACTTCAAATAGAAAACCTAAATACACATCTATCTCTTTCTCACACACATCTCTGACCATCTCCATCTCTTTCCAGAGACGCGCGGTCTAAAAGACCCACTTCAAATAGAAAACCTAAATACACATCTATCTCTTTCTCACACACATCTCTTACCATCTCCATCTCTTTCCAGAGACATGCGGTCTAAAAGACCCACTTCAAATAGAAAACCTAATAATAATAATAATAATAAAACACTTTATTGCACATAATACATAAAATATAGCAAAGTGACAAACATGTAAGTAAGCAAAGGCGGCCTTATCACCAAAAGTGATCTCTTACAGGCAACCATTATTGATTGCGTACTTATGTGAGACATCTTGTTGGCGGAAAACAGTGCAATATATATATATATACATATACATACACATATACACACATATACATATATATATATAAACATACACACATACATACATACATACATATACATACACACATATATACATATATACACATACATACATATACATATATATATAAATATAAATAAATAATAATAAAGTAAGATAATACATAGACTACAATGTAAGATAGTGTTTTTTGAGACGATATTTAAATATATTAAGAGATGACGATTGTCTAATATAACGTGGTAGTTCGTTCCATAGCTTCACTGCCTTAACAGTGAATGATTCACTGTAGCATTTAGTGCGGCACAGTGGTACCTCCAACACATTGTCATATCTTGAACGGAGATTGAAAGGTTGGGATCGAGAACCAAGGAAAGTAAATCTTTCCTTGAGGTATAAGGGAGTTGAAGGTAGGTACAGAACGGTGTACAAGAGGATGAGGGCGTGATAATTGCGTCGATGTTTCATGGACAGCCAATTCAGTCGAACTCGATATTGAGAAATGTGGTCGTATTTCCTCAAACAAAAAATAAATCGTATTATTAAGTTTTGGAGGCGTTCAAGTTTATTCAGTAATCTCTGTGATAAATCCAGGTAACAGGAATCGGCATAGTCAAGTATGGGCAACAGAAGAGATTGAGCTAAAGTTATTTTAGTTTTGTGTGGCAATAGATTTTTCCACCTCTTCATCCTTCCAATAGCAAAATATGTCTTACGACATAATTCAGCTACTTGAGGCGCCCATGTTAAAGAACTATCCATCCTGATACCTAGATTTTTCACAGTAGTACTAAATTCCAATTTGCAATTATCAAGCATTACGGAAGGAAGGAGGGAATAGTCTAATTTGGAGAGCTGCTTGAAACTGCCAAGGATGCACAACTGTGACTTGCTGGGATTTATAGACAGGCCACTTGATTTGCTCCAGGTATTAATAATATTTAAGTTGATATTAATTCGCTCGATAGCGTTAACAGCATCATCAACTGCCGTAGTTGTATAAATCTGCAAGTCATCAGCGTAAAGATGAAAGGACAAGGAAAGTGAAGAAGTTATGGAATTTATAAAAATGGAAAAAAGTAGCGGAGAAAGTACACCACCTTGAGGATATTACTATCACATTGGAAATTAACCTATATAGGCATGGAAAAAGTGCCAAAAATTACAAAAATAATTTAAAAACAAATATAAAATTATATTAAAAATATAATAAAGGCTCACCAAAAGTATATGTATACACTTTCTTACAGTGGTATCGTTTTAATAGGACACCATCCGCAGACAAAGTATCGTCACTGCGCCATTGTTTTTCAAGTTTTATTACGAAAAGTTCAATCCTCTTTCTAATTAAACATAGATGCAGAAACAATACACAATCTACAATAATAAAATTTAATTTTAATATAAAATATTTTGAATTAATATAAGCCACTGGAATTATTAGAGGGAGTATTACAATTAGGAATGTTTAACATAATGCTCCTAATACTGGTTTGGAGAACTGCCATATATAGCAGGACTTTTTTACTTACTAATAATAGAATAACTTCAAAATTTTTTTAATAAAGAATTCAGGCATTATTCATATTTGTAAATATTATAATAGTATATTAAATTTGTAAATATTGCAAAATTGATTTGCGTTCCATTGTTTATTTTATTCGTATTTCTTACCTTCTATTAAATTAATAGCATATGATAAGTCTGTGGATATCTCCAAAAAATTTACTTCCCCTTGAAGTTTTGTCATAACATTGTACCATTGACGTATAGCGTTCAATATATGAACAATTAACACAAAATAATGAATATATTTAATTCTATATAACATTGTATTCCGTTCATCAAAAACATCAATGCATGTGTATCTTAAAAACATTGAAAGAAATCGATACGGTTTCGAAAACTCATGATTTAAATGGTTTAAGTTCACCATTTTCTTACTAGACTAGAAATGTAGAAGTACGAGTAACTTCATTCGTTTTATAAACATAAAAAAGGAGCTATGAAATAAGTCGAATGACATGGTATGTATAAATTTTATTTGAACCTATTCAAATAAATTTATTTCAATATTTTTACTTCGCGTATATCTAAAATTGATAAAAAAAAACGTGTCATCGTGTTTAAGATGTGTTGTTACGCGATGTTACAAAATCATGCCGAATATTCCATAGTGTTGCTAGGCAAAAAAAGAATGTTAAGATATAAGGGTTCTTTTTTAAATAATAACCTATCTTTTTTTTTAACGGCCCTAAAACAATACTGAACTACATACTAATCATTTAAATTTAAGCTATATTTTGTCCAGGTATATAACGAGTCCATATTTTTTCGTTTATAATGTTTGAAGAAAATGATGATAGATGTCCATAAAAATAATACATTTTTTTAATATTTTATATGCAGCACAAATGTTAACGTCCACGAAAGTATCAATTGTAGTAAATATACAGTCAGGATTCTTATAACAAATTATAGAGCTTCACAATAATAGACGTAGAGGTGCATATTATATAAAAAATATGAGTTTTTTGTAATGTTTACCTTCCTTCATAAAATATCATGAATATTATATACTATTCCTTCAATTGACATTTAAAATCACAATCATCTCTTCATTTTACTCCTATAGTACATTATACATAACCATTAAATATTTTAAATACTTTTTTGCCTTACGCATCTCCGCGTCATACGGAACACGCAGGAAAAACGTATTATGTCACTTTCCCCAGAAACCATTTAACTAAAACTCTAATTCTACCAAGGGGAAAAAATGGATAAATATATTATTTCCACTTGGTATATATATATATATATGTCTTCAGGTGTAAATCGAAAACATAGGCACCTATTTAGATAGTTACTTCTCAATTCTAATTTTATGCCTTTCAGCTGAAATAATAACAATAACAATAAATCCCTTCTAATTATCACTTTTACTAGAATTTTTATAGTTACGTAAACAAATTGTATAATTTAAGATTAAAATTTTAAAACAAAATGGTATGGATCAGATTTATTGGAATAAGAAAAGAAAGTGAGAATGGAAGTGCCGTCGATCAGCTTACTTAAGCCGCTTAGCCTGTAGGTAAAGATCCTCATCGGTTATTATTTATAATTTAAAAAATATTGTTAAATTTAAATCTCAAAATCAAAGTCTACGTAGTGTACGTAGACTTTGCCTATGCATAATATCACTGGTAGTCCTCTATTTAAAATATTTTATTGCAGACGTAATGGAAACACGGACATCTTATGGTCTCCTTTGTGGTTTGTGTAGTTTAGGTTTCACCTATAATGTTAAAGTGCTTAGCCTGTGAGTGCCTGCGGTGTGCCTTTTTACACTATCCCCAACACTGTGTTTTGTATCTCAAGGGTGAATAAAGATTTTCTTTATATATGAGTATACAGGCAAAACTCATTCCAATGGAGTTCATTTCATACAATAGGAAAATGAGCGAGAAATATATATGTACTATTAAAATATGTCATGTTGATCATTATTTTCTACCCAGAGAAATATTCAGCGTTGGAAGGAGGAATCAGATATTGAGTTTCATATAATCAGACTTGGAAGTATTCTAAACATACACATAACCCAAGGTGTCCTCCCCCAAAACTCAAACTATCAAAATCAGTCTGCTGGACTAATGCCATTCCCGCTACGCCACAATTAAGCGTTAAGATGTATCCTAAAATTAGGAAATATACGAAGAATTTTTATATTATTAAGATTTTACATACCGGGTGCTCAGGTTCCCTTTACCTACCCTGCTATGTGCGGGATATAGCGTGAAGCTGAAAAAAGGTGAATATTTTTATATGTTATTAATACATGATAAACTATTAGTAGAAGTGCTGGAGAATTTATCTTATTTTGTCTATAAATATATTACTACTACTACAAAAAAAAAACCTTCACGCTTATTTCCCATAGCTGGGTCACAGTGAGCCTAGTGTCAGAACACTTTCGACACTCAATGACAAATTAATTAACGCTGCACGTTAGTTAACCCGAGCGGAAAAAAAATATATTTAAATATAATCTTTCCCGCGATTGGGAATCAAACCCACAACAAATGGTGCTTACAGACGTGCCCTATTGCGTAATAATGAAAGAAAGACAAGACCATAATAAATTAGTTTTCTGTTATAGCGACTTAAAATGATACTTTAGATAATTCTATTGAGTATTATTACTCCTGAGAAACTTAACAAGAAACTTCATCGCTCGTAATACCTAGTTAAATTTTAAAAGCTCTTTAGTTTTTCAATATGATCCCAACCCATTTCAAGATCAAATGTTTTTTACACTTTGAAAGTAAATTTTTTTTTTTTTATTGATAACGGATTAAGTAAACGAGCAGAAGGACCACCTGATGGTAAGTGGTTACTCTTCGCCTATAGACATCTACAACACCAGAGATGTTGTAGATGCTGCCAACCTAGAGGATACTGATGGAAGGGGGCCACTCAGTAGTCCACTCATCAGAACCAATTCACATTTTGTGGGTGCTGATGGTGGTGGAAAATCTGGCTTACATGCCATCGAACTGGAACACATCATTAGATATTTGGTGGTTCGTCTTTGACATGATAGTGGTCAGGTGACTGTGACGGGAGGACGAACCCCTACCACCTAACAAACTAAAAACATTTTTTAGAAAACGTACTAAAATTGTCTTTGTAGTAGAAATTTGTATAAATCTTTTCTACAGAGATGCCAACAATATAAGCGAGTAAATAAGTCCCAACAAGCATATAAGAATTCGACTCAGCCGGATGGAACGCGCATGGCTTAGCGGTCGAGCGCTTGACAGTTTCAATAGGCGCGGGTTCGAATCCCACCGCGTTCAAATATTTATACGTTTAAATAAATGTTTCTCGTTTTCAAGTGCTTGTGTCACTTTTAAGAACTATCGAAAATTTAGTTAATCTTTGAATTTTTAAATATGAATAGGAACGAAATATTTGATAAGTAGATCTATGGACAGGGTTACGTAATTAAATACAAATAAATGCATATACATACATCTGTTTATTTTCCAATTGTGTATTGTATCGTCTAGCCGATTATTTTTATTTCAATATAATCTCTCAGTCTGCTTTCAACGAGATAAATATATTTGGTTGAAATCCTTTTTTAAAATAAAAATATTGACAACAGATATTAAATTACGAACCGACATTTTCATCAAAGACATGACTACAACCTTTTCAAATGATATCCTATATTAAAAAGCGTTGTTTCCTAGGAGTATTAATAAAAAATATTTTATTTGTAACATTTCGCATATATAGCTACAACTACGGATCAAAGTTTTATAAATGCTTAAATTACTTCTGATATATTAAGCATTGTTTCTTTAGATATCAGAAAAGAGAATATATTTGAATATGACTATACAAAAGTAATTTTAAATAGGTAGCATTTAATGTGGTATGAACTCTGTATTAGGATACAAAGAATGTTGCTAAGAATTACATTTTATTAAAACAACAGTTTTATTTTTAAAGAGCCCAATCATTTTATAATTAATTTGTTTAAGATAAACCAGATGAGTTCCGCCACTCAGCACGCAATGCCCCTGATCTCGAAGTGGAAAGTGGAGGAACGTAAATGTTAATAGAACGGAGGTCTTAACACTAGAAAGCCTCAGGTTCCTGTCTAATCCGTTATATGTGATACAGCGTGAAGCTAAAAAAAATTAAAAAAAAACCAGATACTATAAAAATAGCTGTAAGTAAAATACACCAAAAGGTTCTAATTATATTTGAAACATAGATCAATGTAGTGAACATACATGTAAAATTTTATAGATGCATCGTCTGTATCGTCTATCGTCCGTCACGCACATGCTGGCCAATTATAGCAAACAACGGAATGCCCTATCCCATTGGCTCACTTCTCACTAACAGCCGAACGTGCGACGGTTGGGATACAGCGTCTATCACAGTAGCTGATATAATGGAAGTATACTTACACTACAAGATAACCATAAAAATGATAAATTGATATTAGATCTTACGTGGGGAACGGAATTGTTGAAAGAGAATGAAGTGTCTTAACACTAGGTTCTCTGGTTCCCTCTCTGCCTACCCCTGCTATATGTGGGTTACAGCGTGAAGAAAAAAAGAGATCTAGCCGTAAGTACGTAACTAGAACTTGCTATACGAAATACTTTTAATAAAAGTTTATTTGTTGTTACCAATAACAAATTCAGGTGTAAACAGACTTTTTCATTATTCAAGAAACTTTTTTTTTTTTTTTTTTAAGTGGATACTGGATGGCAAACGAGCAGAAGGACTGCCTGATGGTAAGTGGTTACTCTTCTTGCCTATGAACATCTGCAACACAAGATGTACTAGATGCGTTGCCAACCTTAGAGGATGCTAGCGTGATGGAGGGAGTGATAATGTAGTAGTCCTGGCTATCGGAACCACCATTTTGGGAAAGGATGGGTGGGAAAGGGGAAAACCTGGTTTGATATTAATGAACCGAACACATCATAAGATATTTGGCGGTTCGCTGACATTTTATAGTGTCGCGAGCCAGACGGAGGACGAACCTCCTACCACCAAACAAAAACTGCGTACCATATGTTAACGTCGTTCTTTGTTTAACCGGGAAAACGAAAATTTTGAAATATATCTAAATAATTAACTTGTAATATTTTAAATACGAGACACAAATATCCCGACTGTGTTTGATCTCACAATCATAAGGTTAACTCAGGCATGACCCAATTATGCTACGAGGTCTTCACAAAGTTCTTTTTAAAAAGATACTTAATGTTTCTTTCATACATATCTGATTTTGTTTGGTGGTGTATGTCTTCGTCCTCCTGTCTGGCTCGCGACCACTATCATGTCAAAGACGAACCGCCAAATATCTTATGATGTGTTCCGGTCGATGGGCATGTAAGCCAGGTTTTCCTTTATCTCCACTTATCCTTTCCCTAAATGTAGTGTTCCGGATAGCGGACTACTACATTGTTCCTCCCCTTCCATTTGTATCCTCTAGGGAAATGGTAACGCACTACAACGCCTCTGGTGTTGTAGATGTTCATGGGCGAAGGTAATCACTTACCATCAGGTGGTCCTTCTGCCTCGTTTGCCATCAGTTATCCATAAAAAAAAAAAAAAAGATTTACTGGTAGAAAAGATTAGTCTAATTAATAACTTATTAAATACTCCCCCATGCTTCTTGACTAACTACTTTTTTTTTTAAATACATTCTAATAATATATTATCTAATATACAAAAAAGTGAGACCTACAAATACTTAATTTATGATACGCTGAAAAGCATTATATTCCATGTGAGTAGATCTGAAGTAAAAGCTGGCAGTACTCACGCATGGCTCGTTATGAAGTATTCCAGCTGTTGCCTCAACGTCTAGAATCTAGCTTTATTTATAAAAAATATTCTCTATTGTTTCTCTCATAGAATTCTCTAATGACATTTTTATTATTACCTACAAAAGGCATAATTATTTATTTGAAAACTTTTTTTAAAATGTTTTAATATTTATTATTTCTTCTGAAACAAGTCTTCAATCAATAAAAGATGTTTCATTATTGTTGTAATGCTCAAAATTGTATACAATGTAAGTTTTTATGCTAGAAAGATATAGAAACAGGGAAATGGAAGGTAAATTTACTTTAAAATCGCAGGAACGTTGTATATGAATATTTATTTCTTTTTTTTTCTTTTTTTTTAGCTTTCTCACGCTGTATCCCGCATATAGTGTGGGTAGGAAGAGGAACCTGAGAACCTAGTGTTAAGACACTGTTCCCACTTAAAGCGAATTGAGGTACATTGCGTGCTTAGTGGCAGAACTCAACGCCGCGCTATGCCTTATTTCCAAAACTCAGTAAATGAAAAATACTGCTTTTAAATCTCTTGAGTGGAATCGAACCTACAACTTGTCGCGTTTACTTCTGCACGTTTGTGCCGCTGCGCCACGACAGGCGCGTGAATATGTATCTAGTTTAATAAAAAGTACTCTTTGAAGAAATCGAAATCTTGTATGAAGTAGTAGACATAGCATATTAACTACAGAAACGAAAATATAATCCATTTATTTTTGAAAAATATGTGAAATTAAACAAAAAATCTATTAGTAGTATTGTTGTGGAGCCACAAACTTTTATACAATTTAATTCTAAGCAATATAAAGTATAAATGTAAGGGGCGATTTTAAATACAGGTACCAG
Source organism: Philaethria dido (assembly GCA_033558755.1). NCBI lineage: Eukaryota > Metazoa > Arthropoda > Insecta > Lepidoptera > Nymphalidae > Philaethria > Philaethria dido. The sequence goes on from JAKGSA010000610.1 coordinate 371,714, forward strand.
ATGTTTGAATAAAAGATGTGCAGCACATATATGTATATGCATTTTTTTTTTTATTGATAACGGATATAAACGAGCAGAAGGATCACCTGATAAAGTGGTTAATTTTCGCTCATAGACATCTACAACACCAGGAGATGTTGTGGGATGCGTTGCCAACCTAGAGGATACACTGAAGGGACAATGTAGTCCACTATCAGAACCACCACATTTTGGGGGAAAGGATGGGTGGAAAGGAAAATCTGGCTTACATGCCATCGAACCGGAACACATCATTAGATATTTGGCGGTTCGTCTTTGACATGATAGTGGTCGCGAGCCAGTCGGAGGACGAACCTCCTACCACCTAATATAATATGTACGAGCTAAAATAAATTATGTCCTGTTTTTAATTGATTATATTTAAATTATTTTCTTATTTCGAGCTTATTATTTTACTTTATACTTCAATAATTTTTATTTATTTCGAGCTGAGGGGAACTCCGCTTTGCGTTAATTTACAGCCACAATGTCTTCGAATCGTGGTAAAAGTAAAGAACGGAGTGTCTTGACACTAGATTTAAGTTGACTATCCGGCAAGCAATTTAGTTGCACAACGAAACAGCCATTTTTCTTTTATTACTCAATACCAGCACATTTAGTCATCCAGCTCTCACAAAATAAAAACAGAGCAAACAGAACCTGTTTCATCTTCATGATCAACAATGTGCCCACCATGCTACACTCAGAACATAATATAGTCAAAGAAAAGAATCACTGACTCACAATCCATTAGGTGTCTATTCTTATCCTTTCCTTCTTTTTTAATATATAATATTCATTTAATGTCCTGGTTCAAGATCATGTATAGTATCATTTGCCATGATGTCTCCAATATTGCAGCGCCTAAAAACAAGGCTCAAATGTTTATGATCTGATGCAAACAATGTTCAATAAAAGACATACTAAGTTTGAAAAGCACAATCTATTTACTAAATAGTAAAAAGGCACCAGCAAACATTTCTGTCGCTGAACATGCACTTGAAGAAGCCAAACAAATTATTGAGAACAGAGTTTGATCTTTGCTGATCTACAGATATCTCTTAACATAGATTCGTTTTCATAATCTAAGATTATTTAGAGTCAAGAAGATCAGCTCTTTCACAGCAAAAATGATTCGACTAATGGAAACTGCTGCACACTCAGTTTGATTTAGCCATTACAGTATTATGTCTCCATCATATCAAAGGAATGCAGCACCAAGATGAATTGACTTTTATCCTGCATGAGCGAGATTCGTAAGACCATAATTAGTCCTAAAGGATCAAGTACACGCCATAAAACATTATTTAGTATTGCCCCAGGTTATCTGAGGCAAAATGCTTTCTCAAGAAGTGACAATAACAATTGTAAGTCAAGATACATTTTCTAAATATAATGAATAAACTAAGAAGGTCTGTAAACTCATCACCCAGTCCCAATCTTCAGGATAATAAGAATGCAAGAGATCCAGAAAACATCCGAGAACTCCAATCACCAAAAACAAAAAAGATGCTGAAAAGTATAAGTGATATCTGAATATAGACGGTCAATGATAACACCTGGTTCGAAATGCTCACCTGAATTGTTTCAAAGGTAATAATAGTTCAATAATATAAAGAATCAAACTATTAAAATGAACATAAAAAAAAAAAAAATAAGTCTTCAGCTGAGTCCAAGTTCCAGTTCTCTGTAACTGAAAGGTCTGTACTCTAGCTGAACCGGTGGCAAAATGAGTCTGATGCTCACAATGAAGCTGTAACTCTGTTTGAATGAAAATTTATTTGACTCTTGACTGACTTTGATTCAGATATATATGCAATATGTCCATGAATCCAGGCTTTAATAACTCTTTCACGAGTGCCGCTCACAAATAGTCTAGTAATAACGATCTCAAAAAAATCTCAGCTGAAATTACTGGTAGCTGTCTTCGAATGAGTTGGCAGAAGGTTTAAATAATCAAACGTTCAACAAACTATCTTTGTTTTAATTTCAGAATCTGTCAATCAAAAATAGTAAGTTTAAATTCATCTCAATATAAGATTGCTATGACGGAATTGAGTTTTAAAATAACCTATCTTAAGAAGGTTACTTTAAAACGAACCCTGAAGTTACTTTATTTTTTTATTTTGCGTTCTTTTTACTAAGGAAGTACGAGATTAACATTCAAGTGATATTGAAATTAAACTTGCACAAAATATGTGCTTGTTTCGTGCCAAATTAATTTCCTTGTTTGTCAGATTGATTTTAGTTACCAACTAAAATCAATCAGACAACAACCACACCGAATGTTACAGCGGCCTAGTTTAAGCTCGGTAAGTAAGCTTCAGTGTAACTCGAAATACTCATTTCGTCCTTTAAAACGTAAGTATTTGTAGCTGCATTTTCGCCTACTGCATACATGATGAATGTGGATTCAGTACCTATTGGATGAACATTCGGTTTTTATTTAAAAATCACTTAGATTTAACCACAGTTTAACAAAAAACGGCGTTATGTTCCGCTATTCAATAACGATGTCTAAAAATTAAAAAAAATGCTATACTTACGTGGGGTAAGTTAGTGCAGGAAGGCAGGAAATGCTGAATACTATTTAAATATTAGATAATTTGTGAGATATACAGTAAATAGGAAAATAAGGTTAGTATTAACTAGCGCCCCTGTTGACGTGTAAAATACTTGTTGCCTTTGCAATATATGATATCTAATCGGTATATCATATATAATTATTTTTCCTTACTATACTATTATTTTCTTCATTCATACAGTGTAAGGAAATTATATAGACACATTCTTTAATGAAAGAGAATGTAGACTTTATTTAAAAATCAAGAACAGAAATGCTGGCGTGTCGCCAGCCTAATCGTCGTTGGATATGTACCAGTATTTGCAGAACATTGTATTATTGCCAACTGGAGATGATATTAACGCAGATGTGATTGTGTTCTAATGAGAGCCTGAGAAATATGATACTTTGCTATTCTGCAAATGTCATTCCTAGTTGTTTTATATTTTATGTAGAAAATAATTTATTTGTATAAATAAAAAAATATATATTTTATGGATCGTAAACAATATTTACAACGAAAACCTATACGACCTTTTTTTCTAGCTTCACGCTTTATCCCATGTGGGGCAGTAAGGGAACGGGGCACGGCAGCAGACGGTACGGTTCCTGCTTATTTCTCTACAATATTGACCTCTTCATACACATGACATTGTAACACAAAACACGATATCTTTTTTTTTTTTTTTATTGATAACGGACGGCAAACGAGCAGAAGGACCACCTGATGGTAAGTGGTTACCTTCGCCCATAGACATCTACAACACCAGAGATGTTGTAGATGCGTTGCCAACCTAGAGGATACTGATGGAAGGAGGGACAATGTAGTAGTCCACTATCAGAACCACCACATTTTGGGGAAAGGATGGGTGGGAAAGGGGAAAATCTGGCTTACATGCCATGGAACCGGAACACATCATTAGATATTTGGCGGTTCGTCTTTGATATGATAGTGGTCGCGAGCCAGTCGGAGGACGAACCTCCTACCACCTATCTAATCTAAGAAGATATCGTGTCAAATGATATAATTTATTATTAATTCTGACGCTTTTTAACGCGTAGTAGAGAGAATTTAGTATCAAGACACTTCGCTCTCCACGGCCCGCCTTCATTCGGTATATTACATATGCAGTGATTTGTTGTTTTACCAAAGCGACAAAACGGAAATAATATAAATATGTGAAATCGAAATCAGTCATTGTACTTAAACGTGTCACTGTTCGGCACAGTTCCACTAATAATGGGCCAATATGGTAAATAACAATTAAAAAACACATCAAATAAATTTATGCATACAAAAAAGTATTATAATTAAGCATTTCAATTCAGTTTCATTGATAGGAAATATAGTCACAAGCTCGAGTGCGCGAGCAAATTCTGTGTTTAATTATAATATTGTTACCGGTACGCGATGAGCGTTCACAACGGGGATTACATAGATATTTAACCGACTAGTTGTAATATGCCTGTATTAACAATCACCATCAAATGTTCTCTTTAATATTGCATTCGGCAGCTCTCTCATGATAACGGTCATAACTGATTAATGTTAGTCGATTTACATAATTGAAACAGGTATATATTTTGAAATTTGTGCATTCGTTACACTGAAATGAATCATTTAATTAGTAATGATATCATATCAATTATTTACGACATGACATTTGCTATACTTATATTCTTTTTTATAATTTTTTTTTAGTCATTTCATGATTTTTATTTCTTTAAGATTTTTTTTTGCTTCACGCTGTATCCCGCATAACGCAGGGTAGGTGAGTGAATATGAGAACTCTGAACCAGTGCAGTGTTAAGACACCTGTTCCCACTTTCCGCCGAATTGAGGCATTGCGTGATGAGTGGCAGGAACTCAACGCCGCGCTTTGCCTTGTTACCAAACCAGTGAAATTAATATACTAAATATTTACATTTCCTGAGCGGGAATCGAACTCCACAACCAACGCCACGACATGCTAAATTAGCCCAAGAAATGGATTATGGTCGCATTAGTTTATATTAGCTTTTTTTCAAGTGTTTTTCAGACGCTTATTAACGGGATTATAAACTTATCTATTCAATTATGAGCAAATTTCAGTTCAATATGGTACAGCCTTATTTCTTTTCTTCTCTTTGACGGCCGACCCAGGAAGAGATCGATTTATCTCTCATTTGTAAACATAAAGGAGCCAAGCCAGCGTGAACATGCTATTTTCACACATTGTACTGGCACACCTGTGCGCTACTTTAGAAACTTAGAATTACTATGTACTTTGTTCAACGAGAAGTTGGATTCAGAATTAAAGAAATATAATTTTTATTAACAATAACATGAAATCTAAAAACATGTAGGTTGCCAACTCATTACTTAGGCTAATAACATAAAGAAATAATGAAGTGACTTTTTGTTTGGTGGTAGGAGGTTCGTCCTCCGTCTGGTTTCGCGACCACTATCATGTCAATGACGAACCGCCAAATATCTTATGATGTGTTCCGGGTTCGATGGCATGTGCTTCGTGGTTTTCCCCTTTTCCACTCCATCCTTTCCTCAAAAATGTGGTGGTTCCGAGAAGTGATTACCATATTATCCTCCCTTTCCATCTGTAGCCTCTAGGCTGGCAGGTAGTCGCATCTAAGAACATCTCTTGTGCTGTAGATGTTCATGGGCGAAGGTAACCACTCTACCATCAGGCGGTCCTTCCTTGCTCGTTTGCTATCCGGTAATCCATAAAAAAAAAAAAGACTAAATCTTTATTTAACAATAATGTATGTGCTAATTGCAGAATCGTGAACGGAGACGCGAGCGTAGACATCAGCTTACGTACAAGAGAACGATTGTTTTTTTTCAGCATTTTATAATAACCATTTTAGTACTTTAAAAATGTTTATTGTGAATATTCTAAAATCCATGCCATCGTCGAATTTACTATATATGTGTTTGAAAATCACAAAACGTTTTTTTTCAATTCAGACAACAATACTATTTTGGACATTTAAAAGTGCACATTTATAAGAAAAACCAGAGGAAATTTTGTTGTATTAAGATTTTCTTTTTATTTTTTCCATACTTTTCCTTGCATGTTATTGAAAACAATATATTACGATAGTTATATTTCTTATCACTTATTTTTTATACATTTATAATAGCGTAGTAAAGGTCGCGGTTAGCTTTTTACTTTTAAATTTATTCGTGTAGGTCCTTGCTTCAACTTTGAATGGGTGTTCTTATTTCTATTGAAAGTTTTTATCGCACATTTCAACTTTTCGCTTTTTATCCCTGCATAAAATTGGGCTGTAAATATTCTATCTGGTTCACATTATAAACAAAACAGTAAAAGGTTTCTATTGGTGGTAGGAGGTCTGTCCTCCGTCTGCCTGTAAGTGACCACTATCGATGTGTCAAAGACGAACCGCCAAACATCTTGTGATGTGTTCCGGTTCGATGGCATGTGTCGGTTTTCCCTTTCCCACCCATCCTTTCCCAAAATGTGGTGGTTTGATAGCGGACTACTACATTATCCCCTTTCCATCTGTATCCCTCTAGGTTGGCAACGCATCTAGTATATCTCTTGTGTTGTAGATGCTTCTATGGGCGAAGGTTATGGTTAGGGTTTTGTTTATGCGAACCATTTACACCATCAGGTGAATTTGTAAGCCGCTGTTATCCGGGCATCCATAAAAAAAAAAAAAAAAAAAGGTATGTCTGTAGTATAAATTAAAGAAAAATAATTTAGGTCTTGAAAAAATCGTAATTACAGAAAGAATATGAATGTATAATTTTTGATTTTTATTGTAATATCGTTGTTTTGTCTCTACAATGCAGCAAGGTACTGATGTAATTACTTGAATGGCTTTTTGTTGTATAATTCTTGGGGCCTAAAAATGTATGTCCTGATTGAATATAATTGATTTTAAAGATTTTAAAATCTAATGTGGGAAACTCTTAAAGAAGCTGTCTATACTGTTAAATATATGAATATGGTGCTGTGACAATTCTTGTTGAGTTCAATAAGCATTTTTACAAATATCAAAATAACCTATACAAAAAATAGATAAAATTTTGAAAAACCACGTAAAACCGTTACCGTTTAGTTAAAAAGTGTTTCCACTAAACACACAAAATCTTTATTTGGGTGTAAGTGACGAACGGAGTGTGTTGACCCTAAGTTAAGTCTGCCTATCCTGCTGCTAAAGGACGAAAAAAAGGCGCACTAACAAAAGTTGTTTAGCCTACTTCATGTCTAACCGACACGCTAACGTTGTATATAAAAACGTACATTAAAGGAAACCGTAATTACCAACAACATAAAAGTAGAGAACGTAATTCACTTTCTCTTTATATATGGCTTCGCTCGACTACTCCTGCTTGCAACGATTTTTTTTATTTTTTTATTTTTTTTTTTTTTATGGATACCGGATGGCAAACGAGCAGAAGGACCGCCTGATGGTGCGGTTACCTTCGCCCATGAACATCTACAACACATAGAGATGTACTAGATGCGCGTTTTCAAACCTAGAGTGGATACTGTGAGATGGAAAGGGGAGGATAATGTAGTAGTCCGGTTATCGGAACCACCACATTTTGGGGAAAGGATGGTGGGAAAGGGGGAAAACCTGGTTTACATGCCATCTATGAACACATCATAAGATATTTGGCGGTTCTATCTTTGACATGATAGTGGTCGTGAGCCAGACGGGAGTGACGAAATCCTCCTACCACCAAATAATAAAATGATTTTGGGAGGATTTGACATACCTCTTTCAATCGCCGCACTTCAACAGCTCACATACTATCATACAAAAAATACTCGTAAAACCTTCGAAGTTGCGGGACAAAGAAACATTTATATAATATAATAATGGAACCTATGTACTTTCTATAATTTATTTTAATAACATATTTTTATTATGTCACACCAGCGTGGTATCGACTTTAGATTCTTTATGCCACCAGCAAGTTACTTTATAAAAGAATAAAGTAGATAATAAAGATAAGTTCTTATAAACAATGCAAAAATTGTTTAATTCTATTTTTAATTGTTTAACTATTTTATTTATAAATAAAATTAATGGTGGTTGCTCTTGTCTATTTATACATTACGAAACCGAGGTGCAGGCTGTTCATTTATCAAAAAGTTGCCCTAAAAATATTATAAAGTTTATATAAAGAATTCAAAAATTATCAAAAGTAAATAACATATAAATACATATAATTTGATTTATAAAGTTTTTTCATATTTGAGTATATAGTTTTATATTTGATAATTTGTACCAACCCATATTCCTGTGTACACACAGAATACAATAACTTATAGTAGGGTTGGCTGGAAGAGATCACTCAGGCCGTTTATTATTACTTGTATACCTTTTCTGTTATGTTCATTACATATATATATATATATATATAGAAGAAGAAGAGAAAGATATATATAGAAGTATATGGTTATATATATATAGCATATAAGTTATATTATATATATATATATATATATATATATATATATATATAGCATATATATATATATATATATATATATATATATATATATATATATATATGTATAATAAAAACATACTGAAGAAGAGTATACAAGGTGTAAGTAAGGCGGCCTTATCACCACAGGTGATCTCTTATATATAGAAGAGATATATATATATATATATATATATATATATGCTATATATATATATATATATATATATATATATATATATAGATGTATTGCTAGTGAATAATAATAGTCACCAGCTGCACGTATAGTAAATAATGCAGATTTGACACTGTCATTGTAACACATGCTACACATACGGATGTGGTGCAAGCGAAGAATTTAACTTCATATTTATTAAAGATACTTTTTTATTATTATAATACTAATCTGAATGCTAATTTATAGCTATAACGATAAATTATGGCTCAAAATTATAAAAATTTATATAATGCAAACTGGGTGATAAGAGAGAAACCGTAAGGCCCGGTCTTGCAAACCATGTGTCTACATATAATACTGGCAAGGTTCCGTAAAAACTACGATGATACACAATTCATTTTAACTGGATTTTCGTGCTAGATCTTATAGATAACTTACTAACTTTATGCCACCATCCAACAACGAATTTTTAAGTAATCTCGTTTGGTGGTAGGGAGGTTCGTCCTCCGTCTGGCTCGCGACCACTATCATAAGGCCAAAGACGAACCGCCAAATATCTTATGATGTGTTCTGGTTCGGATGGCTTGTAAGCCAGGTTTTCCTTTCCCAAAATGTGGTGGTTCCGATAGCGGACTACCACATTATCCCCTCCTTCCATCTTATCCTCTAGGCTGGCATCTAGTTAACTTGTGCTGGATGCCCATGCTAGTTGCAACCACTTACCATCAGGCGGTCCTGCCTGCTCTGCCATCCGGCATCCATAAAAAAAAAAAAAAAAAATAAAAAAAAAAACTAGAAAGAAATAAGTTTATTTTATATACAAGTTGTCGAATGTTTTATGTTACTGGAGTGTTTCAGCAAACGGCTCTTACTCTTAAGATTACTTTAAAAAGCTGTTTTTTTTCATACGTTTATTTTTTTTTGGACGTAACGAGCTGCTTAGTAATTAGTATATTTTGTCTGCTAAATTTAATGAATTTTCTATTTTGTTGCAAGGTGTGATACAATAAATTTTCGATTTTTTTTTGATTTTGTTTATATTATTATAACAATTGAACAAAATAATGTATTTTCACAGAAACAATATAAATTTAACAGAGTAAGAAGAGAAGAGACAACCTAATGTGAGCAGGGTAATGAAAAAAAATTTAGAATTGAACAAACACATTTTTCATTCATAATTCTCATTATTATATCGTAACAATACATTTTTTTTCTATTACTAAAACTAAACTCTATATATACGTCATCAGAGTTGTTGTCTCTGCGTTAATCTATGGAGAGCCCAGTTTTTTTGTAATATCTCGTGCATGTTTTTGATATGATTTTGTTTGGTGGTAGGAGGTTCGTCCTCCGTCTGGCTCGCGACCACTATCATGTCAAAGACGAACCGCCAAATATCTTATGATGTGTTCCGGTTCGATGGCATGTAAGCCAGGTTTTCCCCTTTCCCACCCATCCTTTCCCCAAAATGTGGTGGTTCCGATAGCGGACTACTACATT
>JAKGSA010000611.1:0-17076 GCA_033558755.1 Philaethria dido
TACATAAATAAAAATATCTAACTATACAACCATACATACATATTTTAGATTATATGACTTTATATACCTATAGGTACACATACAAATTTCATACATCTTCACCAGTATAAATTGTCCAAAAAGGAATTTTTTTTAGTTTTTTTCCTTCACATATCACCATATATAAGCTATAATAAGAATAAAAACTGACCTGGTTGAACTCTCCCAGCTCTCCCCGCTCGCTGTTTAGCGCCGGCTTGAGACACCCAAACCGTTTCTATACTCGCTGTACCTTTAACAAAAAAAAAATATTTAAACAGTGAAAAATTAATTTAAATTTGGCAGTGAAATCTGAAAATTGCAAGTTGTGGTATCGATTCCCTCTTAGCAGAGAGAACCTAGTGTCAGTACACTCTGTTTTCCACTTTTCACAACAATTTCAGACATTGCGTGTTGAGTGTCTAAGCTCAACGCTGCGTTTCAATAGCGGGGAAATAAAAAAAAAGAACTATACAACAGTAGTACAGTTGTGGGTTCGATTCCCATTTGTGACAATTGTTATATTTAATTATTTTCATCTCTCCACTCTAGTAAAACAAACCGCGGCGTTGATTTACCCCACTTAACGTTCAATAACGAAAAAAACGGAGTGTCTTAACACTAGTTTCCCTCTGTCTACCCTGCTATGTGCAGGATGGAACGTGAAGCTATTAAAACAGAACAGCTATGAACTGCACTAAATTCTTTTTGCTTAAAAAAAAACCTACCTGTGCCTTCTCTAATGCGGTTTTCTTTAAACGAGCCAGTGTCTATAACGTGTACCACATCGGGTATAGTGATCGAAGTCTCCGCTATGTTAGTAATATTATAAAGAGACCATCGTGGCGCAGTAAGCATAAAGAGCAGGGAAATTTTAATAATTTAAATATAATTATTGCCTAAAATGGGAATGGAACCCAAAACCAATCGCATGTACAGTCACGCTGTCCACTGCGTCGATATGTCTTTAAATATTAAAAAAGTTTCATATTTTTTTTTGAATCCGGACGAAAAGCGGAGAACGGAGTGTCTTAACACTAGGTTCTCCCTGACTTTGCGTGAAAACTGCGTGAAACTAAAAGAAACTTACCTGGAATGTACCGGCAATATCATGTATAAAGGTGAATTCGCGTACAATTCGTCCAATAATAACTTAATTTGTTTAATTTCCGCCCAACCCGGTAAAAACACTAAAATGGCGCCCTCAGATTGTGTTTTGTCTACTGCCTTTATTACTTCTGCTACCTGGAAATAGCAAGATGAAATTATATTGGCCAGAAACAACCTAGGTTCAATCCCTCTCCAGGAAATGAAGATTTTAAATAATTTAGTATTTTTATTTCCTGGGCCTGGTAACAAGGCAAAGCGCGACGTTGAGTTCCGTCACTCGCACGCAATGCCTCAATCCGGCGGAAAGTGGGAAACGGAATTGTTGAAAGAGAACGGAGTGTCTTAACACTATGCGCGGGATACAGCGTGGAGCTAATAAAAAGAGAGAACCTAGTGTATTTTAAAGTATTTTGAAACAATAATTTGAAATATTGCGTTTTCAGTAGAAGAACCAAAGGAAGGTAGGATAAAGTGGCAATCAAACCGACAACCATCGTTTCTGCAGTCAGAAGTTTTATAGCTTAAAACTAATTTATTATTTCTAGAGATCTTCGAAATGCCAAATATTCTTATTCGTACAGGTACTTTCGATACGTACTTCTATTAATAATAATAGCGCGATTGAATGAGACCAGAACTAAATGTGTAAATTGAGATTATAGCTTAATATCCGTACCAAGCGTGAATAGATTGATAAGTCGACTTGCATAAATATTTTTTAAACGTTAAGTATTAGGATATGCTAACACTTTTAGTTAAAAATAGTAGTAATAATATTTAAATAAGGTATTTTTTTATTAGCTTCACGCTGTATCCCGCACATAACAGGATAGGCAGAGAGAACCTGAGAACCCAGTGCTAAGACACTCCGTTCTCTTTGAACATTTCCGTTCACTTACCGCCAAACTACGTGCTGAGTGGCGGAACATAACGCTGCGTTTTGCCATGTTACCAGAGCGAGGAGATGAAAATACTAAATACTATTTAATATTTTCATTTCTTGGAGTGGGAATCGAACTCATAACCGATCGCGTTTACAGTCGCACGCTTGTGCCTCTGTGCCGCGAGAGGCGTCTTTTTAAATAAGATATCTCTTCAAATAATATAAGAAAAGAAATATAAATAAAATTTATACTTAAATATCTCTGCCTTAAAAAGTTGTTAACTTATTCACGCCTGGTAGAAAAATACGAATGAATGAATAAATGAATGATTGAATGAATGAAACATGTCTAACATCTATTTTCTTACCTCTTGACAGTTAACATATGGTTTCCCATCAGTCTTACAATTTTCTACCGTAAAAGGTAGATTTAGTTTGAATTTCTCTTGTATATCATTCAAATGTGATATTTCCACTGGAAACGTCCTTCCTGGAACTTCTATTACGGGACAATCATTGAAGTACCTTGAAATTAGTTATAAATATTACAGTAGTATCATAACTTAGATGGCAAAGTTAGCTATTCCATGCAAAATGGAAGCCACTAAATAGGTGTTTAGGATTTTTACATATTTTCTGTCTTTATATAATTCCTTCACATTATAACTAACGCCTGTCGTGGTGCGGCACAAACGTGCGACTGTAAACGTAATGACAGGTTGTGGAGTTCGATTCCCACTCAGGAAATGGAATTTCATTTCCTGGGTTTGTGGCTGAGCAAGCGCGGCGTTGAGTTCCGCCACTCAGCACGCAATGCCTCAATTCGGCGAAGGAAGTGGAGAACGAGTGTCTTAACACCCTAGGTTCCCTCTTGCCTACCCTGCTATATGCGGGATGGTTGAAACTATGTGCCTTATAACTTAACAATGATGATAGAATTAAGTGTCGGTTCACTTCCAGATTAAAATGTGCGTGATAGTGCACGCACATAAGCAGAATGAGCAAGAGGGGAATCAAGCAGAGGGCCTGGTGTTACAACCTCCGTTCGCTCAACGATTTAAAATTCCGACTATCCGCTTGGAATAAAGGCATTGCGTGCTGGTGACGGAACTCATCGCCGTGTTTATCTTGTTATTAGAGACAGAAAAATGTAAAAATTTTTTATTAGCCAGCGCACTCGATAAAGACTAATAAAGCACAACCCGGCTAAAGTGATTGCAAGAGAGAGCAAAAAAGTCATACATTCCTAATGAGCGGGTTCGAATTCTGCTATTTATATTTTCTTGCCTTAATATTAGGAATAAAATAACATTTTTCAAAATAAACTAAATACTTACTTAGTAAATACAGCCGTATCCAAAGTAGCGCTCATTACAATAATTTTTTAAGGTAGGATTTACATCACAATGCTTTTTAAGTAACAATAAAAAGTGACATCCGTATTCACATCTCTTTCGTGAGCCTCGTCTATGAAAACGATGGGAACATCCTTGTAGACCTGTAAAAAAATTAATTAGGAAGTATTACGGAATAAAGCTCAAGAAACTAATCGTCTTAGCTTGGCTAATTTATGGGACCATATTAGAAGTACTAGCTATCATATAAACAAGAATCATCAAAATTAGTTCACCCAATAAAGTGGGTTCTAATAAATCTAATAATCTATATATAAATACGTGAAGCAAAAACTTTGTACCCCTTTTTATGAAAATTACACACTTAGGAGCATGAAACTTGGCACACTTATAGTTTATATAGAGAAGGAGCGCAGAATGCGAATATTTTTTTTTAAATAATGCATAAAAAGTATATTAAATTAATAAAATAAAACATTTATTTTCTTTACACACAATACTATGGTTTGACATCCATGTTTATACAAAGCGACATATGTATTACTAAAGACAACGCGTTGTTAACACGTCCACGGGGACACTAGTAAATAAGAACAAGGCCATCACAGCGCAGAATCTGACTATAAAGACGATGGGTTATGGGTTCGATTCACAACCAAAGGAATGATCATAATAACATTATATTTATATCTCCGCTGGCAAGACAAAGGGTGGCGTTGAGATCCGCTACTTAACGCTACTTAACGCAATATCTCGAATTTTGGGGAGAGGATAATACGTAGTGCCTTAACACTAGTATCTCTCTGCCTAATCTGTCATGCGGGATAAAGCGTGAAGCTGAAAAAAAAATTTATAGTGTAATTTTCTTTTTTTTTTCTAGAGGATACAGACGGAAGGGGGGGATAATGTAGTAGTCCGCTATCGGAACCAACACATTTTGGGGAAAGGATGGGTGGGAAAGGGGAAAACCTGGCTTACTAACTGCCATCGAACCGGAACACATCACAAGATATTTGGCGGTTCGTTTTTGACATATTAGTAGTCGCGAGCCAGATGTAGGACGAAACTCCTACCACCTGCCTACTGCGATACCCGCCTCTTACGCGACGCTGCCCAGCGGCGGAGGGGAATTGTATTCTAATCTCGTCCCCTCACAGGGAAAACGTATTAACTTTCAGTTATTTTAAAATAATAACCAACCTGGATTTAACTGTAACCGTCGTAGTAAAACTCCCGAAGTGCAATACAATATGGCACCTCCAGGCGGTCGAGGTAGCTTAGAATGTAGACGGACTTGGTAACCTATGGACTCTCCTACCTAGAATCGAAATCATACAAACAATAAATATATTTAGAAAGCACTTACACCACCTATCATTGGCGCAGGGGAGACACAAGCGTGCGACTGAAAACGCGACAGGTTATGGGTTCGATTCCACTCGGGAAGTATCAAGAATTTATTATTTTCACTTGGGTTTGTGGTAGCAAAGGCAAAGCGCGGCGTTGAGTTCCGCCACTCAGCGCAATGCTAATTGGCGAACGAAAAAATGAAAAGTGTCATAACCCTTTATGTGGATTGGCTTGATGGCTTGGAAAAACGAGCAGAAGGACCACCTGATGGTAAGTGGTTGCAACTTCGCCATGAACATCTACAACTTACCAGAGCGTTGGCAGATGCGTTATAACCTAGAGGACTCTAGCCCAGATGGAAGGGGGGAGGGGACAATGTGAGTGATTTAAAGCTAGCCAGGAACCACTACATTTTAGGGGAAAGGATGGGTGGGACAGGGGAAAACCCTGGCACATGCCATCGAACCGGAACACATCATAAGATATTTGGCGGTTCGTGTGCTTTGACCTTATGATAGTGGTCATAGCGAGAGCCAGAGGACGAACCTCCCTACCACCAAACGCTTGCCTACCCCGCTATACACTTGGGGATACAGCGTGAAGTTAAAAAAAACACTTAAAACTTTAAAAACATACAAACAATGTAGTCTTTAATTTTATTTTAATACTTCTTATTATCGCTATAAGAATTTTGACGTAGCTGGATAGAACTTATGTCATAGTGGTCACAGTTTGGACGGATGAGTCGCGGGTTCGAATCAAGCCAAGTTCAAATTTTTATACGTTTTCTAAAGACGTTCATCTAAATATATGAAACAAGTTGGGGAATTTTGACAAAAGTTATGATTATTGATCACGACAGGTTAAAAAGACAATTCCAATAATAATATCTATCTGTTTTGCATTTTTAGAAACGAACGAAGAAACGCATAGAGAATGAAATATAGGGACTCGTACCCGCGCCTCTTCGAAACCGTACAAGCATGCTGACCACTAAGCTATACGTTCTTATTCATACGTTCTTAGCCATACGTTCTTATCCAGTACGTTTAAAAATATTTTTCTATTCTTTTTTTTTAACTTCACGCTGTATCCCACATATAGCAGGGTAGGCAGAGGGAACCATAGAACCTAGTTATAAGACACTCCATTCTCTTCCAACAATTCCGTTCCCCACTTTCCGCCGAATTGAGGCATTTTTCTATTCCTAAGTAATTAATACTATAGTAAATATTAAATACGTACCTGTTCTCCCAATTCATCTGCAACTCTTTGAGCTAGTCCTATAGCGGCTACTCGCCTTGGTTCCGACACTATGGCAGTAGTCCCAACCCCTAAATGTCTCAATATTGCTGCAGGTACTCTAGTAGATTTACCACAACCAGCCGCTCCAACTATTACTAATACACGAGAATCTTCTAAACTTGATATTATTTTATCTCTGTAACCAATTAAAAGTGAATATAAATCATATTTATCATTATAAAATACCGCCTGTCGTGGCGCAGAGGCAAAGGCGTGCGACTGTAAACGTGACAGGTCATGGGTTCGATTCCCACTCCAGGCAATGTAGTATTTTCATTTCCTGGGTTAGGCAACAAGGCAAAGCGCGGCGTTGAGTTCCGCCACTCAGCACGCAATGCCCCAATTCGGCGGAAAGTGGGGAACGGAATTGTTGAAAAGAACGGAGTGTCTTAACACTAGGTTATCAGGTTCCCTTTGCCTATCCTGCTAAATGCGGGATACAGCGTGAAGTTAAAAAAAGAAATTATATATTCAATGTATATATATTAAAATAAAGAGGTACTCAATTGGCCTGTATTTTCTTACGTAATCCGCAAACAACACATAATATTGTAATAAATATTTAATTCCCTACAATATGCATATCGGTACTCAAATAAAATTAGTAGAACGGAGTGTCTTAACACTAGGTTCTCAGCTTACCCTGCTGTGTGCGGGATACAGCGTGAAGCTATAACAATCCTAACATTCATTCGAGATTTGAACCTACAACCCATGCCCAAGCTTTTCAACTACGTCACATCGAAAACCGCGAGAGTAAAACACGCGGATAGAGCCTTCTCAGAACTCAATAATATTTCATAAGGAAATTTTCAAATTACAATACTCGCATATTGCTATAAAAATATGTTTTCGCAAATACATAAATTCTCAAAATAATCATTAAGACAGAGGGCAAACCGTGAATAACCATTTTCCTGCTGACAACAGGAAAAAAACTTGAACCAAAGGTACCATCTCAAACAAATGAATACATTAGTTCAGGGCTTCTTAAACTATGGGTCGGGATCCCAAACGGGGACACGTAGCAAAATTCTGGGGTCAAGAGATTTTAATGTCAAATATACCATTTTATAATATCAGTAGAGTTGGCGGAATACAGTGGGCTTGCAGCGTCTAGGCACGTTCATTTGTTGAAGATTTTAAGCTATCTCCATCGATAGCAGGAAACGATCGATGATCTCTATTATTTATATTAGATTTTTCAAGTATGTTTCAAAACGAATTCTAAAATTATATATTTTCATATGTATATGTATATTGCTACCTAATAAACAACGCCTGTCGTGGCGCAGAGGCACAAGCGTGCGACTGTAAACGCGACAAGTTGTGGGTTCGATTCCCACTCCAGGAAATGTAAAATTTAGTATTTTCATTTCTCGGTAACAAGGCAAAGCTCGGCGTCGAGTTCCGCCACTCAACACGCAATGCCTCAATTTGGCGGAAAGTGGGTGGCTAGGTTCTCTGGTTCCCTCTGTCTACCCCGCTATATGCGGGATACAGTGTTAAGTTAAAAAAAAAACAAAAATAAATCGTGAAAAAATATTTATTTATTTTCTATTAACACAAAAAATATTTATTTATATTTATATGCGGTCGTCAAGAAACTCGCAATCATAAAAGGGGTCGTGAATGACAAAAATTTTAGAAGCCCTGCATCAGTTCAATTCGCGCTAAGGCTTTTGAAAATATTTCTATGAAACTTGCCTTTCGAAATAGGGAATAAACCTGTGGTGAATATGAATGATTCGTTTTGAAATGTTATGGGTTAAATATGGTAATTTATTTTAATATTCTATGTATGATACGTATACGTACGTAAATTCTCAGAAACAAAGTATTAAACACTACGAAACTGTGAAAAAATGTAAGGAAAATTTCTTTTTTCTGAAAAAAAAAACAATTACAATTTATTACCGTTGCTCCTTATAATATATAATTAAGATTTTTTCCACATAATCATTCCCCCGAGATGAAATTTCCCTGGTCGACAATAAAAAAAAATCAATAAATTCTTTCCTATTCATATAATTTCATAATAACGCAAAATGTCTCTTAACGAACCGAGAGGGAAGGAGTGACGTATCACTACGTTATCTTTACCTGTCCCGAGAAAGTATTAATAGTCAAAGATAAAACTATTAAAGATAAAATGGAACATTATGAAAAATGTTTTTTATGCAACCTCTAAATTTATAGGTTATTCGTCATAAAGTAAATATTTTATAATTTAAGCATTAAACAAGTACTTCAAGTCATTTTAAAAAAAAACAAAACAAAAACACAAAAAATGTCTTATAATAATAATAAAATTTTTGACAATTATAATACATGTCATATCTTATCTGTGGATTATATACTCAATGACAATGACAGTGACATCTGACAGTAACTCGGTTGACGTCAGTGAGCTTTCTATTTGAAAGCGAAAGTGAAATCGGCGATGCGAATGACGTTGCGGTGACCGATTTGGGTTTTTCTTGGACGTCATTATTACGTCATGTTATTTGAAACGTAAACGTTTCTCGTATTAAAAATAAATTAAAACTTATTGATTATTCATAATTGTATTTTTAATTAAGTCATTATAGTATGATTACAGTAATTATTATATATTTTTTTGTATGTTTCGCAAAAAGCCCAACCGGGACTAAAACTGATACCTAATATTTTATATTAACTTATTTAAAAAAAAAAACAACCTATCTTCATATTTTTTTTTCTTTTAAAACATAAATTCGTAAAAGTGGCATAGATTAAAATTATTCTGACGTCATCCCACTTTAACGAAAGCGAAAGTTACAGTCAAATGACGATTTGACATTTACGTCACGCAACGAAAGTGAAACACTTTCCGATTTCATTTGTGTTTTCACTATTAGTAAGTGACATTAGCGGAATGGTATTTTCGTCCGTTGTCGCAAAGTTTAATCCATTAAAAATATGTAATACTACATGCACTTATTATTAGCGACTTTTTATTTATTTTAGCTTCACGCTGTATCCGCACTATATGCAAAGGGTAGGCAGGAGGGAACCTGAGAACCTAGTGTTAAGACACTCCGTTCACTCAACAATTCCGTTCCCCACTCAAATCAAATTGAGGCATTGCAGGCTGAGTGACGGGCTTAACGCCGCGCTTTGCCTTCATACCAGAGCCCAGAAATGAAAATACTAAATAAAAATAATAATAATAAAAATTCTTTATTGCACTTGAAACAAAAGTAATATTAAAGAAATAAAAATAAAAAAAGAACTATGGGGAGATAACAAGAGTAAGAAATACAAAAAAATTAAAAAAGAGATACAAGGAAAACCGAAACTTAATGTACAACGAGGCAGCTATCGCTGTACTAAACTAAACTAAACTTACAATTCCTGGGTAGAATCAGACCCACAGCCTGTATCCCACGTTTATAGTCGCCTGTGCCTCTGCGCCACAACAGGCGTTAATTCTTATATTAAGAACAGTAGATTTCTATTTAACTGGGTCAGTATGCCTCAGAGTGCAGGATTGGGGTCGTCATGCCTCTCACTCATTCGACTATCAGCTTTCGAGAGTTTTCGCTACGTTTGTTAGCGGTTTTTGTAACACTTTGGACAGCATTCGCCATTTTGTGGGTTACAATATTTAGTTATCTAACAATTGGGATTAAGAAGTAGGCAAAAGTGACATTATTATTAAAATGAAGGTCGATTTCAAGTAATAAATTACACTAGTCTCCCCCGTTAACGTATTAATAACGCGTCCTAATAACGTATGTATATGTCACTTTATATAAACATGGATGTCATCAAGACATGGTAGTGTGTGTAACATTTATTTTATTAATTTAATATATTTTTATTAATTATTTTAAAAAGATATTGCCATTCTGCACTCCTTCTCTATATAAACTATAAGTATACCAAGTTTCATGCTCCGCCGTCCGCGTAATTTTCGTAAAAAGGGGTACAACATTTTTGCTTCACGTATTAATATATAGAGTATGTTAATTCGCACTCAGAAACGTTAATTAGTATTAAGCTAACATTAATCATGTGCATATAGCATTGTATCAATTTTTTTCGAGTTACGAAAGACTAAAAGAAACATGCCTAAACCTACAGATTTATAAAAATATTATGTTATCATCGAATCCGGACACATGTGCATATTTTGAACCAAATCCAACGGTAATATCGACGCAAAATTCACTACAATACATACATAGAATAGATATTTAGATGAAGCTAATATGAACATCTTAGTCTATATTTAGATGACCGTTTTTTTTTCTTTTTGACCTTTCCTAATGCATCGAAATGCATTCCAATGTATGCATTTTATTCAAACATTAAAAGTGTAACATATTTAGATTGTCTTATATCATCAAAACCGCGTTACGTGACCTCAAACGTCCTTGCACTGTCAGAACTGACCTGCAAACGACCTTCATAGCGAAGGAGGTGACTGGGCTGACCGTATTACGAGTTACAATTCGCCAGTAACGTCTTTTGTATGGATTGTGAAACGTAAAATTTATTTTTCCCCGTACGATTTTTGCATGTGAGCGACTTTAAACGCGACAGGTTGTAAGTTCGATTTCCACTATACTTAATATTTTCATTTCCTCGCTCTGGTAACAAGGCAAATCGTGACGTTGGAGTCCGATTCTCAGAACGCAATGCCTTAATTTGGCGGAAAGTGGGGAACGGAAATATTAATAGAACAAAGTGTCTTAACACTAGTTTCTCAGGTTCCCTCGGCCTACCTTCCCATGTGCATATGTGTGATACAGCGTGAAGCTAAAAAAATGGAATTTTGCAAAATCCTCTCTTAGTGCTTAGATATGCTAGCCATATGTCAAATTTTAGTTTTCTACAGCCTGAAATTTCGGCTGTGCGTTGTGTCTTTCACTTAGCAATAAAAGAGTTTATATATCAATAGATTGGGATTGGATTCGTTCCCGTTTGGGGTAACTTAACGTAACTGGGCCAAGAAAAACACAAAAGGAAAAAAGCTCGCTACGGCGGGAAAAAAAATAGTATGGGTAAAAATGCAGACGTGGCAGCTATATTTTATTTATTTTTCAGACGCCCCGTTCTCTATTAACAAAAAATTCTAAATAATTAATCTCTATTAAAAAAAATATTTCCTTACTCCTCGACTTAAGACCTCTATATTTAGTAGGTACTTGTCTCTATATTCAGTAGGTTCTTGGTAATAGCACTATCAATAAAACATTTATTTATAATTCAAAACCACAAAACGTTATTTATTGTGATTACAAAAAAGATCGTGATTACAAAAAAGTTTTTCTAATTATTGAATATAAAAATTTCATTTGATTTATGTTGCTTGCGATGCTTATGAGCTCAAATTATTAAGACATTGTACTCATGGAGTGAACTAGCTATACACCACGACTTCGTCCGCGTGGAATATAACAAAAAAATATATTGTGTAAATAAAAATATATTAAAGTTACTTGATGACCCAGAAGATTTTTCCTAAAGAAAGTCAAAGTCAAAGTCAAATAATTTTGCTACAAAAATAAGAGATTACAAGCTTCATTTTGAGCAATCAAATAATTTACCACCAGTTCACTAAATTTAATTGTACCTCAGACCTGAGAAGAACTGGCGCAAAGAAACTCAGCGGGACTTCTTTTTTTTTATATTCGACAATGGTTTTTACAATTCTTATTAATGACAATGATACCTTTGGAAACAGACTGGAGCAGGCATTTCATTTCCAAGGTGTGTTATCATTTATAAAATCACTAATTAGGTGACAACCTTTAACACACAAGAGCATCTTTTTTTACAATTTTTAAATTGCAAAATGGAAAGTTCTCCGGACGTTTTCTGGGATCTATTGTAGAAGTATGCACATTGTCCATAAAAAATTGCGGACTCGATATAATCCCGAGTTACAGGCGCTGCAAGTTTAAAGACTTATTTCTTGTATTTATATTATATGCATCGCCAACTTTGTTAAAATTATTAATATTTTTTCTTTAAAATAAAAATAACCTAAGTTACTCATTATTACATCAGCAACTTTCCAGTAAATTCTCGTCAAAATCGGTCCAGCCATTTCAGAGATTAACCGGAACAAGCAGACAGAAAAAAGAATCATTTGATTTTATGCTTGCGATGTTTATGAGCTCAAAATATACTCATATTTAGTATTATAAAACAACAGTATTAAATAGATAGATATTAGATAGATAGATATTAGATAGATAGATATTAGATAGATGGACAGATATTTTGTTCTCCACATTACTATATTAATATTAGACTTTTACTTTTTTTGAGATTATGTGTAATTCAACGCTGCGTTTAGTCTTACCAGAGCAGGAAATTAAAAGTAAATTAAATATAATCATTCCCACAAGTGGACATCGAACCCATAACCGGAATTAAACACCGAGAAAAGGAAAATAAGTAAAAGATACTATGTCACTATACAAGTCTTCAATTCTTATTTTTTTCCTAACATATTTTTTTTTGTTTCTGTATTCTAATGGTAACATATTTTTTTTTGTTTCTGTATTCTGTGGTAAATTATTTGACTATTTAAATTATTTTGTCAGTCATTTCAGGGATATTAGGTCACAAAACCGACCTGCCACCCTAGTTACTGTATTTAAAGGTCACGACGAGGTCGATATATAGTCCAAGTTCATTTAAGGTCAGCGAATGAGGGCAATTCAGCAAAGAGGTCACAAGGTTACAAAGTACTAAATTTATAATTTATATGAAATAGGAATTTTTAGTGAACGCGTTGGTTGTCAGTTCAAATCATATTAGGGATAATTTAGATTTATATAGAATATTACTCTGGGCAATGCTGCTGATATTGAGTCAATATTTATAATTCAATAAAGAGAAATTTTTGATAAAACGGGCATTCTTACAGTTACATCTTCATTTATTTGTACGCAAAAATATCCACAATTATTTAAAAAACTGTGACAGACACGATATCAATACAGAAGGAGAAATAAGCTAATTACACCTAGATTTCGCCTCAAAAAAGTTAATAAATCTTTTTTGTCACAAGGTATACGCATGTATAATAAAATTCCAGAAATAATTACATATCTGCCACTTCAACAATTTAAAGTTAAGATTAAGAACATATTATTGAAAAAAGTATATTATTCTGTCCAAGAATACTATAATGATGTCAATTCATTCATTTTTACATTGTTTCTGCATATTTACGTTGTTTCCGCACTCACCTCAATTGTTATTTGAATTGGAAGTCAAATACTCTTCTACGAATTTGTTAACCAAAAAACGAAACGCAGATGAGGTAATTATTTTATAATAGGTAATTCAATTATTTTAAGGTCTCATACTAATTATGATGTAGATATTAGATGTGGTTTCCTTTATCATTATAACTTTTTTTTTGACTCACGCTGTAACAGAACAAGACAGGGGGAACCTGGAGAACCTAGTGTTAAGACACTGCTCTCTTATGCCTGTTCCCACTCTCGCCAAATTGGTGCATTACGTGTTGGAGTGGGCAACCCAACGCCGCGCTTATCTTAGAGCAGCCAAAACTCCAAAGAAATGAAAATACTACTCTGCTACTCTCGAGTGGGAAACTAGTGAACCCACAACCCAGCGTCGCGCTTTACAGTCGCACGCTTGTGCCTCCCTGCGCCACTAAGGCGTAGATATTATCATTATATTATAAGGGCAGATAAAAACACATGTGTAGTCTTAAATTATAGAAATAAAGTACTATTCCTGATGAATGTGCTTTCATACTTTGAAGGCTTCTAGTTATTGCCATTATAGTTTCATCAAAAACTGTGTCTCGTGGTGTTGGGTTTTGAAAGAGTAATAAATGATCCATTATATAAATATATAATGTCTTGCGTGACTGTAAGCATACGACAGGTTTTGTGAGCTTCCTCGATTTCCATTCCATGAAATGAAAATATTAATTATATATAATAATCATTACTTAATATTTGCATTTCTCGTCTGGGTAACAAGGTGTGCCTGTAAAACCTGAAAAGTTGAGTTCCGCCACCAACACGCAATGTCTTGAATTCATGAGTGGGGAATCGTGAAAATCTTACAGATCTGAGTGTCTCAATACTAGGTTCTCAGGCTCCCTCTGCCTGCTCTGAACGGGAAAAAAAAGAAACTGCTTCATACTTTTTCGCATATAACTTGATAGTGGGCTAGAACTTAGTTTCAAGAAACGCATTCGAGACATTGCACGTTATGGTTGGAACTCAACACCCCGCTTTATCTTCCCAGAGCGGAGAAACGAAAATAATTTAAATATAATCATTTCCCTGAGTTGGAATCGAACCCAAAACCAATCGCATTTACGCTACGCTGTTCCACTGCGCCACGATGGCCTATAATAAACAAGGTAAGGCATTTCCGACATCGAACGTCTTAACCTTCAGAGTTCAACTCATCTCAATACTAAATACACAAAAAACTATGAAGTTAAAAAAACATGTGTATTTTTATTTAATTTGTTCTTGATATTCTAAGAAAATAGTTGCTTCCCGAAACTTTGTTTGTGAAAAGATCGTATTATAAAAAAAAAATATGTCCGTGGGGAACGGAGGGTTTTAACACTAGGTTTCCTCTGCCTACCCTGCTATATGCGGGATACAGCGTATGTATGTATTTTTTCCGTTTCCGACGGAATCTTCTTAATATCTATTTAATTTTTTTTCCCTGCGAGGGGACGGAATTAGAATACAATTCCCCTCCGCCGCTGGGTAGCGTTCTGTAAGTGGCGGGTATACCAGTAGTTTGGTGGTAGAAGGTTCGTCCTCCGTCTGGATCGCGACCACTATCATGTCAAAGACGAACCGCCAAATATCTAAAAATGTGTTCCGGTTCGACGGCATGTAAGCCAGGTTTTCCCCTATCCCATCCCATCCTTTCCCCAGAATGTGATGGTTCCGATAGCGAACTACTACCTTGTCCTCCCCTTCCATCTGTATCTAGGTCGGCAACGCATCTACAACATTTCTGGTGGTGTAGATGTTCATGGGCGAAGGTAACCACTTACCATCAGGTGGTCCTTCTGCTCGTTTGCCATCCGTTATCCATAAAAAAAAAAATGTGTATATCTTGAAATTGTATAAATTTGCCACTGTAATAGAATATCCTCTAGGTTGGACCTATATATAACGGCTTATCTATAAAAAACGGCTTACCTGTATATACAGGCTTATCTATATATACCAAATTACCTATAAATATTGACTTTCTCATATATTTATATATCTTTATAAAATTTTCATGCTTCCTTACTAGTATGTATGCATATACTTACGTATATTCATCAATGGGCAAAGGCGTTAAATTTTCACTATAATTTTGCAACGTCTGTCTTAACATACCCTCTCGCCTCGTTAACGCGGATTTTAAAATTTTGACCGTTTTCCCAAAAACCGGATGTATCGTTGTTTTGAGATCTGAAAAAATATTTAAAAACAAAAAATAGTGCGAAAGAGATAGCAATATAGTGTGATGGAGAAAGAAAGAGGCAGAACGATTGCAAACTCCTTGGTATTAAAAAATATTGTCACAGTTCATAGTCGAAATGATAAGCATAATAAAGTTTTTCTATATAAAAAATAGACATTTGGAACATTTGATAAGGAAGTATTATACATAAACTGTAAAAAAATGAAAAAATGACAATAATAATTAAGATATAAGGAAATAAGCATTTTCCATTGATATTTATTCTGCGCCTGCCGTACCGCAGAGGCACAAGCGTGCGACTGTAAACACGACAGGTTGTGGGTTCGATTCCCACTCTAGGAAATGTTAGTATTTTCATTTTCTTGGTTTGGTAACAAGGTTTGCCTTGGAACTCCGCCATTCAGCATGCAATGCCTCAATTCGGTGGAAAGTGGGGAACGGAGTGTCTTAACACTAGGTTCCCTCTGCCTACCCTGCTATATGCGGAATACAGCGTAAAGCTATGTATGTAACAGAAGTGATAAACTTAACTGATAAGAGTGATGAACATTTTCCCTTAACAAAAAAAAAATCTGGAATTTTGGTGAAGAACCATAACGAACGAATGAAGTAAACAAAGAAATAGGGACAAGTCGCATTAGCAAAAAATATTCATATTATAATGAAGTTTTCATTGACAAAAATTCAAGTAGGCTGTTACAAGCACTTTCGAATCGTCAATTTACAAAGATGTCAGTCGTGTCAGTCCTAACCGACGCTACCACCGGCTCGGAAGGCAGTTCTGCTGAGAAGAGCCGGCAACAAACTCAACAGTTGCTCTTTTCAAATAAAATTTTTACAATAAATATACAACTATGGTGAGCCTCCCGGGTGAGCGTCAACAGCATTTAATTCCATACATTGAAATCATTATAGAATTCTTGGACAGAATAATATACTTTTTTTTTAATAATATGTTCTTAATCTTAACTTTAAATTGTTGAAGTGGCAGATCTGTAATTATTTCTGGAATTTTATTATACATGCGTACACCTTGTGACAAAAAAGATTTATTAACTTTTTTGAGACGAAAACTAAAATGCATTTATACATGGCACAGCGTTTAACTGTAAATGAGGGTTATGGGTTAGATTCCCATTCCGGGATTGGGATTATTTTAATAAAATATTTTCTCTCTCTGAACCTAGTGGCAAGACACTATGTACACTTTCTATTCGAATTCGAACAATTACGTGTTAAGAGGTGGAGTTCAACGCCGCACTTTGTAGAAATTGAAAATGATAATATATCAATGTTATTCGTCAAAAAACAAATACTGTAGAAGTATCATTCACTATCAGGAAGCTAAAACTTAAATGGGTAGGACATCTTATTAGAAGTAAAATGAACAAATGGGCAAAACAGGTGGTAGGATGGTACCCTAGGGAGGGAAAGAGAAAGAGAGGAAGACCACAGAAAAGATGGGAGGAGGACACAAAAGCGGCCACGGGCGCACTGTGGATGAGGAAAGCCCACGATCGGTTCTTATGGAAAGGTTTAGGGAGGCCTATGCTAAGGCAAAACAATCTTTACCGGTGTCAAAAA
>JAKGSA010000611.1:17174-44306 GCA_033558755.1 Philaethria dido
TAATATTTACCATTTTCGTCTTCACTTTTATCAAATTCATTTTGTGCCAATTCTTCATTTGAGAAATCTGAAACAAAATATTTTCTTTTATTTCTTAAAGTTATCCACACATTTAGAATAAGGAAAATATTTAGAAATTTATAAAAAAAATCTTGAACAATATTTTTGCATTCCAATTCCAGGATTTGAACCTGAGCATATAAATATTAAGCAGAAAAGCTATTAAGGAACTCAAAATCATTACATTTGTTGTATTTTTTTGACCGACTTCAAAAGAGGAGCTTCTTAATTTTCAATTTAAAAAGTTTTTTTTATGTGTGTGTTACAGTACAACTATTATTGGGTAAACCAATTTTAATGATTATTTTTTATAAAATATATTATGAACTATTTATGAAAGTGGAGAACGGATTTGTTTAAAGAGAACGGAGTGTCTTAACACTAGGTTGTCAGATTCCCTGCCTACCCTGCTATATGCGGGATACAGCGTGAAGTTAAAAAAAAAAAAGAATATTTATATATATGTTTATTTAATTTGAATTAATAATTAAAAAAAAGTAAGGTACTTTTTAAGTAATTCCAATTTGAGTTAAAAAAATTTTTTTTTTAAATTTCGTCAGTCTATTATATAAAACAAACCTTGATTATCTATAGTTGAATCATTTTTCAAAATGGTTGACATATTGTACAATTTCCGACTTGCTTCTTTAAATGTAACATCGTATATGTTTTCTGAAATCATATTACTAATAAATAAATAATTTTACTAATAAAAAGTATATTAATATATATAGTTTATTAATACATATATTTAATATAGTAAAGCCTGTCATGGCGCAGAGGCACAAACGTGCGACTATAAACGCGACAGGTTGTGGGTTCGATTCCTACTCTAGGAAATGTAAGTTAAGTCTTTTCATTTCCTGGGTTTGGTATTAAGGCAAAGCACTTCCCCACTTTCTGTCGAATTGAACCACTGCGTACTGATCGTCGAAAAACTCAAGGCCAGCGAGGAAATGAAAATATTAAATCATATTTATAGTATATCTGGAGTGGAAATCGATCCCAATACCTGTCGCATTTCCAGTCACATCCTTATGCCTCTGAGCCACAACTGACCTATTTAAACCAAAAAAAAAATACTGTCAAATAAACGTCAAAGTCAACTCACTTATGTCACTGTCATAATCATTCCATATTTTATTTATCTTTTCAATCGATTTATCTCCAATAGTTATATGAATATTGTTATTTATTGTATTTTGTATTTCATTTAAAACTGTTTTTTCATATACGGGAGAACCTTTTTTATCTATTCTTTTGTTTATATATAACCATTGTAAGGCTTGCGATGCTGCCTTTTCAGCCGCTTGTCGTTTTGATATTGATGTACTGAGAAAAAAAAATCTAAAGTGAAGCACGACGTTGAGTTCCGCCACTCAGCACGCAATGCCTCAATTCGGCGGAAAGTGGGGAACGGAGTGTCTTAACACTAGGCTCCCTCTATCTACATTGCCATATGCGGGATACAGCGTGAAGCTATGTATGCATGTAAGTTTTAAAGTGTTAATCACACACTTAGGAAACGAGAAACATATTTAGAAAACGTATAAAAATTTGAGCGCAGCGGGACTCGAATCCGCGCCTCTTGGAAACCGTCCAAGCGCTCTGACCACTAAGCGATGCGGTCTATGTCCGGCTGCGACAAAATTCTTATACGCTTGTTACAAATTATTTTTGTTGTAAGCATCTCTGTAGAAAGATTTTATACGTTTTCTAAATAAAAAAAGTCATTTTTAGAAGAATAAGCAGAAGGAACCAGAGAATCTTGTGTTAAGACACTCAGTTCTCTTTTTAACATTTCCGCCAAATTGAGGTATTACGTGCTGAGTGGCGGAACTCAACGCGCTTTACCTTGTGACCAAACCCAGAAAATGAAAATACTTCATTTCCTGTAGTGGGAATCGAACCCACAACCTGTCGCGTTTATAGTAGCACGCTTCTGCCTCTGCGCACAGGCGTCACACGTCACACAGGCGTATTATTTGAATTAATCAAATATTAATTAAAAATATTGGATATTATTTTTAAACGAGACATTACGTATTGAGTGGCGGAACGCCGTGCGTTGTCTTTCCAAGACGGGGGAAATTAAAATAATATTAACATAATCATTCCTCAAAGCAAGAATCGAATCACAAGTACTCCTTTTACAACCAGAAACCGTACTACTGTGCCATAATGGTTTCAATATATTGCGAACTATAAATATAAAACAAATAATATACACCCCTCACTATTGTGGTAAATACGATTGGTTATGGGTTCGATTCCCACTCAGGGGATTATATTAAAATTATTTCAATTTTCATTTCTCTCTAATAAAACAAAGCAAAGCATTAAGTTCCTCCATTCAACACACAATATCTCGATTAATGATGAAAGTTGACAACAGAGTGTCTAAACACTAAGTTCTCTGCCTGAGAAGCTGAAAAAAAAATATACTGTATATACCTTTCAAATTTAATTTTCTCTGGCCATACAAAAGCATATGTGCATGTCCAATCATTTTGCAACGTTTTCTTCTTACCACCCTTCGGACTTACAATTGTCTGCTTATAATGTATGTCAAATACTTTATTTTGCAGTTTTGTCGCATATTCATTTAATGTGACCCGAGGTTGTGTAAACAGTTCTGTTATTTTATTTATATCTGAAAATTATAACGTTATTTTATAATATTTAATATATGATTGACTTTTTTTTCTGCTTCAGGGCAGTCACAGCCAGAACCTAGTGTCAGGACACCATCCTCCATCATCTTAATTATTTGAGACATTGCATACTTAATGGGGGAACTCAACGCTGCATTATATCTTACCAGAGTAAAATCCACAGACAACCACATTTAAAATTTGACAGTGTCCTACTGTACCTCACTAATCGCCTTTATGTGATTATTAATTATTTATTTTTACAACGTTAATATAGCAATGATAAACTTTTGAATGACAATTTATTTCTAGTCTGCACTGCTCTGACAGACAATGTAATTTTCTTAGTTTTAAGAGGTTTGAACCTTAATTTTGTTGCTCAAATAATTTGTTATTATTAAAAATAGTATTTGTTTCACACATTTATATGAATGTTTATTGTTATATATACATACATTCACATAGCTTCACGCTGTACCCCGCATATAGCAGGGTAGGTAGAGGGAACTTAGTGTTAAGACACTCCGTTCCCCACTTTCTTTCTTGAGGCATTGCATGCTGAGTGGCGGAAATCAACACCAAACCCAGGAAATGAAAAATTCCATTTCCTGGAGTGGGAATCGTACCCACAGCCTGTCGTGTTTACAGTAGCACACTTGTACCTCTGCGCCACAACAGGCATTAAATAAGAATATAACGGAAATTTGGTTAATGACATGCTGGACTCATTATTTCCTTCCAAGGGGTTAATAATTTAAAATATTATTATTTTTTATCTAAGTATATTTACTTAAATTGGAAACTATTACCTTTATCACTTTCAGTGTCTTGTTCTTCAAAAAAATCATCAATTTTCATTCTTTTTGAATAATGTCTCAAGTAAAGTGTGTTATGAAAATTTAAAGCTTTACTTGCATTATTAAAATAACTGTAGGGTTTGTTGTATATTTTAAAATTAGTATCTGAAAATAGCAAAAATTTAAATTATAAAAACATGAGATAAATATTATACATTAAGACAAATACTATAATATATTTACAAGAAAACCAATACATTTATGTATTTAGAACTCCCATTACCTAAATTACTGATATCAGAAAAAAACTTAATGCTTTATGTAAACGGAGGTTATCAATTCAACTGTATTCTTCTTATGTGTGTTCCACTAACTTTTTACTGAGTGTATCAATTTTGATGTAATTTTTTTAAATGATTGCCAGTGCTTCTGATGGACCACCAATATAAATAAGATCTTTTTGAGTTATTCATAACAATAATATTACTTTTTAGTACATTTTATTCAGTCAGTTTAGTTTTTTTTATTAAAATCTTAATTATTAAGTAAGATTTGTTTTAATTATTGGCTTTTATTTCAATTAATCAGAACCATATTCTATTTAAAAATTTTCTTCAGATGACCGCTATATTAGGACGAAGTCACCTAGGGGAATCCCTTATAGATGGTAGCCCTACATTATATAATATTAATGAATAAATCCAATCTATTTCTTCATACTAACTGCTAGGAACATTCGTTTTTTCTATATAGATCTAAAATTTTTCTATCTAACTAAAAAAGAGACACTCAAAACATTTTTATATAACTTTATATAGAATAATAACAAAAAATAGCAATTTTACATACCAATTATAGTTCGTATTTGAATTCTATATCTGTAGCTACCGTAATCTAATAGGCGAAACCTTTTAAGATGATTCGCTTTACTAATTAATTGATTTCTAATAAACATCATTTGGTAATATTTATTTTCACAACATAACCTCTAAATTAATATTATTTGGTAAATTATATCACGATTCTTGAATTTCCACTTTCAAATCAAATACTTTCTGCAATAAATATTTAGCTCAGATATATATTGGGGTTATATAAAAAGTAAAATTAGTAAATACAAATCCCCGGTTCTTTTTCAATTTTGACTGTGAGTATGACATTGACGTTTCATAGAATTTTCACGCCATAGACTCATGTTAAAAAAAAAAAATGATTTAACTGGCATGCATTATGAATTTAATTCTTTTACAGTTATATGTTTAAAAGTTGATTATTTATATTAATAAATCAATAATTCCTTGTTTGCCTTTAAACATATTGATATTAGTTACTGTATTTTAATATATATTATATTCGTCTATATCATTATATGCATTCGAGAAGACTCGCCAGTTTGTAAATTTATTTAAATTTTAAAATTCAATGTAAATTTTATTCACCTTTCAATTTAAATAATTTATATAACGAACTTACGAAGTTATGTAAATTGAACAAATTAAAAGACAATACAATTTCATATCTTCAGGCAACATTAGGTTTATGTTTATGTTTAAACTAGTTGTCAACCGCGACTTCACCCACTCGGTCAATGGTAGTTCATACTACATATATTTTTTTTAGCTTCACGCTGTATCCCGCATATAGCAGGGTAGGCAGAGGGATCCTGAGAACCGAAAGTGTTAAGACACTCCGTTCCCCGCTTTCAGCCGATTTAAGGCATTGTGTGCTGAATGACGGAACTCAGCGTCGCGCTTTGCCTTGTTAGCGTATAGTGCGTATATGCGTTAATTTGAAGTTAGATATTTAATTTTTTTGGCTAACAGTCATGTTTGTCAATTAATCGACAAACTTCTATTCACATTTATATTATAAATAGGGATGTAGAGATTTGTAATCGCCATGCGAGATGTCATTTTTCCTTATGCTCTATTATGGTAATTCCCATGAATCTAAATATAAATAAAAAAAACATTATACAAGGGTTGTTATAGACACTACATATTAGGTTAAAATCGCAGGATACAGCTAGTAATATTTATATCTCGATAGAATTTATTCCGTAAATAACGTTTCGAAGTATAATATAAACCTTGTAATGGTGCTAACCAGTAAGACAGGATCGTTCATTAAAATTCAATAATCATTTTTAACATTTATTTATTTACTTCAGTACAGTACATTCGGATTATATTTACATTTATTTTTATTAAGCACAATACATAAGTTACTAATAAATTTCCATCAGTCTATATGTACGTAGTACGCATAGTACGTACCTTAATGCTAAATTCTAGCATTACGTGGTTGGAACGTGTAACTTCAAATTCTACTCCATAGAGTGTTTGTCTTTCGCCTCTCATCATGCAATATTCCTAAATGGGTAAAAAGGAACAGGGCCGATTGGCACTACATTCTCACTGCCTATCCAACAAAAGAGCCCACAAACACATGCATTTGTTACTATGTGTATGATTATTTTTATAAATTTAAATCAAAAATAAATGGGCTTTACTAAGAACTCATTATAAGAAGCTTGTTTTATAATTCTAAAGTGTTTTTCCACAAATTACAGGTTTAGATCACTTTAATGCCGAGGGTAAGTAGAAAAACTGATGTTATTGAGGTATAATTGACTAATTTATTTGTCCTAGACGACATTAAAACTTGGATAATTTATGGGAATATACCACCTAAAATAACAGTGGCTGTCGTCTTTTCCATTACAAATAAAATAAGGTTAGTGGGAACATTTTCATCCACTACTTTTTTAAAGGCATCTCCTCGTCCAGGTGAAGCAGCAAAAGCTATAATCCCAGATTCAGTCACAGTCACAACTATATTATGCTCTATTGTATCAATATATATAGGTAATTTCGCTATATGTGGAAAATGAGCGTATTTTGGTTCGAAAGCGCTGTAAATGCCCATGTCGTTTAGCGGCTTGTTTAAAGTAACATCAGTCGCCTTTCTGAATCTCGGCAACTTAATATCAATCTCCTTTAATCCATCTTTACTTACATCTTCCTGGAGTTTGTTCAGAATATCTCTAAAAGTGACTTTTTCGAAACTTTTGTATACTCTTTTGATATCAACATTTGAATCTGGATATATAAGCAACATGCTATATTTTCCATCGTTTCCAAAGGATAGTTCCATTACGGAAGCTTTCATTTCGTCCAAGTGGCTGTAAGGCACTCTGGCTCTTTGAAGCATCATGACACGAGCTCCATTACTCGTTCGTTCTAGTAACGTATTACTAACATTAAAAGGTAAAGTCCAGAGTCCTTTAAAGAATAAAATATTGCTCATTAATATGGACGACCCATGAAAATCCTTAGGAACATAGATATTTGCAACGGGTGGTGATGCAAGTTCTACACGCCGATTCGCTCTAATAGCAGTAGAGGTTGGATCCTCAAAATCTAAATAAGTTATCACTGCACGATGATTTTGTATCAAATCATCTTGGTAGTCCCTTAAGTTCTGATTAAAATTGCTGTCTATGAAATAAAAGTCGGTACTAGAAGTATTTACTTCTCCAGAATTTTCACGGAAGACATTACTTTTTAAAACTTTGTATTGATCGTAAAATTTCTTGGAGTCAGTAAGTAAGAGACATGATCTGAATATCTCACGTCGAGTGTCCCCAGCTGCCCCGAAGGACACCGCCGCTAGCATACTCCATACACCGAAGGGGGCGAGTACAGTCGCCTTCTGAGTAGCATCATGAGTAAAATATAGAAGTAATATACTAACATTATTTGGTCTCGTACTAAATTCCACTTGGCCGGCTATAAGAGGAAACAATAGCACTAATAATTTAAACATTTTCCGTGTTTACGCTTGTGTGCGATTTTATATTCACTGATCTGGTAATACTTGAGCTGTTTGTACGAGAACCTGTTATCATGTGTCGCTATTTGTGTCTCTCTCTAGTATATTCAATGCTGCATCTTATTGCTTAACATATATAAAGGAAACTTAATAAAAAATATAACTTTAGCTATTGTAAAAAACATTATGCCTAGCCGTAAGTGGACGGAAAGTTGGGAAAGGAGTGTTTTGACACTAGGTTCTCCCTGACTAAATCCCTAATGGGGGATAAAGCGTGAAGCTGATTTTTTTTTTTACACAAAATATCATTACAAGAACTGGAGAGATATTTTTAAAGTGACTTTTAAGTTAAAATTAACTTAACCTTTATTGAACTTTGTTATCTTGAGTCGAAACCTTTTATCATATGGGCATATATTGGGATTTTACATATTTACAAATGTATTTGACGTAACTGAATAATAATGATTATTATAAATCATGTTATCTGTAGTAAAAATATAAATACTATCATATTATATGTTTTTATATACGAATTTATAAATATTTCTTAAAATTTATTTGATCCACTCCACTCCAGGAAATGTAAAATTTAGTATTTTCATTTCTTGGGTTTGGTAACAAGGCAAAGCGCGGCGTTGAGTGCCGTCACTCAACACGCAATGCCTCAATTTGGTGGAAAGTGGGGAACGGAAATTTTGAAAGAGAATGGAGTGTCTTAGCACTAGGTTCTCTGGTTCCCTCTGCCTACCCCGCTATATGCGGGATACAGCGTGAAGTTAAAAAAAAATATTTGATATATTTTTAAACATATTATTTGTATTTTGAGAAAAAGAAATAATATAAGAAATAACAATTTATTTTCAGTAATAAATAGCTGAAAAACAGAAAAAAATAGATAATAAGAAAGAACTCATTAAAAAGTAATTTCTTTCTATTTGCCTATTTGGCCATTAGGTACGTCCAAGGAGGCGAAATGGTAAAATAAATAAAAAAAAACCTCTGAGTGAAATTTTAACATGTAAGTATTAAGTATAAAAAAAGTTCTCAGATATGCTATGACAAACTAAAAGTATACATTTTAAAAATATATAATATTATTGTTCCTTCTAAAGACACAAAGTTATTATTTTGGGCAGGATTTATAAAAGTTATAACTTCATTTTTTTAACTTCACGCTGTATCCCGCATATAGCAGGGTAGGCAGAGGGAACCTGAGAACCTAATGTTAAGACACTCCATTCTCTTACAACAATTCCGTTCCCCACTTTCCGCCGAATTGGGGCATTGCGTGCTGAGTGGTGGAACTCATCGCCACGCTTTGCCTTGTTACCAAACCCAGAAAATGAAAATACTTACATTTCCTGGAGTGGGAATCGAACCCACAACCTGTCGCGTTTACAATCGCATGCTTGTGCCCCTGCGCTGCGATAAGCGTATAAAAGTTATAAATAAGCACAAAACAATAACTCCAAACTGTCTGCCACTCAGCACGCAATGCCTCAGTTGGAAAGTTAAGAACGGTAATGCTCTGAGAACGGAGTGTCTTAACACTAGGTTCTCAGCTTCCCTCTGCGTATCCTGCTATGTGCGGGATACAGCGTGAAGCATTAACTCTAAAATATTATAAAAAACTAAAAAAATACACTTTTACAGTTATTTTCCCATTATCCTTGTCGATCGGGTAACATGTAATGAAAACATTGTATTGTCATCGGATTCGGACAAGTATGCCAAAAAAGCAAATTAGGCAGCAAAAAGTGTGACTAAATAGCGTTAGATTAGATCATCGTTCCGTAGTGGTATAATCAGCTAACAAGTGTCTGATTGTAAACGCGGCAACTGTGGGTTCAATTCCCATTTGGGTGAATGATTATATTGAAAATTATGTTCATTTTTATTCTCTGGTAAGACAAATGTGGCTTTGAATACTGCCATTAATGTTTCGAACCAATATCTCGAAAATCAGGTGAAAAGGGAGAACAGAGTGTGTTGACACTAGGTTCTCTCTGACTTCCTTGATATGGTGGCTGAAGCTGTATATGTTACATAGACTAACAAAAGAGTATTAAAAAAAGGTAAATTAAATAAAATTACCTCTAAATATAATTTAAGTCAAGTATTTTTAGGATCTGTGTTTAAAACAAAAAGTAATTCCCGCATTATGTGTAATCCTTCTAAAAAAGAAAAGAAGTAAAAAGCTACAAGATGTACTAAGAACAAGTATAAGAAATAGCCATAAAATGTATGTAGTATTTTCTTAGCAATACACATTAAGGACTAGTAATATATGAGTAAACAATTATAGTTAGTGGAAATTTATAGTATAAATAATTTATTACTTCAGTTAACCTCATTTATATATCATGCTTGGAATTTCAAGGCTGCGGAAAAGGGATACGGTATTAAATGGAATACAATAATCATAAAATATGTCACGTATTGTGTATTTCATAAGTTACAGGAAAAATAAATATTAACAGTCGGTGTACGAGTATTATTGCAGTCACTTGACTTGAATTGCCTTCTAGTCAACACATCAAAAATTGTCCAACAGACAGCCAATTAGTACAACCTTGGCTCTGAATAAATACCATTAAATAATATTGTTCTCGTTGTTTTTTCTAATATAAGGTAGATAAATGGTCGATTAGCTGTGAAACTCGATGGGAATATACGGTTGGGGATGTAAGCAGAGGTATCTGCGGACGCATCGGTACCAGCTTCTGTTACTTCTATATTCGCTTTATGTATCACTTTTGATATGTGAATGTTCTCTTTCGATATATTATCAAAACTTGCGGCACTCTGATTGAAAATGTCACAAACGCCCATCCTATTTAATACTTCATTTAATAGTATATTACTGTTTATTTTGAATCGTGGCAATTTTAAATCGACTTCCACTAGGTCGTACTCGTACATATCAAGTTCCATTTTTTGAAATATATGTAGCAGTACATCCACTGTGAGCCTCTTATAGATGTCCATAACTTTTATCTTTGGATATGGTAATATAATGAACATAGCGTACTTGTCATCCACACCGTAGGAAAGCTGCACCACGTGAGCTTCGAGGGACTGTATGTTCGAGTAAGGCACTTCTGCCCTTTGATACATCATTTTCACTGTACCTATTTGATTTCCACTTTCATCGTAAAATGCATCGATCTTAGTGTCCGTCTCGTTGAAAGGCGTCGTCCAAAAACCTTTGAACGTTATTATATTTGTCAAAATCATTCTGGACGTTGTGAAGTCGTGTTGATCCATCACATCGGAGGTTGTACCACCGGATTCTTTCATAAGGGCGTTGGCTTTAGCAGCAGCCGCCGCCGAGTCCTTGAAATCTAGTCTAATTATTTGTGTTCCAAAATTTGACGTCACGGTATTTTGAAAATCAGGCAGTACATCAAAACCGTCATCTATAAAAATGTAATTTTTGCTTTTAATAGTTATGTCTTGTGTTGGTGAGTCCAGCACTGTCTGAGTTAGGTTGTCATATTCAATTTTTAACTCATTTAGGTCTGACGGCAGTCGCAAAGTCCGTTCAAGTTCAGTTCTACTATTACCACTTGCACCGAGCGCAACACTTGTCAGCAAAGTCCACACACTGAACGGCGATATCACAATATTTTTCGCTATATCTGTATTTTTATTATGCAATAGTTCTAAACTGAAGTTTGCCACAGCTCCGCTCAGATCGTCCGCGGAGGACGCCGCGAACAATAAACAAAATAATAAGTACTTCATAATGACGTGCACCGGCCACAGAGCTCTCGCAGATACTACCAGCGTTACTTATATTTATACATTATGACGATGAAAATAATTAGTGTCAGCTTCATATATACGTAATGGAATAGATTGATAAGTTTGTATATTATTTTTTTTAAAATATAGATTAATATAACTTTAATTTGCCTTTTTGGATACTTTAGGGAACTCTCAAAATAATATTTTGTGTTTTTTCTATTCGGTCTTTATTATGGCTAGAAATCTAGGTATGCTATGTAACAACAACGACTTCACTCTTTTGCTCGCACAGAAAAGAGAATCTAGTGCCATATCACTCCGTTCTCCGTCCGAATTTCAATACATTACATGTTAAGTAGCGGAACTCAACACCACGCTTTGCCTTACTATAAATAATAAAATAATTTCCCCGATGCCTAAAAAAAATATTGAAAAAAAAAAAAACATTAAATGTCACAGGTTATATATAAGGTTAAACATAAAGTATATTCGTCCTTTTCACTCTTCATAGAACAGTGTGAAATAGCAAATACAATTAGTAGAGTAGCAATTAAATAATCATTAAATATAATAAATACATTTAAACTCGTTTAATGTGTTAACATAAATTTTATAGTAAACACTTTTACATAATCCATACATAAATACGTGAAGCAAAAACTTTGTACCTCTTTTTACGAAAATTACCCAGACGGAGGAGCATGAAATTTGGCACACTTATAGTTTACTAGCTTTCCGCCCGCGGCTTCGCCTGCGTGGAATTCGGTTATATCGCGCGACATGATGAGGAGTAGCCTAGGAGTAGTCTTTTCCAAGGTCTAGACTATCTGTCAAAATTGATTAAGTGGTTTAGGTGTGAAAGTTGTAAACAGTTGAACAATCTTACTTGATTTTATGTTTGACAATAAGGTTTCCATACAAACTTTCATCCCCTATTTCAACCCTTTCTACCATTTTTTTCGCAATAAAAAGTATCCTATGTCGTTTCTCAAGTACAGTTCTATCTTCATACCGAATTTCATCAAAATCGGTTCAGTGGTTTAGGCGTGAAAGCGTAACGGACAGACAGACAGAGTTACTTTCGCATTTATAATATAAGTAAAGATATAGAGGAGTGCAGAATGTTAATATTTTTTAACAATGCATAAAAAGTATATCAAAGTAATAAAATAAATGTTACACACACTAAAGTTCATATAAAGTGACATATACATACATTGCTAAAGACAACGTGTTGTTAACGCGTCCACGAGGACATTTTTAAATAATTCAGTATTTTCATTAATGGTGAACGAATTGGTTTCTCTTTTTTGCTTACATAAGTGACAAGAGCAGGTCGTTTACCTCATGTTAGTGGAACCTTTCTTGGAACATAAAATTATTATTTATTTTCAAATATCTTAATCTTGTTTATAAAACGTTTATATTACTGAGTGCAGTGGATTTATAAATTTTTAAGGTTATATTTTGGCTTTTGCTTATTTTTGTCATCCGTAACCTCGTAGGGTAGGCAGAGGGAACTTGAGAACCTAGTGATGGGACACTCCGTTCCCTTAAGATTTCCGTTCTCAACTTTCCGCCGAAATTAGCATTGCGTGCCGAGTGTTGGAACTCAACAGCACGCTTTGCCTTGTTACCGGAGCAGGAGATGAAAATACAAAATATTAATTATTATAATAGTAACAAAAGCAAAAAGCAAAGCGCGGCGTTGAGTTCCGCCACTCAGCACGCAATGTCTCAATTCGGCGGAAAGTGGGGTACGGAGGATTTTAACACTAGGTTCCCTCTGCCTACCCAGCGGGATATGCGGGAAACAGCGTGAAGCTATGTATGTATGTATTTAATTATTACAAATATTTTATTTTATTAATTTAGTATATTCTTATTCATTATTATCAGTCATATTAGTTTTCATTACCTTTCCTTCACATAAACTTGAAATACTCGTATGCCACATTTCCGTCCGCATAATTTTCCTAAAAAAGGTTCCATAGTCCTTGACGTATTAATACTTATTGCATACATCATACAGTGTATTGGCACGTCATATGTGCTGCGTCATATTAGATTCTTGAATGGGATTTTTATGCTAGTATATAGTAAAACATATTTCCATAGCATGATGGTAACGTTTTATTTATTGCCCCTCAAATTAATTGTCTTTCTATTGCAAATGCGTATTTTTAAGATGATCGGGCACATCACAGTAAGCGAGAACTCTTTGGAACGTCAGTAACGTCATAATACAAGGACGAGTAGAAGGACAGCGCTCTCGCGATCGATTACCCACCAGAAACATACATACATAGCTTCACGCTGTATCCCGCATAGGCATTAGGCCGCGGTAGGCAGAGGAAACCTAGTGTTAAGACACTTCGTTCCCTACTTTCCGCCGAATTGAGGCATTGCGTGCTGAGTGGCGGAACTCAACGCCGCGCTTTGCCTTGTTACCAAACCGAGGAAATAAAAATACTATAATTTTACATTGTGAAACATCTGTCTTTTTTTTTTGAAATATCATGACCACTTCGAGCGGAGTGTATGACGAAGAAGAAGTCTTTCTAATATATATAAAAGTTTTATAAAGCTACGGATTTTTTTGATTTTTTTGTATTATTATGCTAGATATTGCGTGAGGCGAGTGACAGAATTATTGAATAAAATCGTATGTTAATGGAATATTTTAATTTTTTTTTTCAATCGCTGTAAGTACGAATTGGCAAAAGAAGAGAATAAAAAATGGCGGGGCCCCCTAATTATAATATATAAAATGAATATATTTTTCAAAATGGTAGATTTTTACAGTTTCATCGATAGCATTGTAGGCAGAGAGAACTTTGTGACGAGACACTCCGTTTTTCACTCTCCGTCCAAATTTAAATGCAAGATTCGCGCTTAATGTAAAAATTATTTTAACATAATGATTACCGCGATCGTTGATTTCTTTCCAACTTTCTCTGACAGGTTCTAAGACGGAATTGCTTATATGCCTACTAATATTCTCGACTACACTTAATACCTAATTTAATTTACATTTTAGAGAAAGTTAGGAAAATAATTAAATAAATAAATATTCCATTGGATGTAATATTTACATAACTTAAAATATTTCCATATCTTCACCTACTTTAGGCGAATCGCGGCGTTATGTTCCGTTGCGCATTGTTATTATGCGCTATCTTTAATAAGCCAAAAAAATGAACGCCACGTCTTATTTTTGTAGGCCACTAAAAGGAAAAAGAACAGAAAGATAAAGAAACACTGCTATTTAAAGATTTCTATTATAAATTCTTAGTATTTTTTTATGGACAACGGATGGCAAACTAGCAGAAGTACCACCTGATGGTAAGTGGTTACCTTCGCCCATGAACATCTACACCACCAGAGATGCTGTAGATGCGTTGCCAACCTAGAGGATACAGATGGAAGGGGAGGATAATTTAGTAGTCCGCTATTGGAACCACCACATTTTTTAATTTTGGAAAGGATGGGTAGAAAAGGGGAGAAACCTTTATAAAATTCTTAGATGCGTTAGATTGGCCTTTGGGTTCGATCCTTACTTTAGGGAATAAATTGTATACAAATATTTTCATATCCCCGCTCTGATAAGACCGCGCGGCGTTGAGTTTCGACACTCAACACGCAATGACTGCTGCCCTAAATATACCGGCGTATGGCTTCCGGAAACCAGAAGACCAAAGAAGCCGGTATATGGCTTCTCTAGATCTATCGGCTTACCTTTTTGAAATTTTCACCCTTCGCCACTAGTGTCTACCCTAAAATATGTGAAACGTGCTGATTTCGCTTTATCTGTGGGATTTTTGTGGTTGGAAGGAAACCCCATCAACAGTTGTACAGGAAAGAGCTGAGTTAAGGAAGGCACCCAATAACAGGTATTTACAGATTTATACACGAAATATGTTGTAAATAAATAAAATATTGCGTCAAAGTATACTTATTATTTTTTTTTACCTTCACGCTGTATACTGCATATATAAGGGTAGGCAGAAAGAACCAGAGAACCTAGTGTTAAGACACTCCGTTCCCCACTTACCGTCGAATTGAGGCAATGGCGGAACTCAACGCCGCGTTGTGTCTTGTCACTAAACCCAGGAAATTAAAATACTACAGTTTTACATTTACTGGAGTGGGAATCCCACAACCTGCTGCGTTTACAGTCGCACGCTCTGCGCCACGACAGGCGCTATTTATATATATTTGTATACATTAAATTTATCAATATATTTCGGCGGAAAGATGGGAACGGAGTGTCTTAACACTAGGTTCTTAAGTTCCCTCTGCCTATAATAAAAATATCAATCCAATTTCAATCCATAACCACTAGACAGTCAGACGTTATCCACTGAGCCAATAACGTCATACAAAGTAAACAAAGCGTGCTAACGTTCATCACCATATTGGGTTTTACCTCCTACCTAACAATAGGTCGCGCAAATTACATCAAGTCGATCACAAATAGTTTATATTAATGACTAAAACATTAACTATGCAATCGCTTACGTTTCTTACATAGATAGCTTCACGCTATATCCCGCATATAGCAGGGTAGGCAGAGGGAACCTAGTGTTAAAACACTCTGTTCCCCACTTTCTGCCGAATTGAGGCATGGCGTGCTGAGTGGTGGAACCCAACGCCGCGTTTTGCCTTGTTACCAAACCCAGGACATGAAAAATTCGATTTCCTGAAGTGGAAATCGAATCCACAACTTGTCGCGTTTACAGTCGCACGCTTGTAACGCCCCACGACGGGCGTTA
Organism: Philaethria dido; assembly: GCA_033558755.1. Lineage (NCBI taxonomy): Eukaryota > Metazoa > Arthropoda > Insecta > Lepidoptera > Nymphalidae > Philaethria > Philaethria dido. The sequence continues at coordinate 33,048 of JAKGSA010000611.1, forward strand.
CGTTTGTTAGTTTAAGTAAATGTGCAATAAATAAACTCGCGGCGTTGAGTTCCGTCACTAAACAGGCACAAGTGGGATGCGGAGAACGGAGTGTCTTGACACTAGGTTCTTTTAGACTACCTTGTTACGCGGGAAAGGGCGTGATTTTTTTTTATTATATATAAACTGTCTGTCCTGTTAATAAGTCAGCGCACAGTATTTTTGCGCGTAGGTTTTTTTCGATTGTGTACTCTTGACCCTAATGACCTCGACACCGGGGTTTGGGGAAGGCCGCGCTAAAAGAGCTCTGAACTTAACTTAGAATCGATGAGAAGAGACCTTCACCTTGGAACCACAGTGTCGCAAGGGCGACCCCGAGATGGCGAACCTTGGCTTGCGTACACTGCATTGTAAGCATTTTATAGGGACTGTAAATATTTTTTAGCTACACGCTGTATCCCGCACACAACAAAGAAGGCAGAGGGAGAGCCTGAGAACCTAGTGTTAAGACACTCTGTTTTATGAAGATCTCCATTTTCCATTTTCCGCCGAACTGAGGCAAATTTCAAAAAATACCTTCGTAAATGAAGAAAAAGTGCAGTTTTATGTATACATATATAGGTGCGATAAGACGAAAGATAACATGGCAAGGGTCACGTCCACGCAAATGTAGTTGCAGCCGATAACTTGTTAATACAATGAGTCTGCTCTAGTTAGTATAAAGTAATTTTAGTGTCTTCTCACTAAGTTTATATAACTGTAGTGATATATCACTCAGTTTTGATTAGACACACTATATAAAGAACCTATACATAACCAAATTAAAACTTGATAATTAAGATTATAACAAAAAAAGAAAACTGACTTTTGAAAAAATGATTACCTCAAAAACTACTTGTCAGATCTCAACTAACTTTAAATTGGACCACATCAGAAACACTAGCTATCAAATAAGAAGAGAATCATCAAAATTGATACACTTAGTGAAAAGTAATGTGGTAACACATATAAAAAAAATACTGGATTGATAACCTCCTGTTTTGAAATCGGATAAAAATATATATTTTTTGTACGTTTCATACTTTGTTATTCTTTATATATTTTTTAACATGTTACTTAAGTATGTAAGCAAACTGGTTTTTTGTAGCAGTCAATAAAAATTAATAACTTAGTTATATTCCTTGTAATATGTTTTACCAATAACATTTGTAGTAATTATTTGTTCTTTTATATCAACAAAATAATGCTTCATACATTTAATTATATTAAGGAAAATTTTAGTTTTTTTACTAATTGATAAGGTCACGTATTATTTGAGGTAACAAGTGTCAATTTATAGTTGTTTGGAAATAATTAAGCATTACATAAAAAAAGATCGCCGACTATATAAAATGCACTAAAGAATAACAATATTACGAATAACTCAGAAACTACTCGTCACATCTTAACTAAATTTAAATAGGACCATATCAGAAACTATAGCTATCATTTAAAAAAATGATCATTAAAATTGGTCCACTCAGTAAAAAGTTATGCGGTACATTTATTGATATTTTGAAATTAAAAAGAGAAAGTATCTGTTACTTGTTTTACTTTATTTTTAAATAATATGATGAATTCTTTTAAGACTTAACTTATTTTATACAATTGGGTATTTAGCTACGATTAAAATATAATTTAAATATGTGTTAATTATCATCAATTATCCATAGAGAAATAAATATTACATCGAAATGGTAACAAGTGTGATGAATTTCAATAAAAATCATTTGATTTACACAAACTCTCTTTAAATTTACACTTAACACTAAAATACTGATAGAAAAAAATTCAGGAAGTACATACTTAATAGCTTATCACATTTTAACGTTGTGACTTAAAAATATGAGTACAGTCACTATATCTGAGTCACTAACACATAATTCTAAAAACCTGATAAGTGACCAAACTATATAAAAACAAAAAGATAAAAGATACTTTAGCTGAGTATTTAAGCACTTGATGTAGTCATCAATATTCGAGGTCTCACTTAGAATGCAAAACCAACTAATTTATCAATTGATGTTCATTTATTGAATTAAAACACACTCGGTTTCGAATATATACCACTAAATATCACAGTTGTTGTGGATTTTTCCATGACAAAGTACATGAAAGGTCGGTCCGCGTTGAATTTGGGTGTGGTGGTGCGGTCTGCGAAGTACGCTGATGTATCCGCAGACGCAACGGTACCAGCTTCAGTCACTTCTATATCAGCTTTATGGACTATAGCCGATATAAATATTTCCTCTCTCGTTATTTTCTCAAATCTAGCTGATTTCGCACTAAATAAATCGTGAACACCCATTTTTATGAGTGGCGTGTTTAATACTACGTTTGTGCTTATTTTAAATCTTGGCAATTTCACGTCTACGTCTTCTAAACCATAATAATCTATATCCTGTTCGAGTCTTTTGAAAATATCTGGCAGTGATACGATAGCTAGTCGCCTGTACACTTCGCTGACCTTCACTCTCGGATATGGTAATATGATTAGCATAGAATACTTGTTGTCGTTTCCGTAGGGCAGCTCGAGAACATGTGCTTGTAAATTTTGCATGTTGGAAAATGCAAATTGCGCCCTCTGATACATCATTTTCACAGTACCTATTTGAGTTTTGTTCTCGTTATAAAACGGCTCCAGTTGCGTATCAGTTGTGTTGAAGGGAAACGACCAGAGACCTTTGAATGATATGACGTTTGTCAAAATCATTCTTGAAACGGCGAAATCGTCTGACCGTAATACATTAGAAACGGTGGCGCCGGAATTCTCTATTAGAGCGTTGGCAACATTCGCCGCTGTTGGATCTTTGAAATCTAAAGACATCACTTGTGAATCAAATTCGTTTGTCAGCAATCTTTTGAAACTGGGTGATATATTGAAACCTTTGTCAAGGAATACAAAGTTTTTACTTTTTAAAGTGACACCGTCTGTTCTCGGATCTAGGACAGTTCTCGTCAAATTTGTGTATCCATTGATAATTGTGTTGTCCTCACTTGGCAGAAGTAGTGCTCGGGAGAGTTGTTTTCTGCTATTACCGCTAGCTCCCAGCGTGACACCAGTCAACAAAGTCCATATTCCGAAAGGTGATATAACCACATGTCCCTCTGTTTCCAATTGCGTATAATATAGTAGTTCTATACTAAAATTTCTCGGTTTACCGCTAAAGTCTGTATCGGCTTTACACGTCACGAAAAACAATAACAATATAGCGATCTTCATATTGCCGTGCGACTTCTGTGCTTCAGTACGAAATACTAAGTTTAAATATGTGAGTAATGCTATGAATACTAAAACAAGTTTTGACACACACAACGGTGCCTCTGTCTCTTTTGCACCGTGAAAAAATATAAGGGGAACTCTGGGAAAATACGAATTGCTACCTTATAAATAGTAATTTAGAGTTGAAAATACGTTAACACTTTTAATAAAAAAAACGTAATGAATTGGTTTCTTTTTATATATATAATAAATGTTGTATGTCTATAATATAGTATTTACGTATTACGTGACAGGTATAGTTCGGACGGGGGATATTACAGAGCTTTTGATTGACGCCTGTGGAGCGTCATGTAGCTTACTGGGTAAATTCTTATTTGCTATTCTAATCCGTGTTGTTAAGTTGGAATTATTACGAATTTCGGACATTAGGCAGAGAGAAAATGTAGGAAGATAAAATCGTTCTTAATTTCTAATAGATTTCCAAAATAAGATGAGGTTCTCAATTTGACTGTATATCTTATAAGTGTTACCACATAACTTTTTACTGGGTGAGCCAATTTTGATGATATTTTAGTTATATGTTAGCTAATGCTTTTTATGTGGTCCCATATAAATTTAGTTGAGATCTAACGTGTAGTTTTTGAGTTATTCGTAATAATTTAACCTTTTAATGCATTTTATTTGAAGTAAGTTTTGTTTTTGTTTAAATTTTAAAATTATAAATATCGTTTGTTGAATGACGTGACCCAAAGTCATTCTTTGCAAGATTAGATTACGGTAAGGAAAATAAATAAATATTTCAAATAGGTATATTATCGATGTCCACTTAAGGCCATAGTGTCGCAGTTTGACAGTTGTGTTGCCGATTCGATCCTCACCTAGGGGTCATGATTGTTTAATTTACTTTCATTTCCTCACTCTTGTAGGACACATCGTGGAGTTGAGTTACGCAACTCAACACACATTGTTTCGAATACGAACAGAAAGTGGAGAACAGAATATCTTGACACTAGGTTCTCTCCGCCTGACTATCGAAATGCGTAAAACAGCACCAAAATCTGTATATTAATACGTGAAGCAAAAACTTTGTACCCCTTTTTTGACGAAAATTACGCAGACGGACGAGCATGAAACTTGGCACACTTATAGTTTATATAGCGATGGAGTGCAGAATGATAACATCTTTATAAAATAATACAATAAAATAAATACACACACTATCATGGTTTGACGTCCACGTTTATATAAAGTGACACATACGTTGCTAGGCAACACGTTGTTAACGCGTCAACGGACACTAGTAAAAAAAGAACAAACTCCTTTGTTATTTTTTTTCTTAAAGCATGACTCATCAATTGAGGCGTTTCCAATGCAATAACTGTGCCTTATTGTGTATGATTGACGTCATAAAGTAGTTACGTAGTGGGTGTTTGAATATACTTGGAAAAAAAAACTTTTACCCCAGTGTGTGATAAGAACTATTATATACACACTAAGTAAAGAAAACGTTCATACATACGTAGCTTCACGCTGTATCCCGCATATAGCAGGGTAGGCAGAGGGAACCTAGTGTTAAGACACTCCGTTCGCCATTTCCCGCCGAATTGAGGCATTGCGTGCTGAGTGGCAGAAATCAACGCCGCGCTTTGCCTTGTTACCAAACCCAGGAAATGAAAAAGCCCATTTCCTGGAGTGGAAATCGAACCCACAACCTGTCGTGTTTACAATCGCACGCTTGTGCCTCTGCGCCATGACAGGCTTCACGATTTTTTCTACAAATTAGGGTAGTCAGAAGGAACCTAAAATCAAAAAAATTCGTTATCCGCTTTGCGTCCAAAATGTATTACACTTATTTTTATGTAATTATTTAAAGATTCACCAGCAGTTGTTACAATGATTCACTTAAAACTAAAAGATGCAATACGGTTTAAAGACAATTGTACAACTATATTAAGGTAAATACAGCTTGCTTATTGTGACCTTGATACATGTTTTCTTTCTTTTTTTTTATGGATAACGGATGGCAAATGAGCAGAAGGACCACCTGATGGTAAGTGGTTACCTTCGCCCATGAACATCTTCAACACCAGAGATGTTGTAGATGCGTTGCCATGCGGTTCGTCTTTGACATGATAGTGGTCGCGAGCCAGACGGAGGACTCTAAATTTCTTAATACTAATCCTTAAAATTTAATTTAACAAAAAAAAGTTATAATGATAGTGACAATTATGATGTTTATGATTAATCCTAACTAATATTCCAAATGCGAAAGTAACTGTCTGTTTGTCTGTCTGTAACGCTTTCACGCATGAACCACTGAACCGATTTTAATGAAATTCGGTATGAAGATATAACTGAATTTGGGAAAACACATAGGATACTTTTGATCGCGAAAAAAGGGTAGAAGAGGTTGAAATAGGGGATGATATTTTGTTTGATTGTTCCTTATTGTCAAACCGATTTTTATGAAATTTGGTATGAAGATGGAGCTGAACTTGGAAAAGAACTTACCATGCTTTTTTTTTGCGAAAATGCGTGTTGAAATAGGAGATGAAGTATGGAACACCTGTTGTGGCGCAGAGGCACAAGCGTGCGACTGTAAACGCGACAGGTTGTGAGTTCCTTTTCCACTCCAGGAAATGTAAAATTTAGTATTTTCATTTCTTGGGTTTGGTAACAAGGCAAAGCGCGGCGTTGAGTTCCGCCACTCAACACGCAATGTCTCAATTCGGCGGAAAGTGGGGAACGGAATTGTTGAAAGAGAATGGAGCGTCCTAACACTAGGTTCTCTGGTTCCCTCTGCCCACTCCGCAACATGCGGGATACAGCGTGAAGTAGAAAAAAAAAAGTATGGAATGGAAGGGAGTTTGTATGGAAGTTCCTTATTGTCAAACATAAAATCATGTAAAGGTGTTCAACTGTTTACAAGTTACATACCTAAACCACTTAACCAATTTTGACAAATAGTCTAGACCTTGGGAAACACTATAGGCTACTCCTTACCATGTCGCGCGATATAAATGAATTCCACGCGGGCAAAGCCGCGGGCGGAAAGCTAGTTAATTATTTAATTTACTGACAGTGAAGCAGATTTAAATTGTGCGTCTTATAATTTTGCAACGCCTGTCGTGGCGCAGAGGCACAAGCGTGCGACTGCAAACGCGACAGGTTGTGGGTTCGATTCCCACTCCTGGAAATGTTAGTATTTTCATTTTCTGGGTTTGGTACTCAGCACGCAATGTCTCAGTTAGGCGGAAAGTGGGGAACGGAATTGTTGTAAAAGAACGGTGTGTCTTAACACTGGGTTCTCTGGTTCCTTCTGCTTACCATGCTATATGCGGGATACAGCGTGAAGTTAAAAAAAAATATTTGCAACGAATATTTACCTCTACCCTTAGTTGATAGAAATAAAGAACTGAGGATTTCAGTGTGGGATTTGAACATATAGTAAAGCATAACCTTTACTTAAAAGGTATTCAGATGATAATATAATTAAAACTACTACCGGATGAACAATTATCATTTTTTTAATTGTTATATCGTCGTATCGTATATACGTTTTAATTGTTATTACGTTTATTACGCAACGTTCTTTTGCATTGTTTATTTATAAATACTCTTTATATAATATACCGCATATATTTTTATTTACATAACATAAAATAAAGAATAATTATTATTGGAACGAAATTCCCTATCGCGCGTTGGGAAAGGGGCTCAACGAAGAAAATTCAGACCAAAAGTTGTAACGACACTTTTTGCTATAGTTGTAAGCTGTGCGGTGTGCGCGTGTTTCTCTGTCTGTCTTTCTCTTTCTCATAGAAAGCAAGCCAGTTATTTTCGTTTCGTCTATTTATTTCACATTGAACAGTGTGTTATGATAAAAAATATTATTATAATTTAAAAGAAATAACTTTTTATTACAATTCCTTCACTAATTAATCGAAAGGAATTTCCTTCCATCCGGATGTCCCTTAAATTCTCTTATTTTTTTATTGTCCTACTTAGTCTATTAATGTTCTAAATACGAAAATTTGTAAAGATGGATAAATGTTTGTTGCTCACACGCAATAACTACTGAACCGATTTTATAGGAATATTGCAGAATCAGGTGAATTCACAAGTTACAATTTACAAAGATTTTGTATAATTAAGCCACAAAATAGAGACATATATTTGAGATCTTACCTACATTTATATTCTTACACCTACTTTCATAGAAACACGTTTTATTATCCTAAAAATGTCGAAAATTTTGGGCCATATGAATCAGGTGAAGAATGAAATCTTGAAGAAATACCCTTAACGTATATTAAAGACGGGAGGCGGAATGGAAAATTGCCCATAATAATATTATTTTGAGAAGGATTTGAACATACATACATACATAGCTTCACGCTGTATCCCGCATATAACAGGGTAGGCAGAGGGAATCTAGTGTTAAGACACTCCATTCCCCACTTTCCGCCGAATTGAGGCATTGGGTGCTGAGTAGCGGAACTCAACGCCTTTGCCTTGTTACCAAGATTGTTACCAAGCCCAGGAAATGAAAAATTCCATTTCCTGGAGTGCGAATCGAACCCACAACCTGTCGCGTTTACAGTCGCACGCTCATGCCTCTGCGCCACGACAGGTGTTTGGATTTGAAGCTTGAACTAAATTCTAATGTAGACTTAGATGCGTGCTATATATACCACATATACCACAATGTTTAATTAAAAATATTTCTTCTAAAGTGGGTTTTTTTTAATACGTCTGCTTTTTATCTCAAAGCTATGATAGGTCGTGCACTTGCAATCAAAATAATTATCTTGCATATATCTGTATTATTATAAACTAGTTATATGTCATGACTATGTTTGCATAAACAATAAAACCTAAAATCCTTTTTTCCACGTTCGTCGGAATTTAAAGAAATATTATGTTAGTACTCCCCTACACTCCCCAAGAAGACATGCCAATTTTCAGCTTTCTATGGCCAGTAGTTTCGCCTGTACGTTGTCTATTTGTCACTCAGTAACGAAAGCGTTTTATACATATTGATGGTAGTTATAATGGTGCAGTGGTAAAGAGTCTGAATTTTAGGTTAAATACTCACTCGAATAAATTATTATATTTAAGATTATTTTTACTTCTTTGTTGTGGTGTTAGAAAATTGAGTGCGAGAAGGTGGTATCTCTCTGCTTACCCTGTTTAATGTTGAAAAATAATAAATAAATAATAGTTTTAAAGAGGCCATCGTAGCGAAGTGGGTTTCAATTTTCTCTCGGGGAATGACTATATTTAATCTATTTTTATTTCTCCGCTCTGGCAAGACCACGCACGGTGGTGAGTTCCACCTCTTAACCCACAATGTCTCACCCATCATTTCCCCAGAATGTGGTAGTTCCGATAGCGGACTACTACATTATCCTCCCCTTCCATCTGTATCCTCTAGATCGGTAACGCATTTACAACACCTCTGGTGTTGTAGGTGTCCATGGGCGAAGGTAACCACTTACTATCAGGTGATCCTTCCGCTCCTTTGCCATCCGTTATCCATATAAAAAAATGACCTGAATTCGGGTAAAAGTGATGAAATTTGAAATAACTCGATAGTTACAATGACAAAGCAATTATTGTGTAATTTGTACCATTGTAATTTCAAAATGACGTGATAAAATGTCAGATTAAATATTTAAATAGGTACAATACCCCTATTGATGTCAAATGAAAGAGCTGAAATAGAATACCCAGATAAGAAATCAGCTCAAGAATAACCCATGTTACAAAATTGTGCATAAATATTAAATGAAACTATTTTAAACGGATTAATCGCGTATATTTTAGTATTCGAAAATACATTTTTGGAAACCCGACGTTTCGAACACTTTACAGTAGTCCGTGGTCACAGGTAGACTGAGGTGGCATTCGTCTGTCATCTGATACAATTATTATATCAAACTACCGCTAACGATTTCTTAGTTGCCTCGCATACTGCTCTGGATTCTTGCAGAATGAGCTGACTGTATCTGGTCCTCTAGTGTGGTGGGTTTGAGACTTCAAAGGTTTAATGAGTAGGTCCCAGGTAGTAGAAATTCCCCAACCATCTTCTCTATTGAAATTAGGATGTTTTTGTATTTCAATAGCCTCGAGGATTTTATTCTTCCTCGGGGATCTAGATCTTCATTTAATATGTGTAATAATCGCGAAAATCAAAGAAGTTATTATTGTGTATAAATCCTTAATTCAAAAAAAGCGCGTAGCAGGAACAGCTTGTGAGATACAGCGTGAAGCTAAAAAGAAAAATCAAGATAAATCAAAGATTTTTTTATTTTTTTTTGCTTCACGCTGTATCCCGCATATAGCAGGGTAGGCAGAGGGGACCTGAGAAATTAGGTTCTCACACTCACTAGTGTTAAGACACTCCGTTCCCCATTTTCCGCCGAATTGAGGCATTGCGTGCTGAGTGGCGGAACTCAACGCCGCAATGAAAGTTCAAGGTAAAATGTAAATCTAGATTTAGGAATCCGGGAATTTGACAGGTAAAAGGCATGACAGCGATGGTGATGGACGTGACCGCTTCGTTCTCATGGTTTTATCGTAAATTTACATGACAAGAATTTCTCAGGATTTTTAGTAGTGGAAATCCCAAACACAATTTTCATAGACTCGTGTAGGTTATAGGGAAAATATATTGTTTTTTATTACTATTCTCGTTCTGAGATAAATTTATATATATAATTTTGTAATAAATAAATAGAATTTGATCAATGACATGGACATTTAAATTGAAATTTACCTCAATCTAAGAAAACTATGCATATAATTATTTTCAAAATGCAAACGTACAGGAAAAAATTTTTGAGAACCTTTGCGTTTTTTTTAATATCGGTTACTAGCTTAGAGCCTAGAAAAATAATGGATCTTACTATCACTCAAATTTATCTTGAATGGGGTTTGAACCTTTGACTTTTGTAGTTAAAATCACTAAATACTGGAATCTCAATTATTGCGTGCCTCAATTCGTCGGAAAGTGGGAACGGAGTGTCTTAACACTAGGACCTCAGGTTCCCTTTGTCTAACCTGCTATGCGCGGGATACAGCGCGAAGTTAAAAAAATAAATAAATTATGAAGCCAAAAAGAGTCGTGAGAAAATCTTGAGGAGAGAAAAACAGAATAATTTAATTTACTTAATGATGGCTACAAATTATTTATTTATAAAATACTTCTTCATTAAGACAACGAGTTTTGTCTTACCAGAATGAAGAAATAACAACTATATAAATATGTTCTGATCATTGCTCGAGCGGGAATTGAAGCCACAACCCGATGGTAGTGGCTTCAATTCCCGCTTTCCGTTTATTGAAAACAAAAGAAGTAATATCATTGCGAAGATGACGTCATATATTTAAAAGCTAAAATTAGTATCAACTTAAATATAAATTCTATGAATTTATTAAAAGTTGATACTCATAAAAGCTTTTATAAAGAATATACTTATGAATAAGGGATTAAAGAGATCGTGAAATGTTAAAAGATTAACTTGAGTATGATATGTCGTTTTAGTTATCCTCATGACATTTGGAAAATGAATAATATATTAACATGCCCATCACCATTGAGGTGCAGTAGGTATGTGCCTGATAGAACGCCAAGGTTCAGGGTTCAAATAGTTGATGGCTTCGGTATTTCTATCGGTCTATAAAAATGATTCGTTTTAATAAACGGTATACCGGTAATCCGGATTCTAATGTTGAAAATTAAAATAAGTTATAACAAACGTATAAGAGTTTCGACATAGTTAGATTATCTATGCGCATGCGCAATACGCATGTCGCAACGCACGCACGCACGGACCGTTTCATAGAGGCGTAAGTTCGAGTCCTGCTGCGTCCAATTTTTTATACGTTTTCATAATTATGTTGACAGAAGTTGACATGCTCAAATTTGCACTCATATTCAAATTTTATCCCACATTGCAAGATAGGGAGAACTTATTGCTTTTTTTTGTTCTTGAAATATTAAATACTACAAA
>JAKGSA010000611.1:44708-59785 GCA_033558755.1 Philaethria dido
AGTTAAGAAATAAAATGAAAAAGCTCATAATGATAAGCCTCCAATGTGCGTAATATCGATTTTATTACGTATTTAATCGACTCCACGCGTGGTACATTAGCCTGACCTCATTATGATAAGGTTTTCCCACTAGAAAGTACCGAGAGCAGATAATATCTTCTCAGATCTTTCCTTGAGACAACTTTCTTTTTTTTTCCATTATTTGAAACTAAAGGAAGTAATTTTAATGTGTGTAGAAAGGGTAAGAGAAAGTTCCTTTTACAATACAACACTGTAGTTTTTCGGATTGTTGGTATATAAGAAATGACAGATATCTATATATAAATACGTGAAGCAAAAACTTTGGATCCCTTTTTACGAAAATTACCCGGACGGAGTAGCATGAAACTTGGCACACTTATAGTTTATATAGAGAAGGAGTACAGAATGCTAAATTTTTTTTTAAATAATGCATAAAAAGTGTATTAAATTAATAAAATAAATGTTACACACACTACCATGATTTGACATCCATGTTTATATAAAGTGACATATACGTCACTACGCAATGCGTTATTAACACATTTACGGGGACACTAGTTTTAGTATATTTCGTGTTAGGTTGCGGGTAAGTCATTGTTATATTTTATCGAATAATATTCAGTAAATAACCTTTTTTTAGCATCACGATGTATGTGGCACATACTAAAATGCTTTGTTTTATCAGAGAGAGGAATTAAAATACTTACTTCAATACAAGGCTAACAACAATATAAGAGATCAGTCGTGGCGCAGAGGTATAAACGCGTGACTGTAAACGCGATAGGTTGCGGGTTCTATTCCCACTCCAGGAATTAAAAAAAATATATTTAGTATTTTCATTTCTTCGCTCTGGAACATGGCACAGCGCGTCCCGCACGTAGCAGGGTAGGCAGAGGGAACCAGAGAACATAATGTTAAGACACTTCGTTCTCTTTTAACATTTTCGTTCGCTACTTCCCGCCATATTGAGTAAAAAATCATTTTTATAATACATATAGTATTATAAAAATAACCAATTATGCTCAGCCACGGTCCAAAACGCTACAAGTTGTGAGCTCGATTCCCACTCCAGGAAATGTAAAAGTTTAGTATTTTAATTTCCTGGCTTTGGTAACAAGGCAAAGCGCGGCGTTAAGTACCGCCACTCACGCAATGCCACTATACGACGCAAAGTGGGAAATGGAGTGTCTTACACTTCGTTCGCTTAAGATGTCCGTTTACCACTTTCCGCTGAATTGAGACATTGTGTGCTGAATGGGAGAACCTAACGCTACGCTTTGCCTTGTTCCCCAGAGTGAGGAAACGAAAATATTAATTATTGTAAATATTTAATATTTTCATTTGCTGGAGTGGGAACCCATAACCTGTCGCGCTGGCGTCCTAATGATGGTAACACGATTGTATTTATCTGTATCTATGTCCATATGTATCTCCATAATCAATGCTATTTTGATACACTTGTAATCATCCACCGGTTTAAAATATGCACACGTGTACGTTTAATAATGATAATATATTTTCGTAGCACGTTCTATGTCCTTGCTAAATCGGCTTTCCTCAAGCATCAAGAGAAAGTGCTTTTTATTTCTTAATATATTTACATTCATTAACATGAATACACAATTATTACTTCCAAAAACAACCTGTAAAACAATGACACTAAGACAAATATATTTTAGGTTGACACGTTTCGAGAGTCACAAACCAAGTAAGAAAAACAAGTCTTAACACTCCTGTCGTGGCGCAGAGGCACAAGGGTGCAACTGTAAAAGCGACAGGTTGTGGGTTCGACTCCCACTTCAGGAAATGTAAAATTTAGTACTTTCATTTCTTGGGTTTGGTAACAAGGCAAAGCGCAGCATTGAGTTCCGCCACGCAACATGCAATGCCTCAATTTGGCGGAAAGTGGGGGACGGAAATGTTGAAAGAGAATGGAGTGTCTTAACACTAGGTTCTCTGGTTCTCTCTGCCGACCCTGCTATATGCGGGATACAGCGTCAAGTTAAAAAAAAATAAAAATAGGTACGAGATGTATGTAAGTATGTCGAGTTCAAAGGCCCTCTTGGGGGGAATATTTATATTTATCATAGTAGTCTATGTATCTAGGTGTTTCCCCACTTTGATTAGATAAATCACTGGGTTTTTCTATTTGCGACAGGGTGTTTTTAAGTAGAAGGGAAAAGGAGAATGGTAGCGTCACGTAACACTAAGCTATACCACTGCGAGAGACATCTAAAAAATATTTATATAAAAAGCTGCACTGCAAAGACTGCAAGCTGCAAATAAAAAAACTAAAAGCTAGAACTAATATAATAACTCATTTTTATATCATTCATATTATATTAATACCTATTCAACGATACCAAAATTGAAATAGTTCATCGGTTATTTTTTTTTCATTTTACGCTATATCGCGTATATAGAAGAGTCGGCATATGGCAGAGGAAACCATAGAACCTAGTGTTAAGGCACTCCGTTTATTTTAATATTTCCGTTCCCCACTTGCGGCGTTGAGTTCCGCCACTCAGCACGCAATGCCTCAATTCGAAAGTGGGGAACGGAGTGTCTTAACGCTAGGTTCCCTCTGCCTACCCTGCTATATGCGGGATACAGCGTAAACCTATGTATGTATGTATGTATGTATGTATGTTCATTTCTTGGAATGAATGACGAAATAGTATCGCAATTTGAAATATGACTAATTGATAACCCAATCGGGGCAAATATTTATTTTTACCATACATCGTATTGGGGCTCCCCATATTTGATTAGATAAGGGTTGTGACGTTACTACATAAGTTTATTTTACTTACAGAATGCATTTAAAATGGAGGAAAAATATAACTTATCTATGTACTACTAGAGTTACTACTAGGTGTTTGATGACGTTGTGGTTATTTCGATATATGGGTTTTGAGTATTTTGTTTACAATATAGTAAGTAAGTAAGTAAGTAACTTAATTCGGAACACACACTGCTTACAAAGTAACAATAATAATAACAATAAAGAAAAATACAGCAAGAAAACACAACAAATACTATAATTCTAATGTATATGTCATGTCAAAACAAAAATGTGCAGCATTGTGGAGCGAAAAAGGAAACACTCACTCAGCTTTTATGTTGGCATGAGCTACAGAGCAAACAGTACCAACGCTGGTTTTCAGTGACTGCCTTGCGAAAATCAAAATAATATATACTAATAAATACTAATACAAAAATATGATGATACTTGTATGTTATACTATTTTTATTTTAACTTAACACTGTATCCCGCTTATAGCGGGGTAGGCAGAGGGAACCAGAGAATCTAGTGCTAGGAGTGCCTCCATTCTCTTTCAACAATTCCGTTCCCCACTTTCCGCCAAATAGAGGCATTGCGTGTTGAGTGGCGGAACTCAACGCCGCACTTTGCCTTGTTACCAAACCCAAGAAATGAAAATACTAAATTTTACATTTCCTGATATATATAATAGAAATTAATCCGACGTTTCAAATCAGAAATACATACACACACATGCTAAGCTAATCAATGCGCCTTAAAAAATAAAAAAGTAACACATGTAACGATAAATAAAAAAAATATTGTTTAGGGATAACCTATACTAGCTTTACTTCTAAGTAACCATTATATTAATACAAAACAGATAATGAAAAAAAATTACAATAATAAGGAAAAATGTTTATGGGTCAAGTTTCTGTAATGTCATCGTATATTTTTAAATAATTAAATAATGATGATGATAATTTTTCTATATGATAGCTAGCAGTGGCGAGTGATGATGATGTCCTCCTAGACGTATCCGCCAGGTATCATCCGCGCGAATATGTTATAGTACGTAAGTGTGTGCGCATACACAGACGCACTCTCTCGTCCGCTCGTTCCTTATTCCAATGGAACGGAGTGCCGCTACGATCAGAGGAACGATTGGATGCAGTGTCTGGCCGACGGTAACTGCACGCGCCCTCTACCGTCGCCCTGGGCCATCCACCTTGCCTTGCTGGTTCGCCAACTCCGCCAGGCCGTTTTGCACTATCTGCGTTGGGCTGCCATCCTCGCCACCGAACCATACTTTTGTGTTTAGCAGGAGGGAACTGCTTAGTTGGACTTCTGCAATTTTTTTTGATCCTTTATTATCATTTTTATTAACTAAATCTTGATGTATTTTATTTGTATGGATTTCTTCTCGTTCGTTTTCTAAATATTTGGTTTTGTATTTCACTGAAATTTTAGTATTTATTATTATTTATAGCAAATTTTTGGTTTGACGTGAAAAATTTTGACGTTCCTTGACAATCATTTTTTCCAAAGACAGTGGCGAGTAATAAGTTTAGAGTAAGCCCGTATACACCATATATATTTAGGGAAACCGGTACATATATTTAGGGAAGTCGGTGTAGGATGTAAAAGTATTTAATGACGCCTGTCGTAGCGCAGAGGCACAAGGGTGCGACTGTAAACGCGACAGGTTGTGGGTTCGATTCCCACTACAGGAAATGTTAGTATTTTAATTTTGCTGGGTTTGGTAACTAGGCAAAGTGCGTCGTTGAGTTCCGTCACTCAACACGCAATACCTCAATTCGGCGGAAAGTGGGGAACGGAATTGTTGTAAGAGAACGGAGTGTCTTAACACTAGATTCTCAGGTTCCCTCTGCCTACCCTGCTATATGCGGGATACAGCGTGAAAAAATGTATTTAATGATGACCTTTTTTTATGGGGTTTTAGATGTCTTGTTTTTTTGCAAACTAGAAAATACATATATGTATGTATTTTCTTACTTTAACCGAGATAAGTAAAAGATGTACAAGTTATTCTTAAGACAAACAAACAATAATAATTAGAACTACCTATATTTTGATTTTGCTTGTTGTTTTCCTTAATTTGCGGTTTAACGCAAAAATAATTATAATTTTATTTATAATACATCATTATAACTAAAATGCTATCTAAGAACATTAGTAATAACAATAAATAATTTGTTGTTTATTGTAATATATACATGTAAGGAAATACCATTGAATTCCTTTCTTTAGTAGTTCGAATTTGGGCCGTGCTTTACTATTATTGATGTTGATTAGATAGATGGCGTGAGTGGTTAGGAAAATAAGATTTAATGGTAAAGACAAAATGGCGTCGGATTTACAGTGATAAAAATAAAAGTGAAATGAAGATTATGTTAAGTAATGAAAAGAGATCGACAAAGTAACTTTAAATGTCGTTTCTTTGTTTTACAGAGCAACACATAGTTATATTTGTCGAGAGTTCTCACAGAATTGACTAAATTGACTTATATACATAATAATTAATAATACCTATTATTATAGTCATTTGATAAATTTGTCGATTGTGCTTCGAGTACTTTTTAGCAATAGAAAATTTCTATACATATAGAGAAAATGAAGAAAAAGTGAAGAAAACCATTATTATTTTTTAATAGCTAGCTGTAACCACGCTTTGCTACGTCAGCAACTAAAATACATATATACCAATTTTCATAATAATCAGTACAGTAGTTTTTGAGCTCATTGATGGCATACAGACAAACATTCATTTTTATATATATCAGAAATATATTAAATTGGTAGAATAAATATTACATAAACCACCATGTGCTTGACTTTAAGTAAAGTGACATATGGATTGCTAACGAAGAAACTTGTACTGTATGTGTAAATGGGATTACTAGTCCATATTGTTAGAATTTATTGTAATAAATATATATAATTTACATAGATACATAGCTTCACGCTGTATCCCGCATCTAACAGGATAGGCAGAGGGAACCTAGTGTTAAGACAGTCCGTTCCCCACTTTCCGCCGAATTGAGGCATTGCGTGCTGAGTGGCGGAATTCAGCGCCGCGCTTTTGCCTTGTTACCAAACCCAGGAAATGAAAAATTCCATTTCCTGGAGTGGGAATCGAACCCACAACCTGTCGCGTTTACAGTCGCAGGCTTGTGCCTCTGCGCCACGACAGGCGATAATTTCAATACAACCAAAAGATAATATTTTTTTTTTAAATATTTTTTTACGTCTCTGCCATCTACCATGAGTTTAATGAACTATCTTGAGTAGTATTCAACCTATTGCAAATACTATCGGTTTACGAAAGATGGCGTAATTTATATATTTAATTATTTTTAAGCTCAGTTGTTATTTGTTTTGCCATGACAGTGAAAAAAAGCGTGACATTATAAAAAGAAAGGCCTATATTTTTTTAATCGACCATTTATTTACTTATAGAAACAAAAGAAATTACGCACCATTTAAAAAAAATATATATAACACATTACAAAATCTGGATGCTCATAGTTTTTGCGTTTAGATCTAGTTCGTGAATTAAAATAATAATCAAGATATTAACAAAAAAAGAAAATCGACTCCAAAGAAAATGCATTAAAAGTACGAATATTACGAATAACTCGAAAACTATCATAGCTAAATCGCCACGAGAAGCACTAGTTATTATATAAAGAATTATCTTTTTTTTTCTTAGCACGCTGTATTCCGCATGTAGCAGGGTAGGCAGAGGCAACCTGAGAACTGACGTATTAAGACACTCCGTTCCCCACTTTCCACCGAATTGAGGCCAATGCCTCAACCAACAGCACGCAATCGTGTTGAGTGGCGGAAGTCAACGCCGCGCTCTGACTTTTTTTTTATTGTAGTAGGAAGGTGGCAAACGAACTGAAGGACTATCTGATGGTAAATAACCCATGGACAACTAGAACACCAGAGTTGGAAATGCGTTGCCGGCCTTTAGGGTGTAGGTGTCTGTAGACACGACGCTGGAAGGATCCTAAATCGTAGCGCTCAGGGAAAACCTCACTAGGAAGATCATTCTTATTACCAAATCAGGAAAGGAAATAAAAATAAAAATACTAAACTTTTACGTTTCCTTGAGTGGGAATCGAACCCACAACCTTTCGCGTTTACAGTCGCACGCTTGTGCCTCTGCGCCACGACAGGCATTATATACATATACATATGAGTACCTATAAATTTATTTCACCTAAAAAAATATATTCGAATTGATAACCTCCTCATTTTTTAAAGTTAGTTAACAATTTCTTCAACTGTTTCGTGACAACTTTACTTTCTTTAAGGAGAAAAGTAGAACCTATAAGAGTAAGTTAATATGACAAAGCTTGGGACAGCTTCTGACTGTAAAGGCGATGATAGTGCCGTTCAATTTCCTCTTGGGTAAAAACTTATATTTAATTTATTTTTATTTCATCACTCTCGTAAGACACAGTGTTTTGGATTCAGATGGAAAGCGGAGAACGTAGTGTCTTGACACTAAATTCTCTTTGCTTAACTTGTACATAAAAAAACTTATTTTTTTTTAACTTCACGCTGTATCCCATGCATATAGCGGGGTAGGCAGAGGGAACCTGAGAACCTAGTGTTAAGACACTCCATTCTCTTTCAACAAATCCGTTCCCCACTTTTCGCCGAATTGAGGCATTGCGAGTGGCGGAAATGAACGCCGCGCTTTGCCTTGTTACTAAACCCAAGAAATGAAAATAGTAAATTTTACATTTCCTGCAGTGGGAATCGAACCCACAATATAAAGTTGATAGACGATAGATTAAGTTTTCACTTTCTTTAACTTATAGGATGTGTGCACACAGTAGGTAGGTATTATATCCATTTATAATTTCAATTCATCCTTGATACGGAATGGGTATGCGAAATCACATTATTTTGAGGAAGACGAAAACAACGTGAGAATCTTTTAAGATATTATACAAAAAAATCTTTTGTATATTCTTGTAAACTCAATGTTACGGTCACGACCGTTTAGCTAAGCTGCGTGTATATTTGAGTAGTTCATAGTTATACAAAATTGTATTAATTTATAATATATGTATTATTCTGATGTATAAGCTATATTACACTCTGGTCACATGGAAAATCGCGGCGTTAAGATCCGCCACTCAGCACGCGATGCCTCAATTCAGTGAAAAATGGGGATCGGAAGTCTTAAGAAAACGAAGTGTTTGAACATGTTCTCAGGTTCTCCCTGCCTACAGCTAGCTGCTAGGTGCGAGATACATTGTGAAGCTAAAAAAAAGCTTTACTACTGTACTTTTTTTATCTAGTTTTGTTCAGTAGTTTCTGTGTTAAAGACTTACAAACATGCATTCATCTTCACTAACGTATTAAACATACCCACTTAACGTATTTTGTTACTAATTAAGGTCCAGCTTTTTTTTTTTTTTTTTTATTGATAACGGTAACCTGATGGTAAGTGGTTACCTTCGCCCATAGACATCTACAACACCGGAGATGTTGTAGATGCGTTGCCAACCTAGAGGATACTGATGGAAGGGGGGATAATGTAGTAGTCCACTATCAGAACCACCACATTTTGGGGAAAGGATGGGTGGGAAAGGGGAAAATCTGGCTTACATGCCATCGAACCGGAACACATCATTAGATATTTGGCGGTTCGTCTTTGACATGATAGTGGTCGCGAGTCGGAGGACGAACCAGCTTCATTCTTTTCATAAATAATGTATTATATATTATAAAATTACTGCCTTGAAAAAGAAAAACCATGAGAGTCTGCTGAGTTTTTTGCAAAACCAACGTTCTCAGAACTGAGGCATTAATTTCAGTGAACTGGTGGTAAATTATATGACGTTCAAAAAAATTGACATGTATATTTTTAGTTCGAATAATATTATTTGATTCTGAGTACTTGTATTTCAGTTACACAAATTAAATAAGAAAATTAAAAAGAAAACCTTATACTAATACGCGACCGAAGGAACATGAAACTTGGCACATTTAAACCATAGCTTCACACTGTATCCCGCATATAGCAGAGTGAGGCAGAGGGAACTTAGTGTTAAGACACTTCGTTCCCCACTTTCCGCCGAATTGAGGCATTGTGTGCTGCGGAACTCAACGCCGCGCTTTGCCTTGTTACCAAACCCAGGTGATTAAATATTCCATTTCCTGGAGTGGGAAATGAACCCACAACCTGTCGCGTTTACAGTCGCACACTTGTGCCTCTGCGCCACGACAGGCGTTTAAAAAGTATTTTAAATTAATAAAATAAACATTACACACACTACCACGGTTTGACATCGATGTTTATATAAAGTGACGTATAGGTTGCTAGGCAACGCGTTGTTAACGCGTCAACGGGGATACTAGTAATATTAACATGCAAGTGAGATCACACCTTTATAATGATCTCATAGCAGTTGAGAAATATAATCGACAAGGGCAAAAAATGTAATTAACTTCATACCCTTAGTTCGTACATATACATATGTTTTATGTTTTTATTTAACACTATGTTATTTTGATCATTCATATTGTTAACGCGACAGGTTATGGGTTCGATTCCCACTCCAGGTAAATGTAAAAAGTTTAGTACTTTCATTTTCTGGGTTAGTGGGGAACGGAGTGTCTTAACACTAGGTTCCCTGCCTATCCTGCTATATGCGGGATACAGCGTGAAGCTATGTATGTATGGATGTTTGGTAACAAGGTAAAGCGCGGCGTTGAGTTCCACCACTCAGCACGCAATGCTTCAATTTTGCGAAAAGTGACAAACGGAATGTCTTAGTACTAGGTTTACAGATTCCCTCTGCCTACCCTGCTATGTGCGGGATACAGCGTGAAGCTAAAAAAATATATACATACATAGCTTCATAAAAGAAATATAAACATTTTATATTCACCCAACTCCTCCTGGCAATGCACTGCGTTGAGTTCCGCCACTATTTGCAACACAATATATTTCAAAATTCGTAGAAAAATAGAAAACGGAGTGTCTTACCACTAGTTTTAACCTTACTATATACGAAAATACCACCCATTCCCCAAGTCTGATTCGAAGTTCAACTCATAGTATGTGTATATACCCACCATCTGACTCATGATGACCAATATGAGAACCACAGTCTTATAAATTGATTAGACCATGAAACATTTGTTATGACGAAATTTAGTTAAAATTAGAATTAAATTAATTTATGTAAGTTATATGGGAAACCCCATGCTAAGTGTTAACCCTATTTTGTCCTGAATCCATATGAATATTTTATATTATATTATAAATATGAGTAAGTTTGTTCGTTACGCTTTCACATCAAAACTACTCAACCGATTATGATGAAACTTTGTACATAGACATATGTATTCTAAGAGGCATTAGAAAGAACATTACATGTTGTTTGGTGGTAGGAGGTTCGTCCTCCGTCTGGCTCGCGACCACTATCATGTCAAAGACGAACCGCCAAATATCTTATGATGTGTTCCGGTTCGATGGCATGTAAGCCAGGTTTTCCCCTATCCCACCCATCCTTTCCCCAAAATGTAGTGGTTCCGATAGCGGACTACTACATTGTCCTCCCCTTCCATCTGTATCCTCTAGGTTGGCAACGCATCTACAACGCCTCTGGTGTTGTAGATGTTCATGGGCGAAGGTAACCACTTACCATCAGGTGGTCCTTCTGCTCGTTTGCCATCAGTTATCCATAAAAAAAATAAAAAAACATACTTTAAAAAATATATTAAAAAAGAAGGTTTTGAAAAAAATTGAAAATCTAGCTATTTCAAAGCCTTCAAATTAACGCATATACGCACTACACACTATAGTATGGACTGCCATTGACCACACTATCGAATCCGCGGGTACCATCTAGTAATAAACAATTTTAATTAAAATTATTACTATAGTTGTCACAATTAGGCGGAAAGTTCCACACACGGAGTGACTTAACACTAGGTTCCCTATGCCTACCCTGCTATATACAGAATACCGCGTGAAGCGTCTTAAGAGGCGGAACTCAACGCCGCGCTATGTCTTACCTGTGTAAAGAGCCAATATAGTTTTATTATAAGATACTAGATTATAAAAACATTACAAGCAATGAAAATCGTAAATAATCTGCCAAGCGGCTTAAAGGAAGTAAGCATAAATCACACGTGTGAAGGTCAAATGTAACGACATTGCTTCATCGTTATTAAAATATCTTTGTCTTCTCTTGTATCACTACGGACACGTGGTCCGTTCCTTATGTTAGCCTTTTCTATGTTACTAGTGACCCCGTTGACGCGTTAACAACGCGTTGTCTTTAGTAATGTATTGTCACTTTGTTTAAACATGGTCATGGGCATGGTAAGATATATACCTGGTCTATACCTGTGACCACGGTCTACTGTAAAGCATTCGAAACGTCGGATATTCCTTTTTTTTTTATTTATCTTCACGTTGTATCCCGCATATCTGCTATATGCGGGATACAACGTGAAGATAAATAAAAAAAAAAGGTAGGCAGAGGGAACCTGAGAACTTAGTGTTCGTCCACTAACCCACTTTCCGCCACACTTCTGCCGCCGTGCTGAGTGGCAGAACTCAACGCCGAGCTTTGCCTTGTTACCAAACCCAAGAAGTGAAAATACTAAATTTTACACTTCCTGGAGTGGGAATCGAACCCACAACCTGTCGCGTTTACAGTCGCACGTTTGTGCCTCTGCGCCAGGACAGGCGTCATATGTATTCACCTAATCATCCGATTAAAATAGCTTTATTTAAATATTTACTATACTTAAAAAAAATTTACTCACTATGCCAAAAATGACCTCAATGACCTAAATACGTGAAGATAATAAAACCTAAGTTATTTAGCACGACATTGGCTTAAAGTATTCAATTTTTTACCAAACAATTATTACATAATGGATAGACGTTTTTGCTGAACATATAATTGTGTCGCATGTTGATTTAATGATATTGCCTGATGCTGACAATACATCATATTGTTGTCTTTTATTATCTATTTATAGCTTTACATACATTGGTTTTTAGGACCATTACCCACCATTCAAGTTTAATATTAAAGATTAATTTCATTTTTTTAGTTTCACGCTGTATCCCGCACACAGCAGTGTAGACAGAGGAAATCTGAGAATCTAGTGTTAAGATAATCCGTTCTTGTAAAACTTATATATACCACTACCTACCTACTTACTACCATATACGAGTATATCACTAGAGGTATTGCGTGCTAAGTAGCGGAACACAACGCCGCGCTTTGTCTTATTAGCAGAGCGAGGAAATGAATACTAAACTAGTCATTATAAATATTTTAATTTTCTTGATTAGGAATCGAACCCACAACTTGTCGCGCTTGGAGTCACACGCTTGTCATGGCCACGGTTGGCCTGACTGTTCAATTAATTTATCTTATAATAAGATAATAAGGTATGAAAAGTTATTGTAACAAATTACTTTTAGTGATAAGGCCGCTTTTTGTACCGATTCTCTATAGAATTGATAAATATAAAAAAATGATGTTACATAGTTAACATAGGTAACATTTTTTTTGTTTGAGTCGCTCGTGTAGATTTAATAATAAAAATTTTAACAATATAAGAAAACAGATTTCAAATAAAAATGCACAAAAAAGTACAATTATTACGAACTAGCTTTCCGCCCGCGGCTTCGCCTGCGTGGAATTCGGTTATATCGCGCGACATGATGAGGAGTAGCCTAGGAGTAGTCTTTTCCAAGGTCTAGACTATCTGTCAAAATTGATTAAGTGGTTTAGGTGTGAAAGTTGTAAACAGTTGAACAATTTTACTTGATTTTATGTTCGACAATAAGGTTTCCATACAAACTTTCATCCCCTATTTCAACCCTTTCTACCATTTTTTTCGCAATAAAAAGTATCCTATGTCCTTTCTCAAGTTCAGTTCTATCTTCATACCGAATTTCATCAAAATCGGTTCAGTGGTTTAGGCGTGAAAGCGTAACAGACAGACAGACAGACAGACAGACAGACAGACAGACAGACAGACAGAGTTACTTTCGCATTAATAATATTAGTAAGGATAACACACATTCACACACATACATATGCATACACATACATAACTAAACACATACGTAAATTTACAAGTTCCTCTATGTTACCTTTAATATTTTAGTGTGGTCAATTTTTTAAATTTATTTTGTATTTTTTATTTATAATTTTTAGTTTTTTTTAATTTTTAGCTAGTAAAAACACTTTTTACACTACTGCGGTAATTATCGTGCAGTGTTTCTGATATAGTGCATAATAAATATTAGATAAATAAATAAAACAAATAACTCAAAAACTACTCGTCAGATGTTAACTAAACTAAAATTTGACCACAACAGAAACTTTAGCACTAGCTATCATATCAAAAAAATACTATCAAAATTGGTTTATCCAATAAAAAGCAACACATAAAAAAAAACAAATTGATAGCCATCTCTTTTTTTTAAAGTGGGATAAAATGTATCAAATTTCATAAAAAAATGACAGTAAATATTATCATAATAAAAGTTTTTATTACGTGTTTTAGTAGTCTGTTTTAAGGAATGCAATTGCTTGCAATTCCAATGAAATGGGAATGTCTAAATGTCTAAATGTCTGAAATCTGAGAATACCAATTTAAAAAAAATAGATTTTATGTTTTTTTATTTAATTTTTACCCATAATATTTTTTATTTTTAAAGTGTTAATCACACACTTAGGATATCATTTTTTTTATTAGGCATAACTTAGGTATCTTATTATTCGTCCTATCTCAACTTTGCTCATTTGTGAGTGCCAAAATGACACTTTATAATAAAAAGAATCTCTCTAACACATAACACGGTATTCTGGGAGAACTTACAGTGTTAAATTGCGGAATTTAACGCCGCGTACCAGATCATAAAAATGACAATAATTTAAATATGATTATTTAACCCATAATCACGTTTACAAGTCTTTAAAGACTTCGCCACGATGGTTTTTTTATATGCACATCATAAGTACAAAATTTAGTAGTTTGAACCTATGACCTTAGCGTAGTCAGCCAAAACAGCCTTATAATGCTTATTTATTATAGGTAATCCTCTAAACATATTACATAACAAGATTAATCAGTTTTGTTGAAATATTGTTTTACTTAACCTAAGCACCTGTGTTTGACACATTAAAATACTTTGGAACTTTCTAAAATATTAATAAACTTTGACTTTACGATATTAATTATGAAACTTTTTTTTTTTAACTTCACGCTGTATCCCGCATATAGCAGGGTAGGCAGAGGGAACCTGAGAGCGTAGAGTTAAGACACTTCGTTTTCGAATTGAGGCATTGCGTGCTGAGTGGCGGAACTCAACGCCGCACTTTGCCTTGTCACCAAACCCAGGAAATAAAAAGACTAACTTTTCTGGAGTGGGAATCGAACCCACAACCTGTCGCGTTTACAGTCGCACGCTTGTGCCTTTGCACCACGACAGGCGTTAATTATGAAACGACATCTTAATAAGTTATGTCGTATTTGCTAAGCAGATTTTGATGTAATTTAAACTAAAGTATAAGCCAAAAAACAAAACTAACAATATAACATATTTTATTGAACACATTTACACTACAGAGGGCTCCGCATACACACCAGATAGTATTATCAGTCCTGTCGACCTTTCCTGTATAAGAAACACGAATTCCTTATTTGCTTCAAAACGCTGTCCTAATATTCTATCTTCTAAACCTACGACCGTTGAAGCTGCAGCTACTGTGCCTTCCTCAGTCACTTCCAATTCCACATTTTGCACTGTTTTAGTTACATACAACGGACTGTCCGACACACCGGGCAGCTGAGCCTTATCCTTGTCAAATATTTGCTGTATCCCACCATACTGTAGCGGCCTGATCAAGTCAACCTGAGATGATATCTTAAAACGAGGTATATAACAATCTATATCAGGCAAATCTCCTGCTATTTTGTAATCCGCCATCCAGTCCAAGGGTTGAGTGGCTAAGTTATTTAATAAGGTCTTCAATGGCATACCGTCGAATGGCAAAAGAATTAACATTGAATATTGTTCACTTTTTCCATACGTCATTTCTAGAATTTGTGCCCCAATTAAGTTTGAATCTCCGAAATTGTGCGGCGCTTTATGGTACATCATGTTAACTGTTCCTATTGTCTTGCCTTGGGAGTTATAAAAAGCCTCTTCCTTAGTTTGGGTAGGGTCGAAGGGGTTAGTCCAGCTGGCTTTGAAGTAAAG
>JAKGSA010000611.1:69786-95742 GCA_033558755.1 Philaethria dido
TATGCCTGACTACCCATAAAAAAATAATATAACAAAATAAATATTTTCTTGGACATATAATGTATAATAAAAATTTCCATATAAATGATAACCAAATTAAAATTCACGCTCTTAGATTTTATATCAAAGTTCTTCTGCCAATTAAGTTATATATCTACGTACGTACAATTAGTCACAGTTACGATTGTTAAAACTTTTGTTGGTAATGTGTGTAGGTAACTTTTTTAAGAAGTTTTACAACTTATGCCATCACAAAATAATCTGCTTTTTTGTAGAAAATATATCTTTTGTAGTAATTTGAATTTTATTAATAGGCAAACCGCGGCGTTGAGTTCCGCCACTCAGCACGCAATGCCTCAATTCGGCGGAAAGTGGGGAACAGAAATATTAAGAGAGAACAGTGTGTCTTAATACTAGGTTCTCTAGTTTCTTCTGCCTAACCTGCTATGTGCGGGTAACAGCGTGAATGTAAAAAAAACGTAATCCGCAAGTAAGCATCTTCACGGCTTATCCCACATAGCAGAGTAGAGAGAAACAAGACACTCCGTCCGCCCATCAAATTTAATGTAAAATCGCATTTTACATTCAGTCTGCCATTACGTCATGATAGTTATTATTTTTTTTTTAACTTTACGCTGCATCCCACATATAGCAGGGTAGGCAGAGGGAACCTGAGAACCTAGTGTTAAGGCACTCCGTTCTCTTTCAACAATTCCGTTCCCCAAACTCTGCCGAATTTAAGTAATATGTATCGGCTCCCCTAAATTTACCGGCTTGCCTAACTAAAATTTTCACCCCATTGCTTCACCCAGTTAAAAGTTTTGCGATAACACATATAAAAAACAGTTTCATTAATAACTTCCTCCGTTTTTCAAATCGGTTAAAAACAGAAGTATGTAAATAATCCATTTACAGGGTTTTTTTGCGATTCGTCTAATACATTATTTAGTTTTTTCATATTAATGTTAGGTATTTCAATTTGCATGGGAGATTTGTGTATGCGGGCCCGAATACTTACGTTATCTGAGTGTTGCTAGCTTAATTGATCAGTTCATTGGCCGGTTGTGAAGGTTAAAACAACAAAATAAGCCATGGAAACTTTGGTATATGAGTACTAAATGTTTGCGATAGGTAGTGGGTTCGATTCCCATTCTAGGGCATGATTGTATCTTTTTTTATACCTTCACGCTGTATCCGCGAATAACAGGGTAGGCAGAGGACACCTGAGAACCTAATGTTAAGACACTCCATTCTCTTTCAACAATTCCGTTCCCCACTTTCCGCCGGATTGAGGCATTGCGTGCTGGGTGGCGTAATTCAACGCTGCGCTTTGCCTTGTTACTAAACCCAGAAAATGAAAATACTTCATTTCCTAGAGTGGGAATCGAGTCCACATCCTGTCGCGTTTACAGTCGCACGCTTGTGCCTCTGCGCCACGACAGGACTTTAATTTTCTCGCTCTAGTAACGCAACTGTGGGGTTGAGTTCCATCATTCAACGTGTTGTAATGTTTCGAATTTGAGCGGAAAATAAAGAACGGTTAACTTTTAACTCTGTGTTCTCTCTGCCTACCTCCATGTAACTGACTATTGCTAGTTTAGTTGATAAGTTCATTGGCCGGTTGTGAAGGTAAAAATAACAATATAAGCCATGGAAACTTGGGTATATGAGTGCTAAATTTCAATTGGTTGTGGGTTCGATTCCCACTCTAGGGCACGATTGTATCTATTTAATTATTTTCATTTTCTCGCTCTGCCAAGACAATGGTGGGGTTGAGTTCCATCACTGAACATGTAAAATTGGAGCGGAAAATGGAAACAGTGTTTTGACTCTATGTTCTCTCTGCATCTCCAAGTAACTCACTGTTGCTAGCTTAATTGGTCTCAGTTCATTGGCCGGATACTTGGATATATGAATATTAAATGTTAACACGATAGGTTAAAGGTTCGAATCCCACTTTGATAAAATTATTATATTTAAATTATTTTCATTTTCTAGCTCTGGTAAAACAAAGAATGTGGTTGAGTTCCGTCATTTAACATGTAATGTTTCGAATTTGGTAAACGGAGTGTCTTAACTCTATGTTCTCTCTGCCTATGCTCCATGTAACTAACTATTGCTAGTTTAGTTGATCAATTCATGGCCCGTTGTTTTGTAAATAACAATATTAGCCATGGAAACTTGGGTATATGAGTACTAAATGTTAACACGATAGGTTGTGGGTTCGATTCCCACTCTAGACCATGCTTGTATTTAAATAATTTTCATTTTCTCGCTTTGCTAAGACTAAACTGAGGGGTTGAGTTTTGCTAATCAACGCAGAATGTTTAATATTTGAGCGGATAGTGAAGAACAAATCGTCTTGGCATTAGGCTCTCTCTAACTACCGTGCTATGCAGGATAGAGCGTGAAGCTGACGTACACGTTGATAAAGTAACACATCACATGTATTATGCGTCAATGGAACTACTGATAACAACAGATATCGAAGAAATATATTAAACGAAACTATTTCAACCGGATTAATCGCGTATATTTTAGTTTTTTGGAAACCCGACGTTTCGAACACTTTACAGTCGGTGGTCACAGTTAGATTGAGATGGCATTGGTCTGTCATTTGATACAATTATTATATCAAACTGTATAATAATTGTATGAAATGACAATAAATATATACAATTAACCAATAACTATTACAGACATTACCATCTGTTTACCAGAAACTTTTGTATAAATGTTATATACTTATATTTTTCTGAAGCAACGCGTCAATGGAGCTAAATAACTGTCTATTTGGAAAGGTAGCTGAAGAACGAAGTGACGTATTTTTCTAAAAAATAAGTAAAAAAGTAAGTAACGCCTGTCGTGGCCCAGAGGTACAAGTGTGCGACTGTCAACGCAACAGGTTGTGGGTTCGATTCCCACTCCAGGAAATGGAATATTTAATTTCCTGGGTTTGGTAACAAGGCAAAGCGCGGCGTTGAGTTCCGCCACTCAGCACGCAATGCCTCAATTCGGCGATAAGTGGGGAACGAAAATGTTAAAAGAGAACGGAGTGTCTTGACACTAGCTTCTCAAGTTCCTTCTGCCTACCCTGCTTTGTGTAGTATACAGCATGAAGCTAAAAAAAATTGTCACGTTTTTATTTGGCTTTTATCAGCTTCGTCTGCATCTGTCAATGAAAGGGAATGTTATTGCAACGAAAGTAAAATCCTACTATACTATTTTCAAAGTACTAGTGTCCCCGTAAATACGTTAATAACGCATTGCGTAGTGACGTATATGTCACTTTATATAAACATGGATGTCACCATGGTAGTGTGTGTAACATTTATTTTATTAATTTAATATACTTTTTAAGCATTATTTAAAATAAATATTGGCATTCTGCAATCCTTCTCTATATAACTTATAAGTGTGCCAAGTTTCATGCTCCTCCGGCCGCGTAATTTTCGTAAAAAGGAATCCAGAGTTTTTGCTTCACGTATTTATATATAGATAAACCTGTGGCTCCTGCAAGAACGATTGGTATAACGAAAAAATACATTTTTTTTTTTTTTTATGGATAACGGATGGCAAACGAGCAGAAGGACCACCTGATGGTAAGTGGTTACCTTCGCCCATGAACATCTACACCACCAGAGATGTTGTAGATGCGTTGCCAACCTAGAGGATAGAGACGGAAGGGGAGGATAATGTAGTAGTCCGCTATCGGAACCACCACATTTTTGGGAAAGAATGGGTGGGAAAGGGGAAAACCTGGCTTACATGCCATCGAACCGGAACACATCACAAGATATTTGGCGGTTCGTCTTTGACATGATAGTGGTCGCGAGCCAGACGGAGGACGAACCTCCTACCACCAAAAGCTTTTAATTTAAGCTTATTTCTCAATTAAGACTTATTTATTTCATTTTTTATAACAGAGGCATCTGTCGGTGTTTCCCAATACTATATATGTAGTACGTTTTCACGTGATTATTGTAAATGTCGACAGAGGGCGAGCATCAAGAAAAATAATTAAAAAATAGTTCATTAGGTATTTGGTATGTGCTTGGGATATGATGCTTCAAAATAAGAAGACATTTACATCTTTCTATCCTTACTAATATTATAAATGTGAATGTAAGCTTGTATGTTACTCTTTCACGCCAAAACCACTGAACCGATTATCATGAAACTTTGCACACATATTCTTTGTAGTATGGAAAAGGAAATAGGATATATTTTATTTTTATTAGATTTTTTAATAAGATTATTTTTTTTATTATTTGATATTGCTATGCAATATTTAAACGCAATTTACAAAGCCAAGAAGAAGATAACCAAACTTACGTAGAAGTCAAGCATATGTGTGACGTAAAAAAAAGTTGGACAGATGTGATTGCTTGTGAAAAATAATTAAAATATAGCTACTTTAAAGCAAATGTTCAAATGAACAAATATAAGCACTATACGCTATATATGCAGTTTGGCCTTGACCACGCGAGCAAAGCTGCGGGCAACAGCTAGTCATATTATAATATTTTTTTTTGCTGCTTAGCCGA
Source organism: Philaethria dido (assembly GCA_033558755.1). Lineage (NCBI taxonomy): Eukaryota > Metazoa > Arthropoda > Insecta > Lepidoptera > Nymphalidae > Philaethria > Philaethria dido. Next base: position 74,334 of record JAKGSA010000611.1, read on the forward strand.
TATATCTTTTTTTTTTATTATACGCCGTTACGTGTGACAGAACTATTAAAAGTGGAGAACGGAATGTTTTGTCTCTAGAATCTCTTTCTATCCTATGTCTTAAAAACCATGAAGATACAACAATGTATAGGGTATCTAGTAAAGACTATAGTACTAATACGTGTATAGGACATTTACAAATTATACCAGTCTGGCCAGTGGTTAGGTACGCAGCCATTTTGCGGTTAATTAACCGTCGACATGTTATGACATAATTATTTGTGCGATATTCACGGGATTGAAATTATTCGAGCCTTATTATTAGTACGGCGAACGGAGTGTCTGGACACTAGGTTTTCAGGATCCCTCTGCGCTGTGGTGGATACAGAGAGAAGTTAAAAAAATCTAATAAACTACAAGTATGAAAAATTGATTTTTTTTTAAATTAATTTTATAAAGACTTTACGTAAAGGAAAAATAAAAGAGAGCCAAAGCCATATTTTTTCTAGTCACGTCCATAATACTTATATATATGTCGCATTTAAATATTTTTTTCTAATATAGTTTGCTACCACGAAATTGAACGAAAAACCTAACAAACCATGAAATTGTCACCCTCGCGGTACGCTAGTTAGACCCCTGTCTAACTGTAAACGCAATGTAGGTTCGATATCTAGTTGGATTGTTAATATTAACATTTATTGCCTTTCTCTTGTCTGTCAAGATAAAGTGCGTCGTTAGGTTGCGCCATACAGTACTTTTTACACTTAAATAAAGCTAAATATGAAGAAGGAGAGACTTAACGCCAGGTTCTCTCTGTCTATCCCAATACAAGTATCTCCAGTATTAAAAAATAAAAAAAAAGTGAAAATTCCACCCTTTTACGACGATGTTAAGACTTCGAATGGAACGCGGACAACAGAGTGTCTTGACGCCAGGCTCTTGGACGATGTCGCTATGCTGGGAAAAGCGTACGATACCTAAAAAATTAAGATCAATACCATAACCAATAATAAATATATAAGCAATTTGTTGTATTTATTCTCGTAGTTAGGCATAAATGCTATCGAATGCTAGACAATTTTACCGAAATCAAGCGCGCGACTGTAAACGCGACAGGTTGTGGCTTCGATTCGCACTACAGGAAATGTAAAAGCTTAGTATTTTCATTATCTGAGTTTAGTAACAAGGCAAAGCGCGGCGTTGAGTTCCGCCACTCAGCACGCAATGCCTCAATTTGGCGGAAAGTGGGGAACGGAATTGTTGACAGAGAACGGAATGTCTTAACACTAGGTTCTCTCTACCTACCCTGCTATATGCGGGATTCGGCGTGACGCTCTAACAAAAAAAAATAAAGCGTGAAAGTGCGTGAGTGGAGAAGCTTTTACTGACTTGAAAAGCAGTTAATTATACAAAAAAAGAGAGAGAGAGAATAGAAATAAAAATTAGGAGAATATTTACCCGTATGTTACTGGCAGTGATACGCTAGTATTACATAGTACAGTAGCTACAGCATGCACAAAATCTTGTTCATTAATAATACATGACTAATTTCATGTACACGCAAATACTATGATTATTTATTTATATTCTGACCTAATATAGGCATTTAGGTATCGTGGTGGTGTTGACGGGGTCGGGGGTTCAAATTTATTTTTTTATTATTTAAATTACAATTAATATTAATAATTTTAAAGCGCCTGTCTTGGCGCAGAGGCACAAGCGTGCGACTGTAAGCGCGACAGGTTGTGGGTTCGATTCCCACTTCAGGAAATGTAAAATTTAGTATTTTCATTTCTTGGGTTTGGTAAAAAGGCAAAAGCGCAGCGTTGAGTTCCGCTACTCCACACGCAATTGTTGAAAGAAACGGAACGAACGAACGAAACGGAACTGTTGAAAGAGAATGGAGTGCCTTAGCACTAGATTCTCTAGTTCCTACTCTGTTGTATGCGGGATACAGCGTGAAGTTAAAAAAAAAAATATAAATATTATTGTGTGTCAATTCCGTGGAAAGTGGGGAACGGAAATCTAAAGCGAACGGAGTGTCTTAACAATAGGCTCTCTGTTGCTTCTCAGCGTGAAGTTATAACAAACCAAAAATACACATAAAAGCAAAAGGTTTTTTGATTATGAGGTTGCTGCTGGTTTTTTATTACAGTAATAAACGCACTAAGGACTCCGTCCGAGCCTTTTTATGTTCTTTTCACGTTTTACTTGTTGTGTATTACTTTATAACTTTATTTAAATAACGGATTGAGAATACTTTGTATTTATGATTATTATTTTTTTTTAACCTCACGCTGTATCTCGCATATAGCAGGGTAGGCAGAGGGAACCCGAGAACCTAGTGTTAAGACACTCCGTTCTCATTTAACAATTCCGTTCCCTACTTTCCACCGAATTGAGACATTGCGTGCTGAGTGGCGGAACTCAAAGCCGCGCTTTGCCTTGTTGCTAAGCCCAGGAAACGAAAATACTAAACTTTGCATTTCCTGGTGTGGGAATCGAACCCACACCCTGTCGTGTTTACAGTCGCATGCTTGTGCAACTGCGCCACGACAGGCGTTTAAAATAATACAAATTTAAATATTACGAATAACTCAAAAACTACTCGCCAGATCTTAACTGAATTTAAATGGGACCACATGGCACTATCTATCAACAATATTGCATTATTTATATACTAGCTGTTACCCACGCCTTCGCACACTTGATCAAAGAGAATTTGCATTATTATGGACGGGGAATAAGGAAACAAGATGTTTTACCGCGGTAAAAAGTAACTTATGTCATTGTCATGTCCATTTGAAAAGTCCATAGTCCATTTGAAATTTGAAAAGAGCAACTGTTGAGTTTATTGCCGGCTCTTCTCAGCAGAACTGCCTTCTGAGCCGGTGGTAGCGTCCTTTAGGACTGACGCTCTTAACATCTTTTGTAAAATCACGATTAAAAAGTGCTTGTAATAGCTTATTTGAATAAAGAATATATTAATTTTGATTTTGAAGTAGCTAGATTTTGTTATATTTTGACAAACAGTCATGGTTCACAAAATAGATAGATAAACTCATTAATGTATTTTTCTTGTACGTATGCAACATACAAGAAATAATAAATTTAGATGGAAGTAGACTTAGTTGCATTTGCCTTCTTTTGTTGAAATGCACAATTGCTCAAAATCTATAAGCGAAATTGGAAAACGATCTAAATAAGTTTAACATCAATTCTGATTAAATCAGTAGCAGAGCTTAAAGTTTGTGTTATCGTAGTCTTTACTATAACAAATTACTTACACATTCAACAACACACAATACAAGAGCTTAAAATTAGAGAACGCAGTGTTTTGACACTAGGTTCTATGGGGAAAACGCCTGAAGCTACAAAGCTCTTCTGTCAGTCTGGAAGGAGTAGGAGATAGTGTTTGAAGTCTTATTGAATTATCCAGCAAACAACATAGGTAGAATAACCCAAAAAATTAAAAAAATATAAGCACTTTTGAGTCGCCAATTTACAAAAAGATGTCAGGTGTGTCAGTCCTAACGGAAGCTACCATCGGCTCGGAAGGTAGTTCTGCTGAGAAGAGCCGCCAAGAAACAACAGTTACTCTTTTCAAACAAAATTTTACCATAAATTTACAACAACGAAAAGCCTCCCGAGCGAGTATCAACAGCATTTAATTCCACACATTAACATCTGTATAGTATTCTTGGACAGAATAATGTACTTTTCTTAATAATATCTTTTTAATCTCGATTTTGATCTTTTTAAATGGTGGTAATTATTTGTGGAATTTTGTTATACATGATACCTTGAGACATAAACTATTTATTCTATGTGCGAGTGAGTATAAGTAATTTCGCCTGTACGTTGTCTGTCAGTCATTCAACAACGCAAGCCTTTTTTACATATAGATATAAACCATTTAATTATTGAACAATGAATATGCCAGCTTATATTCAATACTGTGCATTCCTTTGTTCTAATATAATTGGTCCAAAGGCTTTTGTAATTAAAGGAAAATGTATGGTTAACGCACGAACTTCACTTTAGTGCCAGGAAGAATATTTCGAACTATTTCGTTAGAATTTAATGAGGCGAACTATTATTGTGGGATAATTAATTGTTCTACTACCGCTTCCTTTTCCGGTGTGCTGTGAATTGTTTTGAGTCGTTTTGTGTTTCTTTATTGTGTTTTTGATATAATGCAAATATTGAATTTCACTGTTACCTGTCGTGGTGCAGAGGCACAAGCGTGCGACTGTAAACGACAGGTTGTGGGTTCGATTCCCACTCCAGGAAATGTTAAAGTTTAGTATTTTCATTTCCTGGGTTTGGTAACAAGGCAAAGCGCGGCGTTGAATTCTGTTAATCAGCAGGCAATGCCAGATGGTAAGTGGTTACCTTCGCCTGCCTTCGGACAATGTAGTAGTCCGCTATTAGAACCACCACATTTTGGGGAAAGTATGGGTGGGAAAGGGGAAAACCAGGCTTACATGTCATCGAACCGGAACACATTATTAGATATTTTGTGGTTCGTTTTTGATATGATAGTGGTCGCGAGCCAGACGAAGGACGAATCTCCTACCACCAAACTACTGGGACACACGCCTCTTACGGGACGCTGACGGGACGGGACCCAGCGGCGGAGGGAAATTATATTCTAACCCCGTCCCCTCACAGGGAAGTTGTTTGTTATGTTTTCACGCCAAATATATTCAACCGATTAAAAATATTAAAAAATGGCAAACTTGATTATTTTTCAAAAAAAAAATTGAAAATATACCTTCAAGCCTTCAAATAAACGCATATACGCACTATACACTATGATATATAGTATGGACTGTAATTGACCGTGAGCGAAGCCGCGGGTAACAGCTAGTATTTTATATAGTTATCTGCTATGAATCAAAATATTTATCTTATTATAGTAAATCAAGGCAGCTAACAGTGGAACATGATTTTGTGTAAACGGCCGCTGGCAATTCGGTTTAGGCTGAAATAATACAGGTTAAAACAACTTGACTATTGTTCGAGTAATAATGAATGCGTTAATTATAATAATATAATGAGAAAATATTTTATTACATTTTATTGGACAGTTCTAATTAAGCATGTTGTGGCGCAGAGGCACGAGCCTGTGTAAACGCGACGGATTGTGAGTTCGATTCCCACTCTAGGAAATGAAAAGAATAAACAATATTTAGTATTTTTATTTCCTTGCTCTGGTAACAAGGCAAAACGCGGCGTTGAGTTCCGCTACTCACACAATGCCTTCATTCGGCGGAAAGTGGAGAACGGAGCATCTTAACACTAGGTTCTCAGGTTCCAGAGGGAACCTACCCTGCTATGTGTGGGATACAGCGTGAACTTAAAAAAAATATTTTTATGTAACAAAAGTAAAATTACTGGTGAGTGGAGAGTCTTATTTAGATAGAGAAAACGTGAAAACGAAAATGAGGAACATAACCCTGCGATTTATCTTACTAGAACGAGGGAATGAAAAAAAAATAAACAAACCACACCACCACACCCGACTGTAAATCGAACCCATAACCAATGGTATCTACAATCAGGCATAGTTCCAATGCACCACGATGTTATACCACCACCATATATTAAAACTACTTATAATTTGTCATAAAAAGAAATCAAACAAATCCAGAAATCAATCTAAATATATAGTAAACTGAAAATGCCAATATGGCACACTTGCCGAATAGAAAATAAAAATCTAAAGCGTATTCTATTCCATACAATATTCAATCTATCATGTGACACGACAAAATGTAAAATAAATCCGTATTGGGTCGTCAGTTCGAGTCCCGGGCGACGTGACTGGAATTTGACATTTGGGATTTCGCTATAGACTTCGCGACAAAGTTTGCGAAGTACGAAATGAAATTGGGCACGTCAGTGAATAGCTGCGAAATATATATAATACATTGAAGGGTTCGTGGTACAGTAGGTAAGTATTTGCTTGTTGGTACGGGTTGTGGGTTCATATTAAATTCAAATTATTTTCATTATTAGTGAGGAACGGAAATTTTATGAGAACGGAGCGTCTTAACACTAGGTTTTGAGGTACCCTGTTATGTGTGGGAAACAGCGTGAAGTTAATAAAAAGTTCTTATTTAACGAAAGTAAAATTACCGGTTAGCGGAGAGTATAATTTAAATAGAGAAAACAGAATATGCGGAAATGCGGAACTCAATGCCGCGTTTTGCTCTACAAGAGATAAATATAAAGAACAGATTGTGAGTCAACAAAGACAAAGGACGGAGTTTAATTCCGTCACCCAATAAGTCTCGAGTTCAGACAGAAAGTGGTGAATGGAGTGCCTTAACACTAGGAACAGGGAAATTTAGTAACAATATCCATTTAAGTCCTATGAATATTTAGCTGTTGTCATTAGTTCACGAGATATTTGAAAATTTGTGATTTTTTGAAGAAATTCGATAGAAATGGAAAATGTAAGTTGTTGTTCCTTGAAGTTAGTATAAATCAAGTCTTACAAGTTGAATTTAAACCGTGTCCAGTGTACGATTGAGATACAATTTGAAATACATTACAAATTTTTGTAAAATCCATCCAATATAGATATCAAATGAAAGGGCTAATCTTGTAAAATACAAGGTACCACAAAAAAACCTTAAAAACGATTTTTAATTAATATTAGCTGATTTAATGACGTAGATAGGTGACGTAGATAATTTAGAATTCGGTTCTGTTTTTATTGCTCATTTAAAGACATTGTATGGTGTAGCAGGTATAATGGTAGTAGAGAAAATGAATATAATAATTCCTTAGAGTCCTGCTCGACTTCATTCATATAACTTGAATAAATATTTCATGAATATGAAAATATTTAATATTTTACAATAAATTATAACATACACATGCACACGTATGTTAAAAGGCTAACGACATGCATGCATATTGTTCGCACGCTTTCTACTTTACCTCCAGCAACTAGATAATTTCTCATGGGATGTAACTATTCACTGTTCAGGGTTGTACATCTGAATACGTAATGTGCTTTCAATTATATTTTTAATGTTAATTTAAAATTAAAATTTAATTTTTAAGTTTGACATTTTTTCAATTTACGGGTGATGATGCCATTAGCTTAAAAAAGTTGTGTTTTATAATATATCCAGTGAATTCACTTCTTTCTCTTCTCTCTCTTGTTTTTTTCTCAATCTTTATTTACATTAGGGAATATATCCTTCCTCCTAAGCTTCACGCTGTATCCCGCATGCAGTAGGGTAGGCAGAGGGAACCTAATGTTAAGACACTTCGTTCCCCACTTTTCGCCAAATTGAGGCATTGCGTATTGAGTGGCGGAACTCAACGCCGCGCTTTGCCTTATTACCAAACCCAGGAAATGAAAATACTAACATTTACTGGAGTGGGAATCGAACCCACAACCTGTCGTGCTTACAGTGGCACGCTTGTGCCTCTGCGCCACGACAGGCGTTGTTTTTTTTCAATCCTTATTTACATTAAGGAATATATATTTCAATCATTATGGCATTCTGTTCTGGTCATACGTAGTTCCCAAGGTCATCGTAGTTCTGAAAAAATCATGCGTCGATCGTACGGGATGTTGTTCAACATTTCTTTTAATCTTTCCATATAGATTTTTTTGGCTTCATCTTCCTTCTGTTGTGTGGTAGATGTGTCTTATCTGTCTATGTGATTTTTTAGTTTCACGCCTTATCCCACATAACGGGGCAAGCAGAAAGAACCTAGTGTCAAGACACTCCGTTCATTGCTTTCCGGTCGTTTAACGGTAAACTTACATCACAATTTTTTTTTTAATTTCACGCAGTATCCCGCATATAGCGGGGTAGGTAGAGGAAACCAGAGAACCTAGTGTTAAGACACTCCATTTTCGTTCAACATTTTCGTCCCCCACTTTCCGTCAAATTGAGGCATTGCGTGTTGAGTGGCGGAACTCAACGCTGCGCTTTGCCTTGTTCCAAACCCAAGAAATGAAATTACCTAATAGAAGAAATGAAATTACCTAATAATTTTTACATTTCCTGGAGTGGGAGTCGAACCCACAACCTGTCGCGTTTACAGTCGCACGCTTGTGCCTCTGCGACACGACAGGCGAAAATTAGTTAACTTAAATAATTCTGTCACTGTCGATGACTTTAGTCCTACCTTACTATTATGATGGCGAAAATTGAAGATCCACGAAACGTAGAGTGACATCACTACGCGCCTTAAAAATTTTCCAGGATAATTAATCAAGAAATGAAATAAATAGTGATGTGCCAATCACAACCCTATATAATCCCACTAAGAGACATTCGGACTTCATACTGGTTGTACAAGTATCTCGATATCTGGGTCGCATCCCTAGGTAACATCTGTAATCGATATGAGAGCAATACTGACAATACAACGTGATGGATGATAAATTTATGAAATAAGCAATTTTTTAAATTTGTATAATATTTTATTTTTATGTGGAATATTTATTATTTTATGTATTGTATTATAAAATGTCATAAAATATATTGAATTGAATGTGAATTGAGACCATTGTGGCTGAGTGGGATAACGTATGATTCTAAACTTTTGGTTATGGGTTCGAGTTCTGCTTGGTGGAATAATGATATTGAAATTATTATTTTCATTTTCTCGTTCTATTAAGACAAATGTAGGGTCGTGAATCACCTCTTAACGTGCAAAGTCTCCAATTCAAGCGGAAAGGTCGAACAGAGTGTCTTTACACCAAGTAAAACTGCTTTATTTTATGAATTAATATACCTGTTGATATCTACAATACGCGTTGTCTTATCTTAGCAACTGTTGTGTAAGATTGTTAATTTATTTTATTATTTTTATTAAATTCCTTATGTAATAATTTTAAAAATATTGAACCAAAGCTTCGTAAGCTTTGGTTCTGCATTATTTCTTCAAAAATTTTAAATACACATTTTTTTTTGAAAAAAAAAAGAACTGAGTAATTACCTTTTCCTGCAATTTATATACTTACATAAAATGCTTGCCTTACTTAAGTAACAAGTAACAAGAGAGACAACATACAGAAAACGAATGTACTGATCATGAAAATTGGAAATAGGCATGTAGACTCCTTGACAAGGAACCTACATTTTACCTTTATCTTTATGCTCCCCTATACTCCTCAAGTACTCCTTAGGGACGAAGATTACTCGAAATTTCTACGAAAATGTGGGAAAAATGTGATTTTTGGTTTTACAATCCACCAAATGAAGTCGCAAGAAGTCGTTTTACATAAAAACAATCATATTGTATTTTCAAGTTAAAATATAAAAGTTAAAGAAAATATACAGCAAAGACGATAAGTCTAAGCTGTGTGGCGTGAAGCGATCCAATTTCCTATACACTGTGGTATGATTTGAAATATTGAATATTGTAGCAAACTTATTGCTGCTAGATTTGTTTTTGTAAATATTATATTTGTTTTTTAGAAATGTTTTTTTTTTTAATCTAAATGTGTGAATAATAAAAAGCAGGGTTCCTACCCTGCTATATAGACGGAACCTGAGATCCTAGTTTTAAGGGATTCCGTTCTCTTTTAACACTTTCGTTCCCAACTTCCCGCCGAATTAAAGCATTGTGTGCTGAGTGGTGGAACTTAACGCTGCGCTTTGCCTTGTTACCAGAGCGAGGAAAGGAAAATATGAAATATTATTTAATATTTTCGTTTCCTGGAATGCGAATCGAACCCAAAACCCGTCGCGTCTACGGCCTCGTACAATACATGTGTAATAATATAAAAATGTAGTGCATGTATGTATGCAGGTAGTGTCTTGGCACTACCCTGACTGTTCTCTTTGACTACCCAGTGCAATGCGAAAAAAAGTGTGGGATGAAAAAAAAACTTATTTTATAAACTATATGATTAATAATTAGGATCACGTCAATAAAAGGAAAAAAAGAAACAAATAATAAAATGTCTTAAAAAGTACAATTATTACGAATAACTCAAAAACTAGTCGTCATATCTTAACTAAATTTAAATAGGACCACATCAGAAGCACTACCTATCATAATTAACAAAGAATCATCAAAAACGGTTCACCCAGTAAAAAATACAGTCGAATTGTGAACTTCCTTTATTAAAGTCAGTCAATAAATAGAACAATTGTGGCTTTGAAGTAAGTTTTGGATGCCTTATTAGTATTGTTATAGGCCTATAAAGAGCTTTGCTGTAACTATCACAAGTTCCGCTAACGACCCAACTTCGACAAATTAATTGTTCATTCTGTAATGGAATGCATCTGATAGCTTCTCTTTGTGTGCTTGAATGTCTATTTCGCAAACTGTTTACTATGATTTATAAAAGGAAATGACCATTTTATAATAATACCTACAATAGTTATAGTGTATAAAGTGGAGGACAGAGATGCTTAAAGAGAACGGAGTGTCTTAACACTAGGTCCTATCCTACTATGTGCGGGATACAGCGTATAGATAAAAATAAGAAAACAAAAACAATAGTTATGGGTAGTTATTATTGGCGAGGGGTGAGAATTTAAAAAAAATCGGGTGGGGCTGTGCTGGGGCACACAGCCTTTGTTTTTCACGTGAAACGTCTATATTACCGAATCGCTTTTAAAGTAAAAGATTGAAATAAATAAATAGACACGAGCGAGAGCGCAAGTTTCGCACAGTTAACGTAGTACCGCTCCCCCGCCGCCCCGCTCGACCCAGACCCATACTCAAAGTTATAACAGCGAGCTGACTATATAAGTGAAATATTCACACCACAGTTTTGTTTCTAGGACTAATAGTTTTGTAATTATTAAGGTACGATGATATAGACCTTTTAGTAACGGTCCTGAACCTGGTACCCGTATGTTTCAGCGCGATTTTAAAGACGTTTCACGTCAAAAACAGTAAGATAAGTTTATATGGATGACGGTATAGGATGTGGAGTTTTTGTTTCTTTTGTTAGCTTCACGCTGTACCCCTTATTAAGACTAGGTTCTCAAGTTCATAGGAATTCGTTTAGTATTTATTGTATATTATTCTGATGTATAAGCTATAATACTAGTAAAGTTCAAAAAAAGCAAGAAAACGAAAATATCTTTCACTTAATTAAAATCTAGGAAATGGAATTTTTTATTTCCTGGGTTTGGTTACAAGGCGAAGCGCGGCGTTGAGTCCCACCACTCAGCACGTAATGCCTCAATTCGGCGGAAAGTGGGGAACGCAGTACCTTAGCACTAGGTTCTCAGGTTCGCTCTGTCTACCCTGCTATATGCGGGTTACAGCGTGAAGTTAAAAAAAAAATATTATAATAACTATCATGACGTAATGACAGCCTGAATGTAAAATGCGATTTTACATTAAATTTGATGGGCGGACGGAGTGTCTTGGTTCTCTCTACTCTATGCGGGGTAAGCCGTGAAGATGCTTACTTAGTGTATTATCATTTTTTTTTAACTTCATTGTTATATGCGGAATATAGCGTAAAGCTATGTATGTATATATGTAAGTAAGGAAACGAAAATATGTTTCAATTAATTAAAAACTTTTCCATAAAGCATAATAGACATTTCCCAACTTTCAAAGCAAAGTTCGATACGTTATAATTATAAGTCCACGTTCAATATTATCCGCAAGAATTGATATTCAACTAGCGTGCTTGTTTGCTAATAAATTATTAAGTTTCCAAGTATACGAGAACTTCTTGAATATCATTAATTCTGCCAAAGTTTCAAATCGCGACAATAATCAGCGTGGGACTGAATATTCATTATTATTTTACATTTTGAGGCCTGTGGCGCAGAGAATAGCGTGTGACTGCAAACGGGACAGGTTGTGGGTTCGATTCCCACTCCAGGAAATGAAAACCTTAGGTATGCTTAGAATTTTCGTGTCCTCGCTTTGGTAACAATCAAAGCGTAGTGTTAATTTCCGCCACATCAGCACGAAATGCTTCAATTCGGCGGAAAGTGGGGAACGTAAATGTTAAAAGAGAACAGAGTGTCTCAACACTACGTTCTCTGGTTACCTCTGCCTACCCTGCTATATGCGGGATACAGTGTGAAAAAATTAAATACATTCGTATACTTATGTACTCGTGCATAACTTTTTCGATATGTTGTGAGATTAGATCTTTTATTTGTGTTTCGCTTTTCTTAATAACATAAGATGGAAAGATAATCAAAAAATTATAATCTTATCTTTACCCAATTTCAGACACTAGGGAAAAGGTACGAAAAAGTTTTCCCGTAGCAGGGTAGTAAGACAGAATATAGTGTCAATACCCTCCGTTCTCTGCTTTTTTTTTATGGAAAGGACAAAGAAAACGAGCGTTCGGGTCACCTGATGGTAAATATATATGTATATCTATGTTATATTTATATGTTAATTTATGTATTCAATATAATAATATTATAGATGTCTTGCGTGCATGTCTCTTAAGCATTTCTTTTTTTATTGTGCTGAACTTTAATCCCGCTACCTGTTACGCTTCCACTTCCACAGGTTGACTGGAAGACATCTCTTCTAGAGATAAGACCACCTTTGTCAACATCCAGTTCTATTGTCTTTTATTTTTTTAAAAACTATATGTGCAATAAAGAATATTATAAGTGATCACCACCGCCTACGGCCCCGTGTAACATCAGAGGAGTTATAGGTGCGTTAGGTAGCACAGTATCAATGATACTGGAGGAAGGTCACGTAAAAAGCATGAAGACCCCCCGGAGGGCATGCATGAAGAGGTCAATGTGGACGAGGCGAAAGAGGTATGCAGGGACCGTAGCGTTTGGCGCTCCGTTCTCTCTGACTACCCCGCTAGGAATACAGCGTGAAGCTAAGTTAAGTTAAGTGCTAAGCGGAAATAATAAAAAATTCTAAATATAATTTTTTCTTCCTATAGGAATCGAACACACTACCGCTTTTACATTGCGACGCTATCCCATTGCGTCACTATGGCGATTACATCTTTTATGTACTTCTATATTTATTTGTTTTTTTATATATGATTTTTTAGGTAATGTATATAAAACACTAATCGATTTTGTTTTCTCATTAAAAGTTCAATTTTCTTATCATTATACAATTTTGTGTAGGCAGGTAGAACGTAATTGTATGTGAAGAAAATAGGAAAATTGTGGAAACATAAGGAAATTGATTTTTGATTCTATATATAAGTCTATATGTGTAATATGGTTTAAGACCCTTGTAGACGTGATTGGTTGTAGATTCGATTCTTGCTCAGGAGAATTATATTTAATTTATTTTGTTTTCCCAGTTTTGGCAAGACAATGCGCGGTGTTTAGTTTCGTCACCAACACGCAATGTCTGGAAATTAGGTGTAAAAGTGGAGAACGGGCCTCTTTTATCACTAGGTTCTCACACTACTTTATGATATACAGGATAAGGCGTGAAAATAAAAAAAAGCCATATTAATATTGTATAATACATCTTATCGTAGAATTATTTATACTATTTCATGAAGTAGCCATGTGTTTAGACAAAAATCAATGCCATGCTTCGTTATACCAGACCGTAGAAATGAATATAATTAAAAACAATTAATTCTATGAGTGAGAATCGAACCCACAACCTATATATTTACAGTTAACTTCATATCACTGCACCTTAAAGGCCTCAACTCAACTCTATGGTTTAATATGCTTTAATAAAAAAATCTATATTCTCATGAAATTTGAATTTCAATTGATATTTCAGTCCTTTCAGAAGTAAGTCTACTTTAATCAACATGGCACTACGTCATTTACAGTTGTATAACCATTTCAAAAAAACCCGACTTTACATCGCTTCCTGATGCCTACAGAGAGAGAGAGACTATAGAAATTCGCTCTTTTGTATATATACTTTAAGTACTGTTTTACGTGTAATGAAATGTACTATTGAATCCTTGTATGGAGGAGGAAAAATGTGGGACTCTCATTATTGTTCACTAGTTGTTTAGCCGGGGTTTGGCTTGGATTTGTAATTTTTTTTAAGTGAAAACTTCTTTAGCGGCGTATTGCAGTTTTTTTATGGGTAAAAAATGTTAAACTTGTCTTTGTCGTTCTTGTCAGGACATGTGACCCTGATGGAAAATTCGTAAGACGTAATATGAAAAGGGAATTTCTCGATTTCTGCGAGAATGAGTGAAATAAGATGTTATATTCTATAGTCAACGCAAATGAGGTTGCAGTCGACAGTAAACTCGAAGGGTTGTGGGTTCAATTGCCACTCCAGGAAATAAAAATTATAGATATTTTTTGCTTCATGCTGTATCCCACATACAGCAGGATAGGCAATGGGAACCTGAGAACCTAGAGTTAAAACACTCCATACCCCACTTTCCGCCGAATTGAGGCATTGCGTGTGGAGTAGCGGAACTCAACGCCGATATTTATAATATTAAATATTTATAGTATTTTCATTTCGTCGCTCTGGTAACAAGGCAAAGTGCGACGTTGAGTTCCGCCATTCTACATGCAATGCCTCAATTCGGCGAAAAGTGGGAAACGGAAATATTATTAATATAGGACGAAGTGTCTTAACAGTAGATTCTCAGGTTCTCTCTGCCTACCCTGCTATGTGCAGGATACAGCGTGAAGCTAAAAAATGTATCTTTTTTACCATAACTTAGGAAAAACGTTCAACATACAAACAATTTTCCATACATTTTTATATATACCTATTAATCAATACACTTGATATTTCAAAGGCATGAGACGTCATTAGTGGTTTGACTCTCCAATTAACGTTATCAATGATCCCGAACTCCTGTTTAATATTGTTTTTTTTTCTCATTTCGCCTATATTGTATACTTCTTAATTACAAAATTAAAAAAAAAACTGATAATTAAAACAAAAAAGTTTGCATATAATTAAAATTGGTAAGGTACTTAATAATTGAGGCCATCGCGTCACAGTGGGAAAGTGTCTGGCTGTGAATGCAGTAATGGGTTCGATTTCCATTCGAGAGAATGATTATATTTTAGTCATTTTCATATCTCCGCTCAAGCAAGAGAAAGCGCAGCGTTGAGTTCCGCCATTGAACACGTAATGTTTCGAATACGGATGGAAAGCGGCGTACGGTGTGTCTTTAATCCCTTCACTCTTCACTATGACTGCCGTTTGCTGCTGATTTTTCTTTTTTTTCTTTTCAAAAATGAATTTTCAAAAATTTTATGTTTATTTTTGATGATAGACAGTAATTGTTTATACTTAAATTATGAATCTAACTTTGGATATAGCGCTTAAGAAATATATATATTTTTTTAACTTCACGCTGTATCCCGCATATAGCGGGGTAGGCAGAGGGAACCTGAGAACCTAGTGTTAAGACATCCCGTTCTCTTACAGCAATTCCGTTCCCCACTTTCCGCCGAATTGAGGCATTGCGTGTTGAGTGGCGGAATTTGCCTTTTGCCTTGTTACCAAACCCAGGAAATGAAAATACTAACATTTCCCGGAGTGGGAATCGAACCCACAACCTGTTGCGTTTGACAGTCGTACGCTTGTGCCTCTGCGCCACGACAGGCGTAAAGAAATACTTATTACATTTTTTAACATTGTTTTTTTTAATTTATATTCTTGTTTTAATTTAAGTTGATAAAGATCGTTGTCTTACGTTGTTTCGTGGCAAAGAATTAAAACCATAATTTATTTGATTAGGTCCCTATAATTCTAAAAGGCCGATATACAGAACAATAATATTCTTTAACTCTTTCTAAATCTATATTTGAGCGTTTACTTCATGAATATGATAATCGGAAACGTTTGTACGTACAGAGTTCGGTCAGAGAAGTTGGTGCGAAATGTGGCTTAACTTTACCAGCACTGATCCGAACTTTACTATGCTCGGTTATCCCTTACTAAGTTTTCATTTCCTGACCATTCAGTATAAAGTTGGTATTATAAAGTTATGATATAATAAATTTTGTTATAAGAATATCGTATACTCTTCTTACTGGTTAAGGAACCGGTATAAGTTGTCGATCGACTTTGAAAATGAGTTTCTCATTTAGACTGTACTTTTTTGTGTGTTTTTTTACTGGGTGTTTTTTTTATATGATAGATAGTGATTTTAATATGGTCATTTAAATTTAGTTAAGGTCTGATAAGTAGTTTTTGATCTATTCATAATAATTTTACTTTTTAGTGCATTTTATTGATTTTATTTTGTTTTGTTTTGTTTTGTTTTATTTTGTTTTTTTTTATTGTGTTTTGTTGTGTTCTATTCTGTTCTGTTCTGTTCTGTTCTGTTCTGTTCTGTTCTGTTCTGTTCTATTCTATTTTATTTATTAGATTCACCAGTGGTAATTACATTGGAAATAATTTTTAATACAATAGATTGTTTTTTTTCTTTTTTTCTTATAGCTAAATGCATTACCTTTTAAGGTGAATACTACATGCAATTACAGGGACAGAACATACTTTTTTTTTTACATAATTAAGTTTACAATGAAAAATCAAATCGATTTTGTGTTTTTTGTTAAAATCTTTATTATGTTATAAGAAGATCGTGTATTTTTCTAACTAGTTCTTTACAAGCTGTCTGGAAACGATCGTTACTTATGACTAGTATAATTTCATTTTTTTAATCTTAATTTTTTTAAAGTTATTTATGAATTGTATCCGTCTGAGAAATGTGTGTTAAAAACCTGCAAATTTTCGCTTTCCTTAAGGAAAACCTTTTTATATGTAGCTGATACTATTGATCTTTACAGCGATATCGGGAGTGAGGAAGAGGGACTCAGTCCTTGCGAAATGCAAGCACTATATGGCTGCTTGAGAAAATGTCGTCGGTCGCAAGGGCGTCTCCTAAGCGACTCGAACCTCGACTTACATTCGACTACCTCTGAGGAGGCGGGGCAAGAAACGTAAACGTGACGACATCCACGACCACGTGACATTTTATAGGATGGAGCTGATCTTGTAACCATCTCTAAAAACGCCGCATAAATGTAGGGTACACAAACGCATACAAAAGTTACACACAATCTTCCCAGTAGGAGACAAATTTGCAGGATTTGAACCTACGCCTCTTGAAATCCGTCCAAGTATTATCAAATAATAATAAAAAGACGATATTACATCCTGATACCTTCATATTTATAAAAGTTCCATCTCAAATATTAATCCCTTATTCCTCATAAAAAGCTAATATAACATTAAAGCTTAAGAACGTCCTTTATATTATAATAAAATAATATTACATAATATATGTAAAACATATACGAATGAAGATTCCAATTTGCTGAAATTTTATTCGCATAATGCCCTAAAATTAGTTCGGTGAGCGCCGACGCCCGTAATTTCGCAACTCAATAAAGGACAATTTGTGACGTCACCAGCAGACATTTTGTGTACGCCGTGTAACACAAGATGGAGGTGACAGGTAATATTTTTGTAAAATAAATACTGTTTTATGTTGATTTTTCTTTTATATTATTTTTCTTTAGTATTTGTAATTTAATGGGAAAGTATTGGTAATAATTATTTTATAATTTTATATTTAAAGTCCAGTAATTATATTGATGTATCGGTAAAAGCATAACAGTATATTTTTAGTTATTGAAATTATAATCATAATTATCAAATTATTTTATTCTATTTAGGTAAGATGATAACATACTTTCATTTTCATTTTCTTGCTCTGGTTGGATGAAACGCGGTGTTGAGTTCCGCTAATAGGCCTCAGAACAAAATTCCTAGAACTTGGCTCGGATCCTATTCTGATTTGCAAGAAAAAGCGTTAAGCTGTAAAAATATTGAGTTGCTGTAAAAGTAGTCTAAGTTTCTTTTTTAACTTCACGCTGTATCCCGCATATAGCAGGGTAGGCAGAGGGAACCTGAGAACCTAGTGTTAAGACACTCCGTTCTCTTTCAACAATTCCGTTCCCCACTTTCGTCAGATTGAGACATTGCGTGCTGAGTGGCGGAACTCAACGCTGCGCTTTGCCTTGTTACCAAACCCAGAAAATGAAAATACTTCATTTCCTAGAGTGGGAATCGAACCCACAACCTGTCGCGTTTACAGTCGCACGCTTGTGCCTCTGCGCCACGACAGGCGTTAGTCTAAGTTTCAAATACGATTAATATTAATAGCTTTAAAAATTATAATAACTATGACACGAAATGGTGATTGTCACAATTTAATTAACCTAATTTGGGAAGCTGTTCGCCGTTTTCAGTTTCACTACATTTAGCTAGCAGATCTTAGAAATTAGGTCACAAGTTCGACATCTGCACTAAGGTTCATTGCTCATAACATATTTTTTGGTTAGGGCATAGAACACAAGTCAGTTTTTACCGCTTTTCACATTTCATAAAAAAATCGTAAAAAAATTAAATTAATTCGATTCGCCTTATCGATAATAAAAAAAATAACAAGCTTCAACTGCAACTTTATACCGCATAGCAAAGTGGTAAGAGAACAGGGTATTTCGTTCACCATTTTTCGTCCGACAGTTCATATTAAGTGATTGAACTCTACGCTGCGATTTTTTGCTGGTTGCATACAGTGAAGAAAAAAAAATATTTTATTTATTTATTTTTTTATCTTCACGCTGTATCCCGTATATAGCGGGGTAGACAGAGGGAACCTGAGAACCTAGTGTTAAGACATTCTGTTCTCTTACAACAATTCCGTTTCCCACTTTCCGCCGAATGGAGGCATTGCGTGCTGAGTGGCGGAACTCAACGCCGGACGTTGCCTTTGCAGAAGAAAATTAAATACATATAATCAATCTACTGAATGGGAATAGAACCCATTACCAACCGCGCTAAGTCAAAAAAATTAATTATTAGAAATAAATAAATTCTATAGAAGTGTATATCTTAAAAAAATCTCAGATTCAAAAGAAAAAGTCCTTTGGAAGGCATGTATGAAGAACACGTAAAAGTCCCTTAGAAGTAAATGTCTATTAATGTCACGCACTGACCGGTATCCTTCTGTTAGTAACCACAAGTAATTAATTTCATAGAGATGATCGCAGGAAAATATGGAATATTAAATTTTAAAAAACTATTATTATCAAGGCTATGGTGGCACAGTGAAACAGCGTCTGACGCGATTGGTTGTGGATTTGATTCTCATTCTGAGAAATGTCTTTGCTCTGTGCGACAAAATTCAGCGTTGAGTTCCGCCACATAATGGTATCGATGTATCTCCCTGACTACCTTACTATGTGGGATAAAGCGTGAAATGGTTTTTTTTTTAGCCTCACGCTGAATCCTGCATATAGCAGGGTAGGCAGAGGGAACCTGAGACCCTAGTGTTAAGACATTCCGTTCTCTTACAACAATTCCGTTCCCCACTTTTCGCCAAATTAAGGCATTGCGTGTTGAGTTGTGTTTTTTATTTACTAATATTAAAAATATAAATACCATATCCAATTTTAGCACTCCTAGATTTATTGTCTGGTTGAATTCCACACATAATTATATCTGACCGCTGCAATGTGCTCAAATCAAATTAATGTACGCAATACTAGTTCATATAAATATATTCTTAAGGATCATTCTTGGTTAGTCTAATTATTATCTTTTTACCTTTTACATTTGTGCGTAGACCCAGTTTTAATTCAAAATAGTGAATGATTTTCTGGATGAAATATTGAGAATCATTAAATTAATTTTTATGCATATCGTATACTCGTACATATACTATTTTTTAGCTTCACGCTGTATCCCGCATATAGCAGGGTAGGTAGAGGGAACCTGAGAACCTAGTGTTAAGACACACCGTTCCCCACTTTCCGCCAAATTAAGGCATTGCGTGCTGAGTGGCGAAACTCAACGCCACATGCCTTGTTACCAGACCCACTAAATAAAAATACTTAACATTTACATTTCCTGAAGTGAGAATCGAACCAACAACCTGTCGCGTTTACAGTCGCACGCTTGTGCCTGTGCGCCACGATAGACGAACCTATGACCATTCCTATCTATATTCAAAGTCAAAGTCAAAGTCAAATAATTTTATTCAAAATAAGAAGTTACAAGCTTCATTTTTTGAACGTCAAATAATTTACCACCGGTTCACTAAATTTAATGCCTCAGACCTGAGAAGAACCGGCGCAAGAAACTCAGCGGGACTTTTTTTTTTTTTTATTTTTATATTCGACAATGGTTTACAATTCTTTATTATTGGCAATGATACCTTTGAAACAGACTGGAGCGAGCATTTCATTCCCAAGGTGTGTTATCATTTATAAAATCACTAATTAGGTAATAACCTTTAACACACAAACGTCTTTTTACAATTTTTTTAAATTGTAAAATGGAAAGTTCTCGGACGTTTTCTGGGATCCTATTGTAAAAGTATACACATTGTCCCATAAAAGAATTGCGGACTCGATGCAATCGAGTTACAGGCGCTGCAAGTTTAAGCCTATTTCTTGTATTTATATTATGTGCATCGCCAACTTTGTTAAAATTATTAATATTTTTCTTAACATACAGTACATTTTCAAAGATGTACTGAGAGGCAACTGTTAAAATATTAATTTCCTTAAATTTTTGTCTTAAGGAATCTTTAGGGCCTAAGTTATAGATTGCACGAATAGCTCGCTTCTGCAGGACAAAGATCGAATTAATAGCGGCTGCATTACCCCACAGTATAATGCCATAGGACATAATACTATGAAAGTAGCTAAAATAAACAAGACGTGCCGTTTCCACGTCAGTCAATAATCTAATTTTTTTAACCGCGAAAGCTGCTGAGCTAAGTCTATTCGCCAATCCGTCAATATGACGTCCCCACTGTAACTTGGAGTCTATGGTGATACCGAGAAATACCGTAGAATCAACAGGATCCACGGCTTCACCATTCAACAGTACATTGGCTTTAACAATTTTTGTATTAGGCGTTCTGAAAATGACGCATTTAGTTTTTTTACTATTCAATAGTAAGTTATTAGCACTAAACCAATGTACTATTTTAGTAAGAGCATTGTTTACATCGTCATAAACATTTAGACACCTTTTCATTTTAAATATTAAGGAGGTATCATCAGCAAACAATACTATATCATGGCTCTTTCCGACAAGATATGGTAAATCATTTATGTATATTAAAAAGAGGAAAGGACCAAGAATAGACCCCTGTGGGACCCCCATATTGATTAGTGATCCAGGAGATTTCTTGCCATTTACATCAACCCTCTGAATCCTGTTACTTAAATAAGAGGCCAGAAGATTGAGTGCACGTCCTCTTATACCGTAGTGGTGTAGCTTCATGACCAACGTAGAGTGCTGAACGCAGTCAAATGCTTTGGACAGGTCACAGAATATACCAAGAGCATCCTGCGATTCCTCCCAAGCCTCATAGATACTTTTTAAGAGATTTATACCAGCGTCAGCAGTAGAACGACCCTTAGTAAAGCCATACTGTTTTTCATGCATAAGATTATGTAAATCAAAATGCATTAATATTTGATTTAAAATA